>NW_021025889.1:439793-494013 GCF_004153795.1 Camellia sinensis
ATGAGAGGCTTAGATTCTTCAATAGTCTCAACTAAGAACACAAAAGTAAAGAGATGATGGAGATAAGAGATTGGGTGAAGAAGAAGGCAAAGTAGCTAGAGAGAGAATAATGGCAAGGCTCTCCCATGGATCTCCCACTTTCACTCTCAAGGTTGATAATAGAGAAGGGAAATCAGTTCTTTCTCAAGAGTTTTCTCTCTAAAATCCGTCCCTTGTAAAACTATGGGTGGGTGCTATTTATAGACACCTCATGATGTAGGATGGACCCCATGTGCAAGGCACATAGGGAATATTCTCTCTAATCACCTTGTCCGGAGAGGTGATCTCTCCGAGGATGAGGAAAACCTTCAAAAAGGAGATCAACCTCTCGGCGAACCCTTCTTCTTAGCCACACCTAACCAATGATCCCCAATCATCCCAAAGGGCTGAGGTAGTCCTAGAGGACCCCACGCCACTAAATATTGCCGAGTCTCATGGACCCCCTAGGGTCGTGCCACCTCAACCTGGGTATAGGCTAGTTTAACCAAAGAGTGAATTTATCTCCACTCACCGTCCTCGGGATCGGGTCCTTTTTTCGAACTCCATTACACCCATGGTTCTAGTGCGTAGATCCCAGAAAGCTCCGAGCTCACAAGTGTTCTAGGACTCATTAACATAACGACTTCTAGATTGCATTTGAATATGTTTGAACTCCAAGTGCCTCGGATCTCTAGGCTTGCTCAATACCCTTTCGAGTCTGGGCCCGAGTAAGTTTCTAAGTTCGTGGATCCGAACCCTTTCAAGGCTTGGAGCAATTCGGCCCGTTTGATGGCAATTAATCCGAGCCCACCAATCTTGGACTTGCGATAAATTCGGGCCCACCAACCTTGGGCTATTGGGCCTAATTAATTTAGTGGGCTCAAATTAGCTCCTCTTACAAACATAACTTCAATACAAAAGTATTGAGTTCCATGACTTAAAGCAAACTATTGTTTTGGAATACCACTCGGACTCATTCTACGAACATTGAATATTTTTTCCTTCTTGATGAGGGTTGTTTATTCACTGCTCTTGGAGCATTGTCAAGTGATGCACCGAACACAATGTAACTGGTGTATTAGTGGACTCTAAAACTTTGTGTTAGTATTTAACCAGTTCAGTCCTAGTACAAGGTGAGCAAGGCGGCCTTGGGCTCCCAAATTTCGTCAAATTTTAAGGGCCTTCAAATTGCTTTAGCTCTTATGACATTAGTAGGTTTAAAAATGAAAGCTCAAATTAACTAATTTAGCTTCACAATCACTGCAACAAATTACACTCTTGACGACTAAATTTTTAATAGCCATAAGTCATATTTTAGTCGCCCAAACATTTTGCCGACTAAACTTTTTGATCGCCAGCTTTGTTGCTAGATGATTGTCGAGAAAGGTATTGGTGACTAAAAAATATTTAGTCGCTGAAAGGCCTCAATTGGCGACTAATTTTTTAGTTGCCAAAAGGTTTCAATTAAATTTAATATCACATTTTCAGCGACTAAATTTTTTTTTCCCCGAAAAGTTAAATTATTTAGGGCGACCAAACTTTTAGTCGCTAATTTTCTTTTTTTGTTCATCTTATTTTTTTATCTACTAAATGGTTTAGTCACCTAAAGTCTAGTTTTTTGTTTAGCTACTAAAGTGTTTTTTTTCTTTCTTTTATTTTTCTTTGGCTACTAAATCATTAGTCGCCTAAAGTCTTTTTTATTTTTTATTTTTTATGGCTACTAAATATTTAGTCACCAAAAGATTTGCTTCCATTGAATTCTTTTTTTTAGTTACTAACTATTCGGTCGCTAAAAATATTTACTCCATTTTTTGCTATCAATATTGTTTAGTCGCCAAAAACATCATTTTATGTTTTATTTTTTCTAATTAATTTGTTTACAACCTACATGTATCCTATACAACCTGTAATAGGTATACAAACAAAACAATACATGTATATTATCACCCATTCCACAATCCGAATCCATTTCACTTACAACCATACAAACAAAAGAATAACTTTTAATGTCAAATTCCATACATTGTATTATATATGTGTTGGATTATGAAAATAAATTACTAGTTGAGTTTTGATAATTAATGAGATAGATGTGATGATTTGTTGTGGGTATTGGGAGTTTGAAGAGAAGGGAAAATAAATTTTGGAAATCAATAAAACTTTTATATGCTTTTGTGAAATGAAATGTAAGATAAGCTGACAATTTTTTTTCTCTTTAAAACAAGTGAATAATTGTATTTGTGATGAATTACTACCTGTTGAACTAAATTTGAATATTTTGAATTGAATCATAAAGATGGGATGGTAGTGATGGAAGAGACTTGAATTATGAGTTTTGAAAACAGTGTGAATTTGAAGTTGAATTAATTGGAATTGAAAGATGAAAGTAATATACCGTATAATTGTTGATAAAATCTAAATCAAGAGGATGAAATTGAATTCATGGACTTGGTACCTGTTGTTTATGAGGCTGTGTCCTTGGCCATCAGTAGAGGATGGTATTGATGTTGTTAAATAATTTGTGAAACTTGGAATTATAGCAATTCTGGTTTAGACCCGACCCATTAGATGTTTTGGATCTAGGTTTCATTGTCTTATATAGTTGTTCATTCTTTGTTTCCCTTTATTTCTCTTTGAGTTTAGCTATTAGGATGTGTTGGTTGCATTTGGAACAGGTTAGTAGCTTTTCTTTCAAATTGTTGCTTCCCAGATTTTGGCTTCTTTGTTCGAGTGCCACTTCTTGTGCTCGAGCGGTAATTGGAAACTTGCAGTACTTTAGCAAGCTTGCAAATATACTGGGAGTTGGCATTCATCGCTCGAGCGACACTTCTTGGGCTCGAGCAATGTTGGCTTAAACGAATTTATTGAGCTCGAGCAGTAGTCTTCTATCTATAAAACTTCAGCGAGTTGATATTCTTCGCTCGAGCGAAGCTTCTTGCGCTCGAGTGGTGCAACTTGTTGTGTTTGGTTGTTTGAGTGACACTTCTTACGCTCAAGCGATCTGTGTGTATATCAGTTTGTAAGAAGCCACTTTTGAATCACTTTTTCATCTTTCTCACTTTCAAAACATTCTAAAAACCCTAGACCTACACCGTCTCTCTCTAAAACTCTACTTCTCTCTGTAAATGCACCTAGATCCGTTGAGTTCCTCACCCGTGTCCCTTTGTTGAAAAGGTAAAGCACTCCGTGGGCTTCCTTTTGATTTGAACAAAGTTGGGTTTCGACATTCTTGAAGTGTCTCCATTCTCTCTCTCATCTTCTAAGCCTGAGGTAGGGATTCTTCGCACTGTTTTATGATTTTTAACTAAGTTATTTGTTATTTCTAAAATGATATTGTGATTTGAGAATTTTTAGACAAATTTAGGGTGTTGGGTTAAAAATGAAAAAAGTGGTTTTCAAATGGATTCTTGAAAATGGTTGTGGGATTTGAAATGAGGTTGAGTTGTGATAAAATGGTTGGTTTTGAAACTTGGATTCAGTTTTGGAAGAAACTGGGGTTTTGCCCTAAATATATATAATGTTGATTTTCTATAAATAATGGAATTGTTGTTGGAAATGTGAAATTGGATTGATATTGATGAGGATGGTGGAGTTGGATATGTATTATTACTCACTTCTTGAGGTTTGGAAAGTTTATCTTTATTAAAAATCGTTTATTTGTTTGGAAATATCTATTTGGGGCTATTGATGAAGGATAGCTATGATTATTGTAGAAATTACATGAGAATTAGAAGAATTGAAACTATTGCCTGATCCAATTGCATCGAGCATTATTTCACATTTATACATCGGAAATGTTTATCGTTTTGAGAAAATGGGTGAATTTGGAAAGTATGTGTTGTCTCTTTGAACTAAGTTAGTCTGAGTATCCATGGTAAAAGTCCTAAAAAACCATACATATTCACAGGTGCTGATCCCGCAGACAGAATTTTTATGAAATGGCAATAGTAGTGCTTGTAGAGCCTACGTTTACATGAGTGCCGGTTTACAGTTTCTTGCGGATGAAATTTCCGTGAAAGGTTGAAATTGTTTTGAGATTCTCAAAGTGTGATTCACTGCCCAGTTTTTTATTGTAAAGGAGGTGATTTATGAATTCTAATATTAAGTTGGCATTACATGGTTTTGGAAAAAGATATAAAATATTTTGGCACAATATTGCATATGCATTTCACCCGTATATCTTTGTTAAGATTTATATATTGTGTTGGATTATTTCTACTGGGCTTTGGCTCACCCTATGTGAGAAAACCATTTTCAAGTGTTGACGATATGCCTCCGCCAAGGCAACACCTTGGGAGGACTTGGAAGCAAGAGCTTCATTTGGTTTATTTTGTTGTATTTGTTTTGTACAAGTCTAGGACTTTAACTGTGTTGGATTTAAATCCATTTTGTTGTAACCAAACACTGTCTTAAAAAGCTATAAGTCTTTAGAGCATTTCTTATTTTTTCAACTCTCATTCTATTTTTCTATTATGTAACATATGCTATAGATTTAGGGTAAGGCTTGTGAATGTGTACCTGCATATGTTACTTTTTTGTACAATCATTGAAACTAATGGGAGATAATTACTTATTCATGTATTGTTATTTAATGGATATAGTGGATGGTTTATTGTCTTTTATTTCGGGGCGTTACAGGAATAATGTGCCAATTGCTGAGTTGAATGAAAGTGCGCATTGATATGGGTTCCTCTCCCCTCTGGATTTGCCCCCGATAAAGTTTGGCGCTTTGACATGGGTTCCTCTCACCTCCGGTTCGCACCCGGTAAAGTGTGAACGAGTTTCTCTTCCCTCCGGCTTAAGGTTCGGTAAAGTTTGGCGCTTTGAATTTGGGTTCCTCTCCCCTCTGGCTCGCTCCTAGTAAAGTGGGTTGTGGTGGTTATAGCTTGACAAAGCCCATATCCGTTATGTGTTAATTACGTGTAGTGTATCTTCATACTTGTGTTATAATGAGAAGGGATGGATTATTGACTTTCCGTGCATGTAATCGGTAGAATATGGTAATGTGTGTTAAAAAGTTTATTGTTGCTTATATATATATATATATATATATATTTGTGAACGTTCATTTTATACTTGTGTTTAAGGCCGTAATATATACTAATTGTGGTAATGTGATGAATAGTTAAGATTTTTTTAAATACAAATGAAAAGTTTTGAAAGGTAGTCTTTATTTCTTGTTATGTTAAAGAGCATCTTTTGGAAAATTATATTTTTGTAAGTATATTTTTAACTATGAAATGTCACATATCATATATATATATATATATGCGTGAAGCATTCATGATCATAACTATGTATATGTTGCTATTGTTTAGGATTATTGGGATTCTTACTGGATCTTTGTATTCATTCCACGTTACTAATCATTTTTTAGGTATGGAGTGAAGAGTTGCTTGAGACTTGAAGTCTATTAATTGTTGGCCATGGGGCCTTTTAAATGTAGACGGAATGCCAATGTGTTATAAAAAAGGTTAATCCCTTTTATATATTTCATTATTTTGTAATTGATGACGTAATGCCTATATGCGTGTATTGTATTTCATTACATGTACACAAGAGAGAACATTGTACTTTATTTCTTCCTAAATATCTTTGATTTTATTATTATTGAAATAGATTGACTTAAAGGAAAAAGATAACATTATTCGAGTATTAAAAGTTGGGGCATTACATATTCTAACTCATACATAGTGATCTAATGATATCCATGATAAGCATCTAGAAAGCTAAGTCGGTTGTGCCCTATTACTAGGTCCATCAACTGATTAATCCTTAGCAAAGAAAGTTGTCTTTTGGACATGCCTTATTGATTGTCTTATAATCGACACAAACACGCCACATGCTATTCTTCTTTGGAACAACAATAGTATTTGAGATTCACTTTAGGTAATGAATCTCTTTGATTGTCCCTACTTCTAACAATTTTCCTACCTCCTTAGCCACTACTTTGGCGTGGTGTATAGCCGACCTTCGAGTTCTTTGTATGATCGGTCTGGCGTGGGGGTTGACATTGAGTTGATGACAAATAAAATTTGGATCAATGCTAGGCATGTCATAAGGCGTCCAGACGAACACCTTGATATTGGAGACCAAAAAATCCATGATCTCCTTTCTTTCGGTGCTGGACAAAGATGAGCCTAGCAAAAAGAACTTCTCTGGGTCATTCTCATCAACTATAACTTCCACAAGCTCCTTTACGGCCTTTAGCTTGGCCTCTTTTCCTACGTCCTCAAACATCACCTTGTTCTCTAGCTCTTCCACCATCAAAACAAACTCCTTGGCAATACGACTGCTATTTACGGTGACAAAGCATTGCTTTGACATGATTTGGTCTCCTAAGACCTTTTTAATTACCCTGGCTTCATTTGGGAACCGTATTACTTGATGGTATATTGATGCCACGACACACATAGCATGCAACCAGGGTTTTCCTAGAATTATGTTGTAGGTTGATAAGACTTTTAAAATCTAGAATTCAACCTGTTTGACCATTGATCTTATTTTGACCGGTAGAATGATCTTGTCAACCAATCATTTTGACATTGAGTTGAAGCCCACCAAAGGAGATGCGATAGGGGCCTAATCTCTTTTAGCTGCGTGAATGTGTCGTAATACTAATCTCGTATGAACTCCCCTGGTCAAGAAAGATCCTCTTAATGTCATAATTCCTGATACACAAAGTAACCACTAGATTGTCATTGTGGGGATTCTGCAACATTGCTAGATCTCTGTCAGAGAAAGAAATCACATTTCTTGCCTCTATCTTCTCTTTCTTGAAGGATGATTGAACACTAAGGCCTTGTTTGGTTTGTTTTTGAGAAATAAATTTTGAAATTTTTTTTTTAAAATTTTGTTTGGTTTAGTGATTTTGGAAAAAAAATTTCAAAATCACTTTCTCTCTCCTATATATCAATCAATCACTTTTTCTCTCTCCTCTCTCATTCTCAATTGTTTTTTCTTTCACATATATCTACTCAATTACAACAAAACATCAAATTATCCCAAACTCTCATACTCCAAAACTATTTTCAAAATATATAACCAAACAAACCAAAAAAATTTCTAAACTCTCTTTCTAAAATATTTTTTTGAAAATTTATCTCCCAAAACCAAACCAAACACACCCTAAGTATCTCCCTTATGTGCTCGACTTGATTGAACACTAAATATCTCCCTCATCTGCTTGACCTTCTTTATCATCTCCCTGAGCTCACAAACTTACTCAGGCTCTATGATTCCATGGATCACATTGATCACACATTTAGGTGACCATCAAGCCGCACCCTGTCCGGCATACTATTGTCTTGAGGGGCTAGCCAAGATCCTCTCTTAATGTAAACGTCCAGGTGACCAGCGGACACCAATTCCTCCAAGTGTTGTTTTAATGAAACGCAGTCCTCCATTCAATGCCCGTTCTCATCGTGGAAGGTATATCGATATCTTTTGTCATAGCCCTTTTGCACTTCACCTAACTTTGCTGGCCGCTGGACAAACGGCTTATCACGAATTTCACTAAGGATGCCGCTAGACAAATGGTAGAGCGGTTGTACCAAACTTCACCTTTGTTTAGGTGATGTCCTCTTCCACTATTATATGTTGGTCAACCCTTCCTATCAAAGCTTCCATGGTTAATGGTAGTGTCATGGTCATTGATTTCCTCAATTGATGCTCGACTAGTAGTCCGCGTTTGTACTATGCAATTGCTAGGTTGACTAGACACTATCTGATTTGGATGAATGTCTCCTAATACCTATTGTTGTATGATTTCAAGGATTCTTGCTCCCCAATATCAATGGCAAGTAGCTGATCAACCTTCACAGGCGTTTTGGTGTTTGTTTTGAACCTTGTAACAAACGCCTCTACAAGCTGCTCCCAGAAAGCTATGTTGCCCTTTGGCCGTCTCTCGAACCATGTCAAGCCTAAATATCCTAAGGTTGACGGAAGCAAGATGCACATCAAGGCATCGTTCCTTCTTTAAATAGCCATAAATTGTCAAAACTAACTAAGATGCATGTAAGGATTTGACTTCCCGTCGTATATCATAAACTTGGACTGGTTAAAGCTCATTGGCAGAGGTGTGTTCTCTATCTTTAGCAAGAACGGTGTACTCTGTTACCTTGCCAACACTCTGTCCGCTAGTTCGTAAGTAAGAGGCAGCATTAGCATTGCAACTTCGACGCTTCCACGCATCCTAGAAGTCAATCTTTGCAAAACTGACACCCTATAAGGGTCATGTGTTTGCGTACCTTATCTCCTTCGCGCCCTTTCGTCAAGAATAGTCTGTAGGTCTTTTGATCTAGGTAATTCTGTGTAGCAAGAAGACATCAGGTGAGTGCATGAAGGTCGATAGCTGTTTCCCTCAGTGTATGATCTTATTGCCCTCATTCTATCAGACTCGGAGTGACGAGATCTGGTTGTCCTCGATTGAGAGTCGCCTGTTATGAGGCTTTTACTCTTAGAAGATGTGGGTGTGGTGAGCCCATCTAGATCTCCAAAGCGATGGGATTGAGTGTGCCCCTCATGGGTTTTCGCCCGAGCGACACCCTTACCTTTCGCTTAGCGCTTCAAAATCTCTATATTCGTTGCCATCTTCCTGGTTAATTTATCTTTCTTCCTCACATGATCTTCCAAAATTTGGGAGCCAGTTTGTTATCTTAGCCAATCTAGGATTTTGGAATGGCTAGGGCTCGAGGCACGTTTCTTTCGCTCATTGTTGTGAGGATTTCTTTGTTGTGGATCTAAGTTAGCCATGTGAGGCGTAGAAGGCAAATCTTCTCGCCTCTTGTTGGCCTCCAATGTTTGGTTGTTGATGATGGACAGAGGCAAATATTCGTTGTGCGCCATCAAAATTGTCAAAAAGAAGCTTGATCAAAAGGTTTGTTATGTAAAATTTCCACCGACGGAGCCAATTGTACGATCACAAAATAATCGTCACTTGTATAATCCTGTTGACCAAACTTGTGATCCCTCGAACATCGCCGTTTAACCTAAAATCATAAACGTGAGCTAGCTGGTGGGTGTGTGCTGAAAACCCCTCTGATGTCTAAGTCAACAAACAAGACAAGCAATAAGGAAAAACTCTATGAATTCGGGAATAGTAATTGCAATACTTGGAATTAGGCTAGAATTGAGCTTTTATGAGTTTCGCATGGCATAATCTTCGTAGGACTCTAATTGTCCTTTGTAGAGTCTTTCTATGAATCACATTGCTAAAGGATAACGCCCATCCTTTAATACCCTCCGCATTGCAAGTCAAGTGGGATGACACAATTTTTTGCATGGCTTCCAGCCAAGCAACCAAACAACATTAACCTTTGTTTCCATCGTGCAACAAGTAGTGCCATGAATATCCAACATGGTGCGTCACCATGCTAACAATGCGTAACCCTTAATCTAGCTTAGTCAAAGCATCGCACCCAATTGCATTTGACCGGTCTTCATAGGTTGCTTGATCTATGCCTGCTGTGATGTCTTAGGTCTTGGACAAGACCGATATTGTGTAGTAAGAAAGTGTGCTTTAATTTCAGCATTTTGATTATTGTATTGGGTCGTTGAGATTTCTTTTTTGCTCTTACATAACCTCTCTTAACGTTTACGTGTTAAAATTTTGAGTTTTAGGTGTTAGAACTTGTTTTGGGATGCGAAATCAATTTTGGCTTTGGTTGGCAAAATCACTCGTGTGGATTTGGCAACCGCTCGAATGAAATCACACAGAGTTTTCTGGGATTTTCTAGGTAGAAACCGTTCGTGCAGATTTGGATTTACCGAGCAAATTTTGTGAAAATTTTTGGAATTTTCTATAGAGCAAATTGCCCTCGAAGGCATCAGAATCTGCTCGTATGGATTTGGGATTCCGCTCATGCGGAATTCGAACCGCTCGTGTGGATTTCGGCGTGTCTGTCTTGAATTTGAGCTCTTTTTCTCAAAATCGATGCCAAAAACGTGTTTTGTACACTCTCTTACTTCTCTCTCTCTCTCTCTCTATATATATATATATATATATACACGCATATTTTCTCCTCATTCTCTCTACAAATCCACCCAAATCCAAACTTCTCTCTAAGATTTAGCAAAAATCTTCACGAATTTGATAGGGTTTTTAACATCAAATTGAAGAGGGCGACGAGGGCTATGTTTGCACTAATTGAATCGAGTTTTCTTCAACGTTGAATTCTTGGGTTTTCATCTCCTTCATCTCCTAAGCTTGAGGTAGGGACATTCTTAGAGTTATATATATATATATATATATATGTTTTTGCAGGTCTATGCTTGTTTAGAGCATTTCTTAGATGTTTGGATTATGGTTTTGGGTTGATGAACCCTAGTTGATATTAAAAGTGGACTTTCTCTATTTTTTCCCAAAACTTTTGAGAGTATGAGCTATGCCCTAAAGTGTGATTGTTCCTTTGGAAAAATCTTTTCAAAAATGGAACAAAAACCTAGTTTTGTGGAAACCTTAAAAATTTGGAGATTTTGGGAAAAGTGTTGATACATTGTGAAATTCATGCTTGATTAATTATTATGGTAAATAATTGGTGGAGGAATTACTATAGTTTCATCTAATGCGGAAATTTCATGGAGAAATGAGAAATGTTGATTTTGAAGCTTAATGAATAGCTTATTGTTGGTTTGTTGGAAATGCCAAGTTTGAAAATGATGATTAATATGTGGAGAGTGCATGTATGATGATATTATTATATTATCTCTTGGAATATATATTATGATGGTATATTGATAAGAGTTGTGGGAATTTGATCATAATGGAGGATTGTGTGGTAAAATTGAAAATGGCACTATACTAATGTATTGTTACATTTTGCATTGCCATTTCATTTAATCATTGCTACAATTGATTTTGAAACTTATATGAGAAAATTATTACTTTGAGAAAGGAATTGTTTCGTGAAACAAGTTCATTTTGATTTGTTTTGGGATACATACGTTAGTAAGTCTGGATAGGGGGCGTAGTTGGTATTGGTTAAGTTGGCCTTACTGTCTATGTTGAAAGACCAAAAACACGCGTAGAGAAGGTACCACGTGTTTTCCAGCTAGCAACCGGTAAAGTGCTGATTGGTAGTGCTTGTTATATCTACTTCCAAACACCAACCAAGGGATTACCCGAGACATATTTACAACCCCCTGAAATACATTGAAGTTATTGAATTGTTGTATTTTCAAATTGCATTGGGCACAAGATTTTTGAAAGATAGAGATATATATTTCAAGCATGACATTGCATATGCATTCATCTCAAGATACTGTATAAAATGTATATACTGTATTAAGATTTTTTTACTAGGCTTTGTGCTCACCTTAGTGGATTTTGTATAGGAAAAGATGTGGTGATTCCGCCGAGTTTAAGGCATGAAAAGTATTTTGAGAGCACAAGACTGTTTTCTTTTGTTATAATTATTTTTGACAAGCCAAGGGCTTTACATGTATGTGTTTGATAACCATTTTGTGTATCCGGGCATAAATCTTGGAACATGTAATCCTTGAGGGCATTTGAATTGTATTTGACTTGTGGTGCCATATGCTATAGATTCATATTTTAGGAATGTTGAATGTATAATTGCATACGAAATACCTTTGTAAATATCTAGAGTACAATGAACACAAATGTTGGAGGTTTGATGACATGTTAATGATGAGACATTATATTCCTTATTTATATTTATGCAATGGAAGCTATCAAGTTGGAAACAAGGTCATGTTGTTGAAATATGTTGAGTTTCTATGTTAATTTCTTTGGGGCGTTACATCTGCTCAAATAGTTGCCTGGTCAAACCTAGAGTCATCTTTGACTTGTTCACACTCTTTGTACAGTCCAAACCATGCAATCTTTCAATCGACAGCTCGGTTGACGCCAATGGCATGATTTAGCCTTGTCCATTTGTACGCATCCACAGACCAACACACCTGTGCGGCCCAAATCCCAGACCCATGTCAACCTAGCTCTACTCAACTTGTTCAACACAAATTACCCTCTCTGTTTTAAAAGACAAACCGGATACAACAAAGATGAAGTTTAGAGAAGACTACCAAATCTTCCTTCACCATACTCAGTTAAAAAAAAATAAAAAATTTTCGTTCACATGAGTATATGATTCCAATTAAGTCTTTTATTATTCACAACATAGCTACCAAAAAGTCATTTTGTTAATCTACTAATAATTTTAAAAGAAAGTGATTTTAAATGATTAGTGTAACAAAATAATAATAAACAAAATTTACAAGCATGAATATCATAATAACAATACTAAGAAATATAATAAAAACAAAATTTAAATTGAAATTAAGAATAGTAGCATGTGAGAATTTAAGAGTCGTGTTGTCACTATTTTAAAATTAATTTTACTCCATTCAAGAAGGTATTAATAGAACAAAATAGTTAAAAGATGAAATTCTAATGTTTCCAACTCCTACTAGACTTGACCAAGGCAAAAAATAATATAGAACAATAATGTTAGTTTAACCACTTTTGCTTTCCATAATGTGTGTGTCATCTAATTTATCACTACAAGAAAAAGCACATTTGGCGACTAAATTTTTAGTCACCAAAAGTCAATTTTTAGTTGCTAAAAGTCGGTTTTTTATTTTCCCCGACTAAATTTTTTAGTCGCCGGTTTGGTCGCTGAAAGACGGGCAGGAAAGGTATTGGCGATTAAAAAACTTTTGTCACCAAAAAGCAAGTCTTTAGTGACCAAAACTTTGGTCACCAATAGTCAATTATATTTTTTAAATTATACATTTACCGATCAATATTTTAGTCGCCAATAGTCAATTATATTTTTTAAAATTATACATTTACCGACGAATATTTTAGTCGCCAATACTCAAGGAATAGGCGACCAAACCTTTTAGTCGCCAAAAGCTAATTCGTGAAAAAAAAATATTTACACTCAGCAATGTGGAGATTCGAACCATCAACCTCCCATACCATAAACCTTATGCAACACACTCTTTGCACTACACCTCCATAACACCATATGATTATATATGCAACATATGTTATTTATATAGTACATAGACTCGTAGTAATATAAAAGTGTATATATATAAACATAATTATTTTTTATTGAACATAATTTATGTAAAAATAAATTATTTAGTAGAAAAAAAAGAGACCACTTTTGACGACTAAACATAATTTTAGTCGCCAATTCTATACCTTTGACTACTAATTATTTTTTAGTCGTTAAAAAATAAAATTCCCGCACTAAAATTTTCACTTTTGGTGACTAAACTTATTTTTAGTCGCCAAGAAGCCTCACTTTTGGCTACTAAACATGTTTTTAGTCGCCGAATGCCTCATTATTGGCTACTAATCTTTTTTTAGTCGCCAAAGGGCCTTACTTTTGGCTACTAAAATTTTTTTAGTCGGTAAAAGCCTCACCTTTGGCGACCTAACATCTTTTTAGTCGCCGAATGTCTCACTTTTGGCTACTAAAATGTTTTTAGTCGCCAAAGGGCCTTACTTTTGGCTACTAAATTTTTTTTGGTCGGTAAAAGCCATATCGCCAAAACCTATACTTTTGGATACTAGATTTTTTTAGTCGCAAAAAATCTTTACTTTTGGCTACTAATGCTTTTTTAGTCGCCAAAACCTATACTTTCAGCGACCAAAGGTGATTTTTTAGTCGCCAAAAATACTTTTTCTTGTAGTGTATGCACATTGTTTATACACAATATAATAAGAAATATGATCATTCTAATATTATTAAAATAATATTGCAATACATATAGTGTGCATTTGAAAGATTATAAATTTATTTTCTCATCCAATACCATTAAACGGAAAATGGTAGAATTCATTTGTAATTAACTGCATGAATAAAGATTTAAGATGTGTATTGATTTTGAAATAAATCCCCCTTTAATTGATACATTGAATACATTAAATATAATTATATTTTTATTAAAATATTGTAACATACCTTGTCTTGTATTTTTCTATTTTCTTTTTTTAAATTATCATATTTGATGTGTTCATATGGTGTCTATGTTGTATCACACATGTACATCCATTAGTTTGATGCAGAGAAGTATTAAAAGTCAAATAACTACGAGGGATTGTTGGAGGTCGAGTCTTTTAAAGAGTTGTTAGAGATTTATTTAATCGTTAATTTTAAAAATTTGTTCTTAATAGTTTAAATACAAGATAATTCAGGCTCAATTGAATATAGTAGAGACACTTTTGATTAAAAAAAAAACAAAAAACCATACTAGGAGGGGTCATTAGGGTTTCGCCAAATGAGACAGTATAGGTAGTGACTTTGTCTGTTTATGTAGGTACAATAAGGAAACTTTTGCTTGGGACATGGACACACCAACCACCTAGTAGGCATAAATCTTTGCCCAATATAGCTTTCTGTATGTATAATAATGTGAATTAAGTGGGCCTCAATGTGTGGACAAACTTAGCATTAGACAACAAATGAATAAATGTCATATTATCATACATCACTGATTTTGTAAATCTATGGACATTGACTGCTCACCTATACTGCTAGAAGTCCAATTATATATCATTGTTGAAACGGGAAAGGTAAACACTTATGCGGTAATATTTATATTTTTATAATTTTTTTTATACTTATATAATTTTTAAAAATTAGAAATAAAAATTTGTTTGACTTTTGTTTTTGTTTTTGTCAATGATAATTTCGTCGGCAAAAACTTTTGCCGACTCACTTTTGCCTACGGGTTGCCAACGTAGCTTTGTGTGTTGGCAAAACTCTTTGCCAACGAATTTTCTCTTTTAGCAACATATTTTGTTGCTTTGCGAAAAATGCAATTTCTTGTAGTGTATTAACATAAAGTATATATATAAACATAATTATTTTTTATTGAACATAATTTATGTAAAAATAAATTATTTAGTAGAAAAAAAAGAGACCACTTTTGGCGACTAAAATAATTTTAGGCGCCAATTCTATACTTTTGGCTGCTAATTATTTTTTAGTCGTTAAAAAATAAAATTCCCGCGCTAAAATTATGACTTTTGGCGACTAAACTTATTTTTAGTCGCCAAAAAGCCTCACTTTTGGCTACTAAACATGTTTTTAGTCACCGAATGCCTCACTTTTGGCTACTAATTTTTTTTAGTTGGTAAAAGCTTCACTTTTGGCGACCAAACATATTTTTAGTCGCCGAATGTCTCACTTTTGGCTACTAAAATGTTTTTAGTCGCCAAAGGGCCTTACTTTTGGCTACTAAACTTTTTTTAGTCGGTAAAAGCCATATATCGGCGACCAAATAGATTTTTAGTCGCCAAAATCTATCCTTTTGGCTACTAAATTTTTTTAGTCGCCAAAACCTATACTCTCAGCGACCAAAGGTGATTTTTTAATTGTCAAAAATGCTTTTTCTTGTAGTGTATGCACATTGTTTATACACAATATAATAAGAAATATGATCATTCTAATATTATTAAAATAATATTGCAATACATATAGTGTGCATTTGAAAGATTATAAATTTATTTTCTCATCCAATACCATTAAACGGAAAATGGTAGAATTCATTTGTAATTAACTGCATGAATAAAGATCAATACCATTAAACGGAAAATGGTAGAATTCATTTGTAATTAACTGCATGAATAAAGATTTAAGATGTGTATTGATTTTGAAATAAATCCCCCTTTAATTGATACATTGAATACATTAAATATAATTATATTTTTATTAAAATATTGTAACATACCTTGTCTTGTATTTTTCTATTTTCTTTTTTTAAATTATCATATTTGATGTGTTCATATGGTATCTGTGTTGTATCACACATGTATATCTGTTAGTTTGATGCAGAGAAGTATTAAAAGTCAAATAACCACGAGGGATTGTTGGAGGTCGAGTCTTTTAAAGAGTTGTTAGAGATTTATTTAATCGTTAATTTTAAAAATTTGTTCTTAATAGTTTAAATACAAGATAATTCAGGCTCAATTGAATATAGTAGAGACACTTTTGATTAAAAAAAAAACAAAAAACCATACTAGGAGGGGTCATTAGGGTTTCGCCAAATGAGACAGTATAGGTAGTGACTTTGTCTGTTTATGTAGGTACAATAAGGAAACTTTTGCTTGGGACATGGACACACCAACCACCTAGTAGGCATAAATCTTTGCCCAATATAGCTTTCTGTATGTATAATAATGTGAATTAAGTGGGCCTCAATGTGTGGACAAACTTAGCATTAGACAACAAATGAATAAATGTCATATTATCATACATCACTGATTTTGTAAATCTATGGACATTGACTGCTCACCTATACTGCTAGAAGTCCAATTATATATCATTGTTGAAACGGGAAAGGTAAACACTTATGCGGTAATATTTATATTTTTATAATTTTTTTTATACTTATATAATTTTTAAAAATTAGAAATAAAAATTTGTTTGACTTTTGTTTTTGTTTTTGTTTTTGTTTTTAAAAAGTTATAAACAATTTTTTTAATTAATTAAATATCATGAACACCAAAAAAATTGGTTTCATTTTTTTATTTTTATTTTTTTCTTTTTCTCCCATTTTCAACCACTACTCATTATTCATTACTATCAGCTATCATCAATCAACTCTCACCTGTGGTAACCACCTTCGCCACCACCTTTTGTTAAAAATTACCTTCAATTGCCACCATAGGCACCCGCCCAGCAATCATTTCCGAGTCTCAGCAATCACTTTCAGCCACCACTTGTGGCCTTAAACCAACCACCTTTCATTGGTGGCAACCACATTCGACCACTACCTCCCTATAACCGACAATCACTTCCGTTCACTATCTCCAACCGTAGACAACCATCCATTTTTATTTGTTTTCAAACAAGTTTTATAATACTTGTGTAGCAAACATTTTTTTTTAATTTCGTTTTTACCTAAAATAAACATAAACAAATTTAATGTTTACCTAAAATTTATTTTGAAATCTATCTCAAAAATATTTGTTGTGTAAATTTAAAATTAGTGGGAGGTGAGTCATACTCACAATAAATGTAGCCCATTGATTTGCTTTCTAGATAATTTTCTTGAGTAATTTTTCTAGATATGTAGTATTATTGTTTATGTTTAAAAATTTATCTGAAAAGTTAGTGTGTGGTTTAAATTGAATTCTTATATGCTAGGACTTAAATTTAATTATGTTGTGCATGTAGCATTATTGTCGTTAAAACCCAAAATCAAACCCTAAAACTGTGTCTCATGGTTTGTTTGAACTTTATGAAAGGCTTCTAAGTGCAGTTGATAACATTTACAGTTCATTATTTATTAAACATATTTATTTTTATTTTGATAAAAATTTAAACAACAAGCATGTTTGCTATACAAATGTATTTTAGAATTTTATTTTGAAAATAAGTAAGAAAAGTGATTGGCAAGAGATGGTGGTCGAAAATGGTTGTTAAATATTAAAGATGTTTGTTAACTACTGACGAAGGTGATTACCAGCAGCCATAGTTGGCTTTCGGCAAGAGGTAGTTGTGGCGGTGACCAGAAGCAGTTGGTGGTTGCGTGTGGTGGTGATCGACAATCAAAGATGTTAGTTGGAGATGGCTGTTGGCCATTAAAGGTGGTAGCCGAATAAGGTTTGACAACATGAGAAGTGGTGGCCAAAAAGTATTTTTTGTCATGGGACGTGGCTTACAGAGGCTGAAGTTGGTTTCAGCCGTAATAGGTAGTGGCCAATCTGACTGGATTAAGTGGGAGGAAGAGGAAGAGGAAGAGGAAGAGGAAGAAGGAATAAAACTTTTTATTTATTTATTTTTTTCAAAACAAGTGAAACTAATTTTTAAAATAAAATATTAATAAATTTTGTAAATTATTTACAAGTTTTTTAAAATAAAAATACACACCAGAGAATTGTTGTTTATAATTATCAAATTTTTTATAAATATAAATAGAAAATTGTAAACTTAAACAAGCATTACCTCACCTCGTTTCTTTTTTATTTTTGAAGCCTAATTTTTGTTTACAATTTATGAAATATAAATTAACGTAAATAAGTTGTAAAAATTTTTTATTAAAAACTTAAGGAAATAATGGGTTTAACTTCTACATGCAGATGAACTAACATAATATAAACTTTAGTTAATAAAAAAAATCCTACTAAAATTAACTTATTAACTTGTAATTCATTACATTTTTTTTTTAACATTATAATTTATTGCATTGAACGAGTCTATCCGTGTAACTTCAGAAATGCTTATATGTTTTTTTATTTATTTTTATTTTTTATTTTAAGTTTATGTTAGATTATTTTGTGAAATTTTTATGAGATTTTTTGTTTATGACCCCTAGTAATATTTTTATAGAAGGATAATGACAACATAATTTTATATATTAGACTACAACAAAAGTTGGCTGTAACCACATTTTTTAGACAGCATTTTTTGACAAACGTTGTAGAAGACGTAAAGTGAAATTAAAACACACACGTTAAACACACGTTTCACTTTATAACGGTGCTCCGTCTCCCTAAGTCTCCATTTCTCTTTCCTTTTCTATCATTCTCTCTCTGTTGTTTTCTCTCTCCGTCCTAGATCTAGGGTTTTCTCTGTCTCTCCTCATGCTACTTGAGAGATTCACCAGCTTTGATTCCGATTACTTGTTCTAATTCTAAATCCATCGATTCTTGAATCAATTTTGTTGAAATTTCTTGACGATTTTTTCTTTTTCTTGATTCTGATTCTGATAACTTTGCAGAGGAAGATGGACTGGTAGAGTTGCACAAATGCTAGGTTATGAGAGTGAGGAGTAAAAAAGGATTGAGATCATGGATCGGGATCGAGATAAGGATCAAGACCGAGACCGGTCGAGTCGAAGCAAGAGGAGGAGACGAGATCATGAATACTGGGTATCTGGTAATCCTCCTAAGGTTTAGTCCTCCCATCGTTAAAGCCCCTCAAGTCTCGTACTCTCTCTCTCTCTCTCCATTAGATCTTATAGTACTTGTATCCTTTAAACTATTTAAAAGTGTATTTAAATCCTTTATTTCATTTTGGGAGTCTTTGGAGTTGTAGTATTTTGGTTTTGGAGGGGTACAATTCGATTTAAACTTGTTGGGGTTTTTCGTTCACGCTTGTTTACGTTGAAAAGTTCTTTGAAAACTTGAAAAATTTGTTATGGGGTCGACACTTGCCTTCCTGGGGGTCAACACCACCTTGTTGCCTTGCTCTTAATGCCTTTGCTGGTTTTTGGGATTGACACTTGAGTTCCAAGGGTCGACCATTCCCTTGCTATTTTGGTTTGGGTGCTGTTACTGAAATAAAGAGTTGACACCTCTGGTTCCAAGGGTCGACCCTTGTCTGCTACACACATTGGTGTCTCAACATTTCTTCGTAAGGGTTGACACCACTATCCTAAGGATCGACCCCCGTGAGTTAATTTCTAGATTTTTGGTCCGGTTTTGGGCTCAATTTTGGAGGGTTTGACTTGTTCTTTCCTTTGACTTTAGGGCTTTTATTTTGCCACTATAAATAGACCCCAAACACACTTTTCTCATTTACTTTTCCTCATCTCTCTCTCTCTCCCCCCTTTTTAAACTATGAATCCCTCTCTCTCTCTCTCTCTATCTCTCTCTTTCTTAAAAACTTAACTTTCTTACATAGATATCTAGATCTACTTGGTTAGAGGCATCTTTTCACCATGGTCCTTTGAAAAATATTATAGATCTCGTCAAGGGCTTCCTTTTGATCCACGTAGCTCATGATTTCGTCGCTGGTGATTTTTGGGTTGTCTCCTCTTCGCTTCAGGAGGTAGGGATTTCTTTGTTCTTTTTCAATACCTTGTCTATAGATGGACATGTGGTAGATTTTATTGCATAAAAATCATATTTATTATGGATTTCCTTGAAAGTCATGAAAAGTGATCTTAGGTTTGAAATTTGTGATTTAAGTTGTTAAGTTGGTTGTTGCTTGGGTTAATTGGAGAGTAGTTTATAATGTTTATGTTGAGATAGAGGAAAGCCCTAATTTAATATTATTGATTTAATGGATTTAAAAGGGAGGACGTTGATTAATCTTTGTATTTTGTAAATATGGATTGTGTAATTGCGTTCATATCCAAAAGGGAGAAGTAACCATGGTATTAGTATTGTCTTAGACTAATCATGTGAAGTTGAGTTATGGTTCTGATATCAATAGATTTGGTTTTGTAAAATAAAGAGAATGGATTTGGTTTTTCAAAATAAAGTGAATGGATTTGGTTTTGCTAAATAAAGTGAATGGATTTAGTTTTGTAAAATAAGAGGATTGACGTTTAAAAAAGGAAAAAAACCATCACGATTTGTATTTCAGAAATGAACGTGAAGTTGGATTATGAATATTTTTGTTTATTATTATTGTTATTGGACTTAAGAGCTCGAGAGAATTGGATTGTTGTCTTACGCGTATTTAATACATCTGCTTAGAGGTTTTCTCCTTAGTCATCGGTGGAGGATGACATTGTTGTGTTGAATAATATCGTGTATGTAGTACACTCGTGTTATTATGCATTCTAGTATGTTGAGATGGTTGGAAATGTTCACGCGTTGAGAATAGGAGGCACCATTACCTTCCAGCTAGCACTTGGAGAATTGGCCGTGCTTAGAATGAGAGGTACTAGTACCTTCCAACAAGAGCCTGGAGAACTTGGCAGAGGTACAATTACCTTCCAGCTGGTGTCTGGTAAATTGGCAGAGGTACTATTACCTTTCAGCCTGTGTTTGGTAAATTGACATTTCATTATGGAAAGGTGTATCCTTGGCTTACTGTGCTTAAAACAGGTAGAGCATTGTTTCGTTTCTCATTTGGTCTCAGTGTATCCTTGTATATGTAGCTTGCTTTTTGTGCTCCTTTCAAATACGATAGCCCTACAGTTCGGAGTCTCGTGGTTTTGAATCTCTATGAAATAGATAAATACAAATGAGTCCAAATTCGGCAAATCTTTTGAAAAATCGATTTTGAATCAAAAAATGTAAAAAATGGACCTCTTTGCCAGATTACAGAGTCGCCACCTAAATGTTTTAAGGAAATTTAGGAAACTCGTGACTTGTGCCAAAGGCCACGTGTCCGTCATCATTAAAGTGTTTCGGCTCGGGAACTTAGGTACGAGAGGAGAAGGTCATGAATTGAGCACCCCACTCGCCTGATCAAAGATTGGCCTCTACTAATCATGATGTGATTCTTATTTACATTATATGCCTTTGTTCCGATTATTAGGCTAACATTACTACGTGACGCACACATGTATAGACTAATTTACAAAATTTGAAAAACTTTGATTTGGCGTGTGTTTTGAAAAGTGTTTGAATATGTACTACTTGAAAAAATGATCTCATATGCACATTTAAGCAAATTATCCCAATTTAAGCAACTAGCTTTCATCCACAGGCATTTAAGAGATATATCATTTAAGCACTTAGTCTCATGGTAATATGCTTAACATGGCAACAATCACATGCATGCTATATGCTAAAGTAATTAATGCTCACCTAGTACTCCAAGATAAGCCAAAAGGAATAAAATAGTTAGGAAAAATGGATGATCCTAATGATGCAAAATGACTAATGCAAAACATGCAAAAATGCAACTAATAGGTTCGATTGTCTAATATGTCATGTAAATCATTTTGACAGTATGCAGTGGCCCACATATTCAAGGAAGTGATAAATGACAATACCATTAGAATGATGAACCGAACCTTATGAGTGCAAGACAAATGGATACTTTGTACATGAAAAATGCTAATTAAAAGATGATGCTCTATTCTATCCATCATAAGCAAGTAAATAAAAGGGAGAAAGAAATAGAGGTTGGAAGACATACACATTATTACATTTTTGCCCTCACACAAAAGGGTCTGAATAAATGTCCTAGCCAATTACCGAATTAACTAACTATTACAATACCAAAATGAATTAACTACACTAGTTAATTATTACAAATGAGAGTTTAACTAACTAAGTAATGAACTAACTAAGTAATTAATTATTACACTAGCTACACTAGCTAATTAGTTACAATACGTAATGAACTAACTAAGTAATTAATTATTACAAGTTCATTACTTTCAGTACAACATGCTACTATAAAACATAATTTAAACGGGCCCCTAGATGCGAGGGATGGCTCATGTATGAATGCAGATTTTCACCGGAAAATGCCTCTGTTTTGCTGCCAGAATGGTTCTGTTATGTAATCAGAAAAGTGAACTATTTTTGCCTCAGCCTCTGCATTGTTTTGCAAGAAATATGACACTGTTTGGCTGAAAAGAGGTGGCCAGCTGGCCAACAAAAGTGGTTGGTCGTACAGAGAGGTGGCCGACCAGCCACTAGTCTTGAGTTCTCCCCTGCTGTAACAGAAAAGGAATAGAGCAAAAATAGAGTATTTTCAGGGGATGTTTGTCCACCCTGTCTCTCCTTATCATCAAACAGATCACAGGAAGGGTAGGCTTGATTCACAAACCATCAATTGACACAAATTCATTGTGTTATGATTTATGGATCAAGGGACAAAAGCTTAATAAATGACAATGAAAGACCCACAAGCCTCCTCCCTATCATGGAAATGATCAAGGGAGGTGGTTGACATTGAATATTGAACCATTTTCATCACTAAAAGTATGAAATGACTCCAGACTCAATGGGTTCAATTAACGTCCGATTGAACCCCAAACTTGATTTTATTATCTTGTTCCATTTTAGTTCAAGTTTTATTGTCTCGTTTAATTACCTTTCCATTCATTAGTCATTTTATTCCAAAAATGAGCATTAAGTCCACTAAATAGAGAGGAGTGTCAAACAAGAAGTTGTTTTAGGCATGGGAGAGAAGTAATGCCATGGTAATGAACCTCCGAAGAGATTAACCATTTAGGATTGAAGGGTTTCTTTCTCAAGCTTAAACAACATTCGGTTAAAACAACTCTCAAATAATTAAAAAGCCAAGAAAGGAGGGAGGTTGCAGAGGTGATTAGAGGTGAATACAAGTATGAAAAGCATGAAATAAATGCTATCAACTCAAATACGTTGGTGGCTAAGGCCTAAACCACCAAACCTATGAGGACTATTACACTACAAGCATGCTATACAAAGCAGAAATGAAATAAACAACTTAAAACAGTCCTAAAATAGCTAAAAACAGTGCTAGAAATAACATGAAAAAATTTGAAAAAGTTAGCTAAAACAATGGATAAATTGACCTAGTAAACAAGCATAAGAAGGGATGTCAAACCCCTCCATTTTTGGGACTTCAAAACTACATTTTTAGCCTCTAACAACCTCTGAAAATTAGTGGTAAAAAGTTGATGAAGAGATGGGGAAACACAATGGGAAAGGCTTAGGAGACAATATACAAAGAAGGGTGATTAACCCCCGTACCTTTAATAGCCTTAAACTACAAGCTTCAGCCCATAAAAACAGTTGAAAAACAACCCAAAAATAGTCAGAAAAGATAAGAAAGAAGTAGTGCAAATGAGATAGTAGTTATATCTGTTGAAGAGGAGTAACACTTTTGTTCACAAACCAACAAGTTCTCACTCTCAAGGGCTGAGATTTGAGCTCAAGAACCTCAGCAAGAAGAGCCAAAATTTTAGTTTAGGAAGTGTAGAGAGAGAGTGTGTTATGCAAGTATTGGAGCTTTTGGAATTTGTTCTAACCTAAAACCAAGAGGGAATGTTATCTATATATAGAAAAACATGTGCCTCAGTCAGAAATATCAGTATAGAGACAGCTGGTTCAATGCGTGCACTTGTGGAGATAGCTGGCACAGTTGGTAGCAAAATATTTGTTTTAACGGCACAATTGGCCGGCTGGCCACTAGGGGGACGATCGTCCATTTCTTCTGGCTTGCCGGCCACTAGTGGGGACACTTGGCTATAAAAAATTTCATGTCGAGACACCTGGTCGGCCGGCCACGGAATTGTACAGCCGTCCACAAAAAGTGGCCAACCAGTCATAAAAATCTACTCTCAAGCCCAACTTCAAATGGACAAATCTCCCTCATCCGGACTCCGTTCAGGTGATTCTTAAGTCTAAATTGAAGCCCCAGAAGTCTAATTTTCAATGGTGGTAGCGTCACATATAAATTCTAAGTGTGCAATGAGATATGCCTAATTTAGTGAAAGATGCTCATTTCTATCTTAATGGTTTGATGTGCAACCTTTTTCTCAACTAGTTTTCTTGCCTCCCCTCCTATTTCTTTTAACTCTAAACCTATAAAAAAGATGTTTTTAAAGATTTTTTAAAGAGTTCACCTCCCTTCCATTTATTTCCACTTTGTCCTTACTTAGTTTACCGAAAAGTGTAATATTTTAAACGAAATGCGAACCTCGAAACATCGTAGAAATATTTAAAAAAAGATTTTGAAAAAGAGGGTTTTAAGGTCTAAAATAGTTTTTGGTCTAAAATTATTTTGGTCAAAAATGGGGTGTGAGGTTGGGATTAGAAGCTCAAAACTGAAGCTCTTTGCTGAAGATTCGAACAATTACATAGCGTAATTTTCATGATCGAGTGATCAACCTTAGGCGCCCAAGTCTTAAGGGTGGTAAAAAATGGGGTATCTACAGCATATCATGAGTAATTGATGGTTATGGTTGGGTGAGGCCAGGTTGCTTTATGTAATAGTGTAGTAATCATTGTACATGTATTGATTTCGTATTCGGGTTAGGACATATATGTATGTTCAGAAGTGTATTGGACGAGATGTTGAAAGTGTTTCTTGACCATGGACTTAGGGCCAAGGGAATGTGATGAATGTATTAGAAGTGAACGTATGTTTTGTATTGGGCATAAAATAATGAGAAGTGATTGGGTTTTGTGAAAGTATTTATTTTTTAAATAAAAAAAATAGTTGTGATGCGTTATTTATAAATGGGAAATGAGGAAGAAAAGTTAATTGTTTGTGTTGTTGGTTAAATCAAATAATTTTAAGAAACGTAACTACATAAGTAAATTTTTAGTATAAACTGTCACATTATGTATATGATATGATATAAAGCATTCATGAGCATAGTTATCTATGTATTGTTATTATTTAGGATCTTGTTGGGATCTCTACTGAACTTTATGTTCATCTCACGTTGCTAATCATTTTTCAGGTGAACGGTGAGTAGTGTTTCAAGATTGAGGATTTTCTTTATCTGTTGGCCACGAGGACTTTTATTTATGGACGGAATGCCATTCATGTAAAAGGGTTTAACCCTTTCTTTTCGTTTAAAAGAAGTAAGCTTACGGGCAATTTATTTAACTATAACTCCTATTGCATTCATATTGTATTTGGACGAGAGAATCTTTATTCATGTATTCTTGTCAATGTAAAGAGTTTCCGTATGTTATCTCTGAAATTGAATCTATAATAATGGTTTTGTAATAGAATCCGAGTAATAAAAAGCAAGGCGTGACAAATCTTGTCACGACGCAAACCTGCTTCTAAAAGTTTAGGACATGACCGGCCTGTCCCTAGGCCTCAAAACAAATTTTCCAAAATAATAAGTTATTCACTAACGAGGCCCAAAATGAAAGCAATTAAATAGTAAAATGTCCATTGAGTAGTGCAGATATGCCAGGATCATTACATAACTAAGTGTACACGGAGAAGTCCACATACACAGTTCAAATAAATGGAAATCCAAAGCATGTGCATATACAAAGAGTAATAACCCAAAAGTTACATAGCCATAAAATGTTCAATAAAAGCCACCACGAACTTTAACAAAAAAAGGTGGCATTAAAGGGACTCCTTAAAAGGGTAAAACACTCCAACTTTGGGCTTAACAAAATAAGTCCTCAAAAGATGCTTGAAGCTGACCTAAGGCTGGCCTCCAAGTTGACAACCTACAAAACATACATGGATACAGAATGAGCTAGGCTCAGTAAATAATAATGTATGAAGGCATATAAATTAGCATGAGTCATGAAGAATATGTACGTAATACATGTATACCCTTTTTATCAGAACGGCCTCAGGCCCAATAAAATATAATGGCCTCGGGCCCAATAATAACAGAACGGTCTCGGGCCCAATAATAACAGAACGGCCTCAGGTCCAATTTACATGTCATTGCGATCAAGTAATCAATCAGTCTAACTGAAGCACAAGTTGTACAAACCATATCATTCATGAACAAGAATATGTAATTCATAATAATAGAAGTGTCATTACACTTCTATTACTCATAGTGATCCGGTCGTGCGGTGGTCCCTTCCGGTGAGCGACCTATACATCACCCACATAAAGTGATAAGCAATGTATTTTTTTCTTAGCTTTTGTGATTAACTCTAACCCGTTCTCATTCATTTTCTCTTGTTTTTATACACAACATGAAGTGAAAGATCACAGAGTGGTCGCTCGAGCGCAGGTTTTGTTGCTCGAGCGGAGAGGTCGAATTCTGGAATTTCCAAATTTGCCTCCAAGCTGCAAAACTCAAATTCAATGCATCAAAACTCATCCTTTTGGGCCAAAAACTCGATGAATCATACATGAACTTGGAAAACATTTGAAATTCTAAATCATTTCGCAAAATCAAAGCCCAAAGACTTGTCAATTGTGCAAAACAAAGCCCAATTCTTAGAAAACATAACATGCATGTTTTGCCTTGACTTCAAAACTTCTAAAACATGATCTAATGACACAAAATGACATGAAACTTGATGAATTCTCAAAACTAAGATGAGTTAGTAACATGTATGACGAAATTCTTGGAAAACAACTTCAAAATGTTATGAAATATGCATGGATGCATGGTTTGAGTTCGTTTCTTCAATTCTAACTTAATTCTTGTATCATCTAACTTAATTCTTTAGAGTTCATGTCCTACACATCATAATTGTACAATCTAAGGGTTGAATTCTTACCTAGGCTTCCCAAGATGTGCGCTAGAGGCTTAAAATGATAAACAATGCCTTTAATTTCAAGAATTCTTGTATCACCAATGCCTTTAATTTCTAGCAAAATCATCCCAATCTCAAGTGTTGATATCAAACTCTCACTCTTGGTCCCTTTCTTCCTTTCTCTCTCTCTCTCTCTCTCTCTCTCTCTCTCACACACACACACACACACACACACTGTATAGGCTCAAAATGATAAGTAGAAGGTGACTCAAGTGGTGTATAAGCCTTTTATAGGCTTAGTTAATAAAATTAATTAATTAAGCTTACCACTAATCAAATGAGTATTAATTGTTCTAATTATTTCGCTCCAAATCGAATTTCAATTAAACCTACCACAACGTTCTAAAAATTCCATCTAACATATACACCAAGTCAATTTCTTGATCGGATGCCGATAAGGCCTTCAATTCGTAAAACAAAACAGAAACAGAAATAGATATTCTTACTACAGACAGCTAGAAACACAAATAATGCAATGCACATGCAATTAATTCAGAATTTCTTCTTAATTAGTCATTAGGCATAATTAATCATGGTTAATCAGCTAATCACAGGTCGGGGTTGTTACAACAAGTAAAGCACCTCGATACAAACACGGCCACATCTTTTTTCATTCTTCTCTACCAAAATTGGCGACTAAGATCGTGATACATCTTTGTGCCTCTCGGATGCATCGCAAGGCTTGAATGGTAAAACTCTTGGAGTACTTTCTCTCGACAAGATTCCGACACGAAAAGACGGTCACGGTACCTAACACTCGAGTCAGGATACACATTCAAGTCTTTCTCTACCTTCTCACTAGAGATCTTTTCCCAAAGGGTTTCTACCACAAGATCACTCTTCTACGCTTCTATCACTCGGTTGACAAGTGTCGGCTATGCAACTATCGAAAACAAGGTCGTAGACTCAATGGACTCGCCAAGATGCAAGTCAAATTCACTAATAACACCCAACATCTCTCATTCTCGGATAGCAATACAAACTACATTGCTAATAGATTTCCCACTCAAAGCATTGGCCACAACATTGGCCTTCCCCGGATGATAATGTAACTCAAAATCATAATCTTCTATAAATTCTATCCACCTCCTCAGCCTCAGATTCAAGTTCTTTTATGTAAACAGATACTTCAAACTCCTGTGATCAAAAAATACCTCAAACTTCTCACCATACAACTAATGCCTCCAAATCTTTAAGGTAAATATCATCGCCGCTAACTCTAGGTCATGAGTACGGTAGTTCCTCTCATGTGTTTTCAACTGCCGTGAGCCATAAACTACTATTTTCTCCTCTTGCATCAATACATAACCCAAACCTTCCTGTGAAGCATCACAATACATCGAATAGCCTAAACCCCTCTCCAGAATAATCAATACTGGAGTCGTGGTAAGTCTAACCTTAAGCTCTTGAAATGATTTCTCACAAATTTCACTCCACACAAACTTAATTCCTTTCCTCGTTAGTCTTGTCAATGGTGGGGTTAATCTAGAGAAATCCTTCACGAACCGACATTAATACCCGGCCATCCCCAAGAAACTACGGATCTCAAAAGCATTCTTAGGTTGTTCCCAATCTTGCATTGCCTCTATCTTGGATGAATTTACAGTCACCCCTTCCCTGAATTCTAGATAGCTTAAGAACTTAACCTCTTTCGACCAAAATTCACATTTCCCAAACTTGGCATACAATTTGTGTGCTCTAAGCAACTCAAGTACCACCTGCAGGTGTTCCTCGTGCTCCTTTTCAGAGGGTGAGTAAATCAAGATGTCATTGACAAAGACGACCACAAAATAGTCTAGGAACTCACGGAAGATCTAGTTCATCAAGTCCATAAACACGACTGGTGTATTGGTTAGCCTAAAGGACACCACTAGAAACTCATAATGGCCATACCGTGTACGAAATGCCGTCTTCTGGATATCCTCCTCCCTCACTCTCAACTGGTGATAACCTGATCTCAGGTCTATCTTAGAAAAGCAACAAGACCCATTCAATTGATAAAACAAATCGTCTATATGAGGCATTGGGTGTTTTTTTTAACAGTTACCCGATTCAACTTTCAATAATCAATACAAAGTCACAATGCACTGTCTTTCTTTTTGGCAAAGAGAGCCGGTGCTGCCCAAGGTGAAGTACTAGGGTGGATAAAACCCTTATCTAGCAGCTTTTAGAGTTAAAACTTTAACTCACTTAACTTCGCAGGTGCAAATCTATATAGTGCCATAGAAATCGGTGATGTACCAGGCACTAAATCAATTGAGAATTCAATCTCACAATGAGGTGGTAAACTGATAAGATCCTCGGAAAAAACATCCAGGTATTCACAAACTACCCTTGGCAACTCGACTTGGACTTCAACACACTCATTACCCAAGAAGTTGGCAAGAAGACAACTAAGTTCGCTCTGCCCACGTAGATCATACACCGGTGATAAGACTCTATCAACCTGGTCCCCCATGAAATAAAAGCAATCATCACTCAAGGTGCATACAATAACCTTTTGATGGTAACAATCTATAATAGCCTGATATGTTGACAACTAGTCTATACCCAAAATGGCATCAAAATTGGACATGTCAATCAACACAAATACAAAAAGAAGTCAGTGATCGGCAACCTCTATGTCACAACCCCGATACCCTTGCTTCAAAACAATCTTACCACCAATAGGTGACTTTACACTGATAGGAGATGTTAACCGAGCCACCTCTAACCCCAAAGCCGATGCAAATGAAGACGAGATAAATTAATGGGATGCACCCATATCAATCAACACATTAGCAATAGAATTGCGTAACAGGAAAGTACTTCTCACTACCAAAGGCGCTGGTACTAGGTCTAGTGGTAACAACATACATGCGTCCTGAGGGCCTCTGCTCTACCTGCTTAACCCTCGGAGCATAAGCCTAATGCACTAACTGAGCTGAAGAGGCTCCTTGATTGGCCCTCGAGGCCTAAGCTGACTGTGCAAGTTGGTGGCTCTATATTTGCCTCAAACCAGATGCACTATGTGTGCTACCCAAATGAAGGCAAAACTTTTCATGTGCCCGGCCTGCCCACACTGGTAATAAGTGAGCGATCGCCTTCTTTCCTAGCTCTGGCTCTGAGAACAAGTCGAAGACGATGCTGACCGTTGTCCTCCTCCTCTCTGTGGGCAAGCTGGAGACTTGTGGCTCAACTGACCACACTTGAAGCAAGTGAAATCTCCCTAACCACCTCTTCCAGAATCTGAACTCAGTACTAGAAAAGTGGATCTCGACTGTGCTCCCTGGGACTGTTATGGGGTAGGACCCCTCTACCTCTTACTGTCCCTCTGAACATCTTGACTCCTCCTGGATCCCCTCATCGGTTCCTCCTCTATCTGCATCACGGTCTCAAGATGAGCCGCCGCCTTCACAAGGTGCCCATAATCTCTAATCATTGACCCAGCCACTTTGAACATGAACCCGATCTTCAACCTTTTCTCGAACTCTAAACAACGGCGCTCCTCAGGCACCATGAGTTCTAGTACAAACCTCGACAAGCTAGTAAATGTGGCCTGAAACTCGCCTACCGGAGTGTTCAATTGCACAAGCTTAGAGAACTGATCTCTCAACTTCTCCCTAACTGTGGACGGCAAATATTTATCTTGGAAGGCGTCAATGAAAGCCTCCCAAGTTACACCAAGGCGCCCTCATGCATACTTCCACCATTGGCCCGTGTTTCCCTTTAGCTGGAAGGACGTCAAGGTCACTCTCAAGCCACCATCTTTGATGCCAATCATCTCAATCGTTTTCACCAGTTGCTTTAGCCACTCATCCGCTTTCAATGGCTTCTTGAAATCACCCAAAAACTCGTCTGGATTGGACTGAAAAAACTCTCGTTTCAATAATGACGGCCTTGCCGCAGCTACTTAGTCCTAGACTTGATTCTAAGCCCTGAGAATGTCCATGGATTCTCTCAATGCTCCAGCCATCGCAAGCTAAGGCGTCCATGGCCTGTTGACCAGTCGGCTCAGCCACATTGGCCTGACCAACTCCCTCTTTTTCCGCCAGAATATCATGCGATAAAGGCACCTCATGCGTTTTAGGCCTACCATGCCTACTACCACCACGTCTACGTCCTGACATTCTAATGAAGGTAATAAAAGAGATTAGCACATTTACAAATTTGCATAAGCTAGCTCACTCGCATCCTAATACAGTGGACAACAGTAATTCACTCCACGTAAGCACGTAGTTACAAAAACACATATGAATTCTCTTCCCAGATAATGACCATCCTACGGCGTTGCCAAAGTTCCAATTAGAAACAGCAGTGATCAAGTGCTCTTCTAACAGGACTTCTAGAAATCCGTAGAACCAACCAATATCTTAGGAATTAAATCCCATACCCATATAATCACATAAGTATGTTATCACATAAGAATATCGTATATATTGATGGCCTTATCAAGCGAGACAAATCCATTATGGTAATATCCACAAAATATTCAAACCCGGTACGCTTTGATACCAAGTTGTAATGCCCTAAAAGAAATACGATAAACCTATCTCATAAGTGGAAGTATAATTGAAACGACTTTCTTTTATTAATCAGAGTTTGATATACATTCACGTGATGATAATAAGAAATGAAAGCTACACAGATAGTCATATACCTTGATGGCTTACATCTTTCCAAGTCACTGCTTGGGTACAACAAAAGTGAGTCCTAAGCTCAATATGAATAAAGCCCGAGACTTGAACAAAATGAATGAAAAGCAAAATAGACAAGATAAGCCTTCAACTCCACGGTCCTCCCAAGCTAAGTCCTTAGTGGAGGCATATCACCAACACCTGAAAATAGTTTTCCCACATAGGATGAGTCAAAGCCCAGTAGAAATAATCTAACACAATATATGAATCTTAACAAAACTATAAGTGTGATATGGACATACAATGCCCTTGTTAAACCGTTTCATAATTATTTTGCAAAGCATGCAGTACCAACTGTATATTTCAGTTCATGAAATCAATTTCATTTCATTCAGACAACCAAACTAATAATACAACTTAAAAGGGTTCTAACTTGTGCAACCATCATACAATCACTTCTATTTGACATTTTTTGGATATTTCGTCCACGGGAATCGACACCCATGTCTACTCATGGTTTTCAGGACATTCACCATCAACTCTCCGACCAACTTAATTCAATGGAGTACATCCCCTTTCTTCTCCAAACATCATACATATACAATGTATTTAAAAACATAATCATATTCAATGACAACGGATGAGAAATTAGTTTCAATCCACCTAATCCTCATGCAATTTCTACAATAATCATAGTTATCCTCCACCAATAGCCCAAAACAAATATTTCTAAACAGATATTCAATCTCCAAGACAGATAAACCATTCTAATTTCCATAGGTGAGTGATAATACATATCCAATTCCATCATTTCTATAAACATTCATCCAATTTCACATTTTCAATACCAATTTTATTTATTTATACATAATAAATATTTGAGACATTTTAGGACAAACTCTCTTTCCTTCCAAAATCCAATCTAAATATCAAAATCAACAATTTTATTGTAACACAACTTCATATTCACTCCTATAACCATTTCCAATACATCTACTTATAAACCCCTATTTTGATTTTACACCGAAACCCTAGGTTTGTTCAAAATCTCCCAAAATCACAATATTGTTTATACAAAACAAATAGCTAAGTTAAAAATTATAGAAGAGTGTAGAAAATCCCTACCTCAAGCTAGAAGGTGAGCAAAGCAAGGAAAAGACTCGGATGAAGCTAAAACTTAACTCTATTCGGATGAAAACGTAGACCTTGAGATGCTTTACCTTTTTAACAAAGGCACACGGGTAGAGAAACCACTAAATCTACGTGAAAATGCAGAGAGAGAGAGGAAGAGTGAGTTTTAGAGAGAGAAGTTCTAGATCTAGGGTTTTGAAATGTTTTAGAGAGAGAAAGATGAAAAAGTGATGTAAAAAGGGACTTTTATGAACTGATATACGCATAATCTGCTCGAGCGTAGAAGTGACGATGAGTGTCCAGACACAATAAGTTGTTCCGCTCGAGTGCCAAGACACAATGAGAAGGGCATCATCGCTCAAGCGCAAGAAGTGATGCTTAAGCGTAGAATAAATACTTCTACTAATTTTGTAGACAGCAGACCAATGCTTGAGCACAAGAAAGGTCACTTCAGCCGAGACCGCTCGAGCGCATAAAGCGACGCTCAAGCGTAGAATACACTTTCTTAGTATTTTTGCAGACCTGTAAAGTACTGAGAGTTCACAAAGCCCACTTAAGCGCAAGAAGTGCCACTCGAGCAAAGGAGTAAAATTCTAGGCAACAAAAGTTTGAAAACTAAGCTACCAACTTGTTCCCAACACAACCAAGACAACCCAATAGCCAAACTCGAGGAGGTATGAAGGAAATATGACATGAACAACAATACAAAACCATGAAACTCGAGTCTAGAATACAAAACGGGTCGGGTCTAAATTAGAATCGCTATATGAATTTTTATTTTATTTTTTTGTTTATAAAAGTTCAAAAACTTGTTGTGAAAACAAATAGCCAAAAAATTACATTTATATTTTAAAAAAAGTATGAAAATTAAATAATAATTTATATTTAATAAGGTAAATAAAATTACATTTTTCTTTGGAAAATATTTTATGTCATTGTGTGTTTAAATTAGTATTAGAATATGATTTCTCAATCTTGTCAATAAAATTATATGAATATTAGATATACGAAAGAAGTACAATTAGATAATTTAAATAATAACACTTCACTATAAATAATAATAGAACAAAACAAAGGTGAGAAATTAAAAAATAAAGTAAAAATTTAACCATTCATGAAAGTGAGAAATTAAGATGCCTAATGCAACATTTGCAATATACAATTAATAGGCCCGACTACTAATATGGCATATTGGTCGATTTGATAACATGCTGTTAAACACGTATTCAAAGAAGATATTGAAATTGCAATGCAGTTTGAATAATGCGCTTAGCCTCGGTACATGCAATACGAATGACTGGATGTAAACATGCGATATGCTAATTGAAATATGATGCTCCTAACCTAACCATCGAAAGCGGTTAAGTAAAAGGGAGAAAGACATGGGGTTGGAAGACATACACACATGCACGCACACTTATTACAACATTACGCCCTCGCGAAGGAGGGTCCGAATGAATATGCTAACCAACTAGCTACGCTAATTACGTTAACTAATTATTATAAACCGAATTAATTAACTATTCCAGTTAACTAATTACAAAACGAAATCGAATAACTAGTTAAACAAACTAATTATTTGCAACACTTAATTTGCTACAACTAATTAATTACAGCACGTACTTAAGCTATTGCTAATTAAACCAATTAGCTAATCCTGGGAAGCGAGGGATGCATGCATGCTCGATTCTTCACCTGAAAAGGCACTATCTTGCTGTTGAAAGCCTCTGTTTGCACATATGAATACCAACAAAGCTGTCCACCTCCAGAACAGCTCTGCTCCACCTTACTAATACACTGTGCAAATTTCATTGGTGGCCGACAGGGGGCCGGTCCACTACCAATGGTGGCCAGTTGGCTACCATTGGTGGCCGGTCGGCCACTGGTGATGGCTATCGGCCATTGTTGGTTTGAACTTCCTTACTGCAGCAGAAAGGAAAACAGAGCAAAACAGTGTATTTCTCGAAGGTTGTTTGCACACTTTGCCTCTCCTTTTCATGGGGAAATCAAATGAGGGACAAGTTTTAGTTCACAAACCATCAATCAAGCAAGATCATTGCATGATGGCTTGTGAAACCAATTGTGCAAGTTCAATAAATGCATAACAAGATCAAAATGTCCATCACCCTATCATGCATGATCAAGGGCAATGGAGACCAAAGAAAATAGCACATTTTATCACTTTTGAGTATGAAATGTCCCATTTTCCTTGTGTTCCAATTAACGTCTGATTTGAACACATGCAATGCAACACAAAGAATGTTTATCTTGCCTCTTTTACTTGCCAATTTTGTTTACTCATTTTTTAATTACCAAATCATTCCTTAATCCATTAAGTCCATTGATGAGTGTTCTCTAATGGAAAGAGGGCTCAAACCACAAGTTGCTTTGGGCATGAAAGAGGCATTACATTACTAGTAATGAACCCCCTAAGGGATTAAACCATTAGGTGTAGCAAGCTTGAGCTTGAGCTTGAGCTTGAGCTTGAGCTTGAGCTTGAGGTACACTCATACTTCGGAGCATTGACAAGACCTGAGGAGGTACATCCGGAATGCAATCTTGGAAATTATTGAAATTGAAACACACTAAGATGCTCCAAATTTTCCCTCTTTTCTTTTGGTTTGCAGTCTAGAGCCCATGTAGCTTCAGATAGGTCATTGTTCTATTGTTCTCACATGACCTGGGTTGAACCCTGCCATTTATGAAAGAAAGAATCCTATTTTGTACAAATGTGGAGAATGGCACAGCACTCTGAGCACAAAAATATTTAAAATTGAAATTGAGAAATGAGTTATTAACCGGGTATTGAGCCAACGACTGAACGCAGCACACCATGACTCAACAAAGAGAAATCGAAGGTAAAACAATCTAAACACAAATATTTACACTCGAAACGACTCGAAACAAGAATCGAGACAAACAAAAACAACAAACACAACGCTGGAATGTGTTATAAAGGCGAGAGACCTCTTGGTTCACGGGGATTCCACAGCTTCTCTAGGTAATGTTTTCCACCCTTTCTCATTTGTGATTCTCATATCACTTTGGCACTCAATATCTTTTTATCTGAAAAGCCTTTTTCTCACTTTTTCTCTCAGTGCACATCTCTCTATTCTTTACTCTCTCTTATTTTTTTATCCCTTCCCTGGGTGGTTGATGGACAAATAGGAAGTTGTGGGCTCTTGCCCTAGTATTTTACTATATTCTCCTTCTTTCGCTCACGACTAGTGAGCTTTCCCACGGAGGGGTTATGATGCGACTGGATGTGCAGCAGATCTGCAACTGACATCGATTAGCGATTCCTTGGCTTAACTTGGCTGAGATAAGTTACAACATGTCCCATCGGCCAGGGATTGGTCTCACACATTGTGTTTTCTACGTCCCCATTCCGGGTCAGATGCCAATTTGAGCGTAATCGTCCAGATGAGGGAGCCGAATATCCAGCTCCATTTTCAATTCGTGCTTCACACTTGGCTTGATACCTCACTGTTTGGAGGATGAGAAAGTTTTCGGCCCTCTGCTGTTAGCTTCCATTGTGCCCTTTCTGGCAAGTCCACTGATAATGGCCTTTCCAGGAAAAAGACAGAAAACCTGACTCAACTGTGCCCCTAGTTCATCATTTTAACCATTTTTTCAAAACTTTTTTTGGCTTTTTGCTAAAATTTTTTTGACTAACATGAGAGTTAGATTAACATAGTTGTTCGATTATCTGATTTGAAATCGTGCAAGTCAGGTTGTGCGCACTGGAAATTTTCCTTTCTTTGGGTCCAAGAAATGGTCCAGTTTTGGAAAAAATGGAATAATTTTTTAGAGAATTAGTTAACCTCATTAAAAATCCTCAAAAATTGTTTTTGCAAATGGCCATTGCTCAACCAACGCAGAATCTACTCTCGAGATGTGTAATCTCATATCTGAATTTGATTTGTCTTATAGCTGAATCTTGTAACGGAATAGGACACACAAATTTGAATGGAGACAAGCCAATTTGCACATGGATAAGATAGTCGAGTTTGAACAAGGATAAACCAATCAACATGGATAAGCCAAGCAGGCTGAAAATGATTGGGGACGAACTTTATGATGAAGTTGCCTACATATCCCAAAGATGGGAATCAGGCTGTATTTAGTTCCGGGTTGAGGTTCACTTGGGTGTTGACACTCTCCTTTTGCGCTCTAACTTTTGCCAAAGCCGCCCTTCTGGGTTTTCAAGCTTGTGAGCTATTTTTCATGTCATTTCATTTTCTTCTTTCTTTTTCTTCTTTTCTTTTTTTTTGTTTTCATTTCTTTTTTTCTTCGTTCTTTTTTCATTTTTGTTCTTTTTTTTTTCTTGCTCTAACTTTTGCCGGGGTCGCCCTTCCAGGTTTTTTGACCCAGTGAGCCTGTCAAGGATAGAAAAGTTTAACTTGTCCAAGTTGATCGGTTTTGAGATCTCGAAGTCATCTGAATCTAGGAGAATGGCTGTTGTTCGATGATGTAGGAGTCCATTCAATCGGGTCTGAATTTTGTTATGGATAGGAACTGGATTGTCTTTCAGCAATAATTTATCTTCTCTCAGATTATGGGATTTGGCTTTCTTGCCGATCTTCATTGGTTGGAAAAATGACTCATCCTTTAATCTTCAAGCATATCTGACCTTTTTTGCCCCTAGTTCAAGGGATATTTCTTATCCATTTTTGCAAGCTTCCTTTAATGACATCTGACCTTATTGCCCCTAGTTCAAGGGCTGCTTCCGATCTGGCCATACAAGCCTCATGTCTTGGTTGATCGTTGAACATTCTGAGTCAAGGTTCAAGGTTTGAAAGCGAAGGGTTCGAGTCTGGAGGCTGAGAGTGATCCTATGTTGTACAATCTCCAGAGTGATTCCACGCATATCTTTGTAGGACCACGCAAAACATTTTTTAAAATCTTTTAATAAAACGACTAGTCGCTCAGGCTCCTCTGAAGACAATGTAGAACCAATCTAGATCAAGCCAGAATCCTTCTCAGTACTCACATTAACAAATATGATCTCATTCATTAAGGGCTTAGCATGCCTCTCTTTTTCTCAATTGATCAAATTTTTACAAATCCCAAGGAATTCCTTCCTCTTTGTTTCCATCATAGTGTTAGAAAAGTTTTGAAAAACTTAGGTCAATGCAATGATTTCAAGGCACAGAAAAGTAGGAGAAAATCTCTGCCGTTTCATTTAGATTTTCTGGCGCAACTGGCTCAATAGCAGAAACAGAAACAAAAGAAAGAGTGTAAAAGACAAACACAAAACAAGATAGTGATGTGCGAGGTAACACCCCCGAAATTACCCGACTCTAACACAACAGGGCTGACTCGATACGACAAGATGGACTCGATACAACACAACAGAACTGACTCAATAATCAAGTCAGAAAGTACAATAAGCAGCATTTTCAAAGTGCTAAAACAGTGCTGCCATACACCACATCCGGAGTAAAATGAGTGCTATCAACAGGTGGTTCATCCCCAGATCACATAGTCACATTATGCCCCCAGTTCATTGATCCGGTGCCGATAGACTTTGTAGGACCTGGTGCGGCGATGACCTTGTTGTCAATTAGATTTTGTATTTCATGGTGAAGACAAAAACAACCATCAATGTCAAGGCCGATTTATTGATGGAAGGCACAGTACTTGACTGGATTGTGTTTAGGTGGGAGAGGATCGGGCAATGGGCGTTGTTCTAACGGTTTAAGATGCCCTTTTCTGATCAGGACTCCTAGGGCTTTGGATAATGACATGTAAAACAGGGTGAAGACCCTCTGGCCTCTGGCCTGATGGCTTGAAGTTTGTGAAGTTAGTTGGATGTACCGGCAAAAGGGTTGGCAAGTGCTGACTGGGTTTGATGATCTCTTCCGAGTGCAGGATTGGAGCTAAAAGGGGTGTTTCTGGTACGACAACCTTTTTCATGGCTTGCCCCTTAATTCGAAATGCCCCGAACTTGAGTGGAAAAAGTGTTATCCACAGTCTTTGTAACAACTACAAGCACTTGTTGTTTGTTCAGCCCTTTGACCATGAAAGCCCCAATAGCCCATTGAAGATGTTCATAAGGATCGATACTTGCCCCGACCTTGTTCTTACCACTTGCCTCCACTTTGCCAAGGGATCGGGTCGCTATATCAGAGCGGAGCCCGGTTGTTGTCGACATGTCATTGCCCAGACCAGAGATAGCTTTAGGTTGGCCCATTTCAATTATAGCTCACCCCAAGATTGGGGTGCCTTTTGGTGTGAAATTTCTGGCATGTGATGTGGTCAATGATGGAGCCAAAACCCCAAAGGCTAAATCTTCCACTGTTCTCTAAAGATCTTCAATCATGCTCATCAGCTCAGAAGTAGTGGGTTCATGGGTTTGAGATGATTGGGGTTCGAGTGCATCCATCATGCACAAGTCCATGCTTTCTGGAATGAACACCTAAGGCTTGAGTAAATGGGTCAGGGTGATGTATATGTTGGGATTGTAGGTGGATGGTAGTATATGGACGAGATTGAGATGTGGAGGTAATAGGTTAGGGGTGGCCTGAGGTCCTTTTGGTGGAGCCATGATCCCTTTGTCAATAAGATCCTGAATCTTATGACGGAGGCGGATGCAACGGTTTGTATCATGACCGTGTTGTTGAAGATAGGCACAGTATTTAGCTAGGTCATATCCTGGTAGGAGAGGATTTGGAAGGGGTCGAGGTTCTAGGGGTTCTAGGTACCTTTTTTCTCGCAGCATTTTCAAGGCTTGAGAGAGACTCACGTAAAGAGGATGGAAATTTCAGGCTTGGGGCTGATTTGAAGTGGTTGGTTTTTAGCCATTGAGGGGAGTGGTGACAGTGTTTACTTCTGAGCATTTCGCAGTTGTGCTACCATTAGTAGTAGCATTAGAACTGCGAATAACATTCTTCTTCAAAGGCTCATTATTTTCTATAAAGATCCTTTGTTTGATGGCATCCTCGATTTGAACCCTAATTTCATGAAGCTCTGGAAAGGTAAACAAAGGTAGAATGATTATCTTCTGCAGCAACTTGCCATACAGATTCTGAACAATCATCCTAATCTGATCTTTTTCGGAAGGCCTCGTAGTCATCATCAAGGCCTTCGCTCTCCATCTCCTCAGGAACTCTGAGAAACCCTTATTTAGTTGTTGGAGGGTGGCTTCGAGATCATGAGTTGTGACCTCGATCTGTTTGTTGCAGGAGTATTGAGCAATAAAGGCCTCAGTCATCTCTTTCTAGTTCTGTTTCACAGAGTCCCCCAATTTCGCATACCAAATTGCGGCTATCCCAGACATGGTTCGGCCGAAGAGAGACAACTTCTGGGCTAGGGTCAAACCTATTGGCCTCAGAATATCAGAAAACATGCAGAGGTGCACCATTGGGTCTCCAGAGCTGTCGAAATGGTCGATATGTGGCATTTTAAACCGCTCCGATAAGGTAACTGCAGATTCAGTATACTCGTTCTCTAAATCTGGGATGGAGTTCACTTCTTGTGCTTGTTTGAATAACTTCTCCAGTTTATTAACCTTGAGTGCAGTTGGGCCAACCTCAAATTCAAACGGAGCTTCGGTTTGATAAACAAGAGCTTTAGAGGCCTGTGCGGAGATTGGCTCCACCGGATTGCCCTGAGTCTCTTGAACATTAACAATATGAGCAATGGTTTCGGGTGTCGAGTTACCCGTAGAAGGTGCATGAGATACAGAAGCTGTAGCCAGCTGTGGTTGTTGTTGTTGTAGTCGGGTTATCACTTCGGCCTGACGAGCTGTGACTTCAGCCTGAGGAACTGTGTCCTGCTGCAGTGCCTCGATTGTCAATTGCAAGTGCTGTATCAGTCCTTCCACACTGGATGGGGGATATTGTGCCATGTAGAATCGGCGTTTGAACTCGTGCTGAGCAAAAAGCAGATGACCGTTCCCGGACCTGATTGGACACTGGAGAACCAAAAGGTGACTGCTGTAGACACTGCACTGGTGAATCCTGCCTAATTCTCCTCCATCTTGTACCCGGGGGGGAGTAAAGTAAACTTTGGTTGCCTCTAAACAAATTCTGACCTGACAAAGCCTATCGATACAAGTCCAGAGTACCTAGGGGATTTCAGATCCTTCTGAAGCTATGGTTCCAGTACTCCCTAGCAAAAGAGAAAACAGACAGCACCTCGGCCCAATTTCACTAGATCGGATATGATCATAGCTAAGTGACTGTGCTCTTTACTGAATTATGCCCTAAAACAGATACCAACTCGGCAACTGATATGCACATCCCTGTACAGTTTCACTGTAAAGCATACATTAGTTAAGTGAGAACCAAAACACCCTTATGAGGGAGATAAGGTTACCCTGTCGAAACCGATATGCAACTAGGTCGATTGTTCAAAAAAGGGTACCTCAGCAAGACTACCTAATATACCTCTCACACCTAACACCGAAAAGTAAAAGGAGTATCAAACAGTACAACGGTAGTTCAGATCTAAGGGTTGTGTTCCCATCGTGGTAGAGCTCACAATCGGTCAGCCTTTTGGCAAGCTTTTCCAAGCAAGCCTCTGGCAAACCGTTCAGGAATAGCAGATGGCAAACACTGTGACTTAAGCGCACTGATGCAAATGTAAATGCAAAGAAACACATAAGGGTAGATAAAATAACATGTCACGAGTTCGAGTCAAGTTCTCTAAATCCCCCGCAGAGTCGCTAGAAACCGTGGATTCGCCTTTTTTCCGTCCCTTTTCGGAAGGTTTGACATGAAAAGTCCTCACAGTTTGGACTCCCGCGGTTCTGAATCTAGTCTCACAAGTGCAATGTGAAACTGATAAACACCAAAGAGTCCAAATCTGGCAAATCTTTTTGAAAAATCGATTTTAAATCAAATAATGCCAAAATTGGATTGCTTTGCCAGATATAGAGTCGCCACCTAAATATTTTATTTTTGGAGAAATCTAGGAAACCCATGACTTGTGCCAAAGGCCGCGTGTCCGTCATCACCAAAGTTGCCTCGGCTCGGGAACTTAGGTACGAAGGGAGAATATCATGAATTGAGCACCCCCGTTCACCCGATCAAAAGATTGGCCTATACTAATCATGATATGAGATTTTATAAACATTATGTATTCTTATTCCGGTTATTAAACTAGATAACATTACTATGTGATGCACACAAGCAAGTCTAGACTAGTTTGCTCAATTTAGAACAATTCAATTCATGTTTGTTTGTGAAAATGGTTTGAAATTGCCATCTCAAGTGGGCTTAAAGATGCGGTTTTGCCACCAAACATAATGGGCTTAAAACATGATTTGTCACTCAACGAAGTGGGTTTAAAACGTACATTTGTTGAATCGTTCCAATTCAAACAACAAGCCTTCATCCACAAGCATTCATGTAGTTTAGCATTTAGGCACATAGCCTCATGGCAAACATGTTAAATATGGCAACATTCACAATTATGCAAGTATGCTAAAGTGTAAAAACTCACCTAGTGTCACGCCCTCAAAATAATAACATTAAACCCATCAATAGAGACATGCATTGATACATAAAAGCTCCACTTTCTTCTATTCATCAGAGTTCCATTACCAAAAGTATTACATGTTAACAACAAAAGCAAATGCCCTAAAGGCTTATAGCTTTCCAAGTTAACACTTGGTTACAACAAAAGAGTGCTAACTCATTTACACATTAAGCCCTTGGCTTGAATATACATGTAATACATCAAAGAAATAAAACAACAAAAGTCCGCCTGCCTCTAGCCTCCCAAGCTACGTCCTTGGAAGTGGCATGCTACCTGTACCTGAAAATGATATTCCCATATAGGGTGAGCCACAGCCCAGTAGAGATATACTAAACCAAATATGAACAATGACTAAAAGATTAGCAGTTGATTGATGGCCAACACTGATACTTTCCCTTATCACACTTTACGGTTTCATGACATACAAGTCCATATTACAATCCATTTTCCAATTCCTTTAAATTCTCAATTTATAACCATGGCTCAGAACCTGGCGAAACCACTCATATGAGACAGTAACTCATATTAAGCACTTTCCCATTTCATAATAGATAAGCATACTAGCTATATCACACACCAACAGATAAGCATACAAGCTATATCATCACTTCCATAGATATGCATAAGAGCACTATCACACTTCCAAAGACAAGCATATGAGCTCTGTCAACACATTACTAGATAAGCATATGAGCTCTATCTATGGAGTCCATCCCCTATCTCCTCCCAACAATATCCGCTTTAGAGGTCCATCCCCTATTTTCCCCTAAACCGTGGAGTACATCCCATATCTCCTCCAACACAACACAATGCATATAAACATTAATTATACACATCATCACACAACACATAAATTTAATGTATTCTTTCAATCGTCATACTCAATGACACATCCTAGTGATTAGTTTCAGTTTGCCTAATCATCATGCATTGTCTACAACAATCAAGACTATCCTCCACCGATAGCCCAAAGCAGTTATTTCTATATAGAAAATAAATGCAACAATGGATATATATTCAACATTCCAACTAGGTGAGTGATAGATAATCCAACTACACCCTTTAATCCCATATCTTTCCAAATCAATTCCTCATTTCTCATAATTAATTATACAAATTAATTAACCAATGTAATTAGGGCATATTCCATAATTAACATTACAACCCTTAGGTTCCACTTTCACTAATGTTTCAACATTAATTTCACTTTTCTATGCCAAACATGCATCTAGGTTTTATATAGCTAAAACCTCAACTTTTGTAAAAGTTACACAAAAGCCCCAAACTTTCACAAAATTACCAAACCAACCCCAACATCTCAAAATACTAAAATTTAAAGACAAAGCTCATAAAGAGGAGTAGGATATCCCTACCTCGAAGTTAGAGCTCGGATGGAGAAGAGACCAAAACCAAAGTGCTCCAAAGACCAACATTTTTGGATCAAAACGACGCCCTCGACGATCAACACAACCTTTACAAAGGCCGAAGAGAAGGAGGACACTCTAACTAGATCAAACCCTAGAGAGAAGGGAGTTTCTAGAGAGAGAGGCTCTCAAAAATGGTTTTTAGAAAAGTAGGAGAGAGAAAGAAAAGCAAAAAGTGATTTAAAATTACCCAGCGGATAACTCATATACGTATGACCCGCTCGAGCGGAGAACACCACGCTCGAGCGCCAAGAACAAAAATCTGAACACGCTCGAGCGCAATAAGGCCCGCTCGAGCGCCAAGACACAAGAATAAAGCACTTCCGCTCGAGTGCGAAAACCAGTCCGCTCGAGCGTAGAATTCCACCTCCCAGAACTTATACCCAGAAAGTACTACCCGCTCGAGCGCCACGAAACCCGCTCGAGCGTAAACAAACCCGCTCGAGCGTAAAAATCACATCTGCAGAAGTTTTACAGGAACACGAAATACTGGAGGTGTGCAATCCCCGCTCGAGCGCAAGAAGACCCGCTTGAGCGGATCGCCTAAAAACTGGACAACAAGGAATTGAAACCAAGGCCTAACCAACCTGTAACAACCCTGCTCAAAACATCCTAAAACTCAATCAAGTGGAATTAAAGAACGGCAACAAGATAGATACCACTACTAACTTCACAGAACCGAGTCCGGAACACAACAAAACAGTAAAGGGACAACTGAGATCGCTATACCTAGTACTCCAAGCTAAGAAAGTAAGAGTTAGTAAAAAAAAAAGTACATGATTCCTAACTATGTTAAGATGCCTAATGCAACACATGCAATATGCAATTAATAGGCTTGGCTACTAGCATGGCATATGGATCGATTTCATAATATACTGTTAAACACGTATTCAAAGAAGATATTGAAATTGCAATGCAATTTGAATGATGCGCCGAGCCTCGGTGCATGCAATACGAATGAATGGATGCAAGCATGCGATATGCTACTTGAAATATGATGTTCTTAATCTAACCATCAAAAGCAGTTAAGTAAAAGGGAGAAAGACATGGGGTTGGAAGACATACACACGCGCACGCACCCTTATTACAACATTACGCCCTCGCGAAGGAGGTCCGAATGAATAAGCTAACCAACTAGCTACGCTAATTAAGCTAACTAATTATTACAAACCGAATTAATTAACTATTCTAGTTAACTAATTACAAAACAAAATCGAATAACTAGTTAAACTAACTAATTATTTACAACACTTAATTTGCTACAACTAATTAATTACAGCACGTACTTAAGCTATTGCTAATTAAACCAATTAGCTAATCCTGGGAAGCGAGGGATGCATGCATGCTTGATTCTTTAGCCGAAAAGCCATTGCCTTACTGCTGAAAGCCCCTGTTTGCACATATGAACGCCAACAAAGCTGTCAACCTCCAGAACATCTCTGCTCGACCTTACCAATATACTGTGCAAATTTCATTGGTAGTCGACAGGGGCTGGTCGACAACCAATGGTGGCCGGTCGGCCACTGCTGGTTTGAACTTCCTTGCTGCAACAGAGAGCAAAACAGTGTATTTCTCAAAGGTTGTTTGCACACTTTACCTCTCCTTTTCATGGGGAAATCAAATGAGGGACAAGCTTTGGTTCACAAACCATCAATCAAGCAAGATCATTGCATAATGGCTTGTGAAACCAATTGTGCAAGTTCAATAAATGCACAACAAGACCAAAATGTCCATCACCCTATCGTGCATGATCAAGGGCAATGGAGGCCAAAGAAAATTGGACATTTCATCACTTTTGAGTATGAAATGTCTCATTTTCCTTGTGTTCAAATTAACGTCTGATTTGAGCACATGCAATGTAACGCAAAGAATGCTTATCTTGCCTCTTTTACTGGCTACTTTTGTTTACTCATTTTTTAATTACCAAATCATTCCTTAATCCATTAAGTCCATTGGTGAGTGTCCTCTAATGGAAAGAGAGCTCAAACCACAAGTTACTTTGGGCATGAAAGAGGTATTACACTGTTGATAATGAACCCCCTTGGGGATTAAACCATTAGGTGTAGAACCTCCATTTCACATTTATGCAAACAAGTGGCTTGAAACCATTTTCAAAGCAAAACCAAAAGGTGAAGAAATGAGAGAGATTGCAAAGATTATAAGTGTTGAAATTAAGTGAGAAAAAACACTAAAACATGCAATCAACTCAAACCAATAATGGTTAAAGCCTTAAAACACCAAGCTAGTGAAAGGACTTACACTACAACTATACAAAGCAAAGCTCAAATGCCACTAACAGCTCAAAACAGTCCTAAAACAGGTTAAGAACAATCTTAAAACATGCTGGAATTGAGCTAACAAAGGCTAGAATAATAGGCTAAAACATAACACAAGCTAAGCTAGTAAGCAAGACACAAGAAGGGGAGTCTAACCCCTCCAATTTTGGACTTCAAAAGATGATTTTAGCCACTGAAATAGCTTTGAAGAAAAGTTTTTAAAAGGTCTCAAAAAGATGATGCAAAGGTGGGAAACACAAGGGCAAAGGCCTCCAAAACAAGGTACAAAGAAGGGCTATCAACCCCTCAACCTTTAATGGCCTTAGGACCCAAGCTTCAGCCCAAAAAACACAGAGTTTTTATAGCCCAAAATCAGTTGGAAAACATTCTGAAATGAAGACAAAAGTAGCTAAAACAATAAGCTAAAACATGGAGCTTTTGAACTAGTAAACAAGCATAAAGAGGCGCGGCTAACCCCTCTATTTTTGGGACCTGAAAACAACATTTTTAGCCTTTGAAAATCAGTGGTAGAAAGCTGGAAAAAAGTTGATGAAGGGATGGGAAACACAAGTGGAAAGGCTTAAAGAATAAGGTTCAAAGAAGGGTGATTTACCCCTTAACCTTTAATAGCCTTAAACCACAAGCTTCAACCCATAAAAACAGTTGAAAAACACTTCTAAATCAGCAAGAAAAGAAAGAAAAGAAGCAGTACAAAAGTGTTCAAAATTACACCTCTTGAAGAGAAATAACACTCTTGTTCACAAACCACAAGTCCTTCACTCTCAAAGGCTGAAATTTGGAGAGATCCAATATTGGTTTAGGAAGTGTAGAGAGAGGGTCTATAGGTTGCAACATAGAGATAGAGAGAGAATTCCAAGAATTGGACCTTTTGGAATTTTTTTGAACCTTAAATCAAGAGGTTTGGCCTGGTATATATAGAAAAACAGCCTAACAGGTTGAAAATATCAAGCCTTGAACAACTGGAGCTTTTGGGAGACATTTGGCACAAAATATCTAGCTTTTTCACTAGTGGCCGACCGGCTAGAAGCGTGGATTGTCGGCCATCAAAAATCTGCTTTCAGGCCCAACTTCAAATAGGCATATCTCCTTCATCCGGACTCCTTTGCAGGTCATTATTGAGCCTAAATTGAAGCCCCAGAAGTCTACTTTCCAATGGAAGTGGCGTCACATCAAAATTCTAAGTGTGCTAAGAGATATGGCTATTTTAGTGAAGGTCGCTCAGTTTTGCCTTAATTGGATTGATGTCTAACTTGAACTAACCATATCTCCTTCATCCAAACTCGGATTTAGAAGATTCTTGAGTGTAAAATGAAGCCCCAGAAGTCTACTTTCCAATGGTGGTGGCCTCAGAACTTAAGTCCAAGTGTACAAAAGGATAGACCTGATTTAGTGAAGGCTGCCCGATTCTCTCTTAACGGTTCATGCCCAACTTCTTCCCCAACTAGGTTTCTTCTCTCTCCTCCAATTTTCTTCAATTCCAAACCTCTAAATAAGATATTTAAATTGATTTTTCAAAGAGTTCCCTTTCTTTCATTTATTTCCACTTTGTCCTTGCTCGGTTTACCGAAAAGTGTAGTTTTTAACGAAATGCGAGCCTCAAAAAATCGTAAAAATATTTGGGAAAAATATTTTCAAAGAGAGGGTTTTGAGGTTTAAAATAATTTTGGTCAAAATAGTTTGAGTCCAAAATGGGGTGTAAGGTTGAGATTTGGAGCTCTTCTTACTAAAGAAATCGAACATTTGAATAGCACTACTCTCATTATCGAGTGATCAATCGGTGGCGCCCAAGTCTTAAGGGCAGTCAAAAATGGGGTGTCTACAAGTGCTGAAAATCATTTTGAAAATGGTAAAAAACTTAAACAAAAATGGAATGAAAGAAGCCTAGTAAGCAAGCCAAAGGAGGGTGGCTTGCCCCTCTTTTTCGTGACTTAAAATCACATTTTTAAGCTTAAAAACACTCTGAAAAATCAAAGAAGAGAGATAGAAAAAGGTGGTACAAAAACTCAAGGATTACCCTTTAAAGAGAGGATGCTCTTCTAGTTCACAAACCACAAGTTGAACACTTTCAAGAGCTGAAATTTGTGTTCAAGAATCTCAGCAAGAGGCCTCAAGTTTAGGCTTAGGAAATGTATGTATAGTGTATGTATATTGCAAAAGAGAGAGGTAGTGCGTTGAGCAAGCTATAGGCACTTGGAGAATTTTTCTAACCCCAAACCATGAGGGGAGGTCATGTATTTATAGAAAAACAGGCCCTCATGTCGGAAATATCTATAATAAGATAGTTGGTGCAAGACATGAACATAGGGACAGCTAGTAGCCACAAATATCAGTTTGTCGGGAAACATGACCGGCCGGCCATGAAGGGGGACGATCGGCCAACCAAAAATGATCTGTCTGACACTTGTTGGCTAGCAGGTCTCCAAGTGACTAGGTTAGAAAAAAATAGGTTTTGGTCCAAATGTGGTGCAATATTTAGGTTCTAAAGCTAAAAAACCAAAACCTTTTACTGAATGAATCGAATGATTTGTACAGCATAACAATTCATCATCGAGCGTTCAGCATGAGACGCCCAAGTCTTAAAGGCGGTCAAAAATGGGGTGCCTACATATCCTCAGCAAACCCCCTAAATCATTCCCTTACCTATTTTAGGGTGTTGGTGCTCCCTTATACCACCTCATCAGCTCCCTTATAAACCACCCTAAACTAATATTTACTGCAGTGACTCCTTATATGCCTATTCCCTCTATTTCATCCCATAAACAGAAAATTAAACACTACAAATCCCTGATTAAGCATACTGCTCGTCGCCTTACCTTTCTCAACTCAACCCATTTACCTACTAAAAGAGCCCAGTACACCTACTTCCGCTTCCCTTGTACACCTGCTTCCGTTTCCCTTGGTATCAGAGCCAAGTTATGTTGCTATCTCTTGCTTACTGTTTTGCTACTTCTGTTGAGTCAACTCTATTTTCTGTTTGTTAATCTGTTTCCAGTCATCTTAATCTGTCACAACTATATCTGTGTTTTCCACCTTGTTACTAGCCACTCAATCTTCGTCCCTGTCCTTGGTCAGTCCTTTGGTTAGGCAGTGTTGGATTTTAGGGGTCCTCCGAAATGGGTATGTGTGAAAGCCTAATATGTGAAAACATGATAAATTTAGACAATGTATTAAGATTCCTGTAAAACAGTTTAATTAAAGAAAAATGAGTCGATTATTTAGAAGTAACTCTTCAGTCAGTTCTAGGTCAACAACTTTGCCCTCAACACCTAGTCAAGGATTAGTAATTAATGAAGAAGAATTAGAAATACAAAATGATAAACTGGATTTAAGTTGGAATATACCAAAATTATCAGTTAAAGAGATTTATAAAACTACATTTTTGCAATCTGCTTTTAATGTTAATCTGCATGTTAAAACATTAAAACAAGTTTATGCTTTACAAAAGCCTAAAGAAACTTGTCACTTATTTGATGCTAACACTATTAAACGTCATTTAAAAACTGGTCACAATTTTATCCATTTAAGATTAATTCAAGTTGGAATCAAACCATTAACTCCACAAGGTAAAAATAATTTTGTTTTATTATGTTTAAGAGATACTCGCTTTATTGATTATAATGATAGTTTAATGGGTATGGTAGAAACTGGTCATCACAAAAGACCTATTCATTTTAATTGTTTTCCCGATTTCACACTCAGTCTTAGAGATCCACACATATTAGATGCATTAACTTTAAATATTCAATTAAATGGTTCTTTTACTAATATGAAAGAAAAAACTCATAATATTGCTTTAATTTATCGTGTCCATTATAAATGTATTAAAACCAATTTAAATGTTCAAGCTTTACATAAAAGTCCTAAGGATAAAACATTATTGATTCAAACTAGTAACAATGATACTAATATAAATATCCCTCAAATGATAGAATGGAAATATATTACTCTCCCTGATCAATGGGTTACGGTCAATGAAAATTACAAACATAATCAACAACAATCCACTAGTCAAGATATCCAAGATATTCAACAATTTATTGACGGTTTAGTCCATATTAAATTTAATCGTAGTCAATCTTCTAGACATAGTACTTCTAGTATACCTACTGATATTGAAACTGAAGATGAAATATTTAATACTCCTACATTCCGAAAAAATAGTCAAATTAATCTTGGTCAACCCTCCCACAGTAAATTAAAAGGCATTGACAACTCTACCACTTCTCAAATTAGTAAACCTGTTTACTCTACTCAAACACATTTACCTGAAGAAGATACTGAATCCAATAATTCTCCTACTCAAACTGATTTCGAAGTAATACCTCCAATCAATCCTCAATTAATGACAATTAGTGTATCTTTTGCTCCTGATCTTGATAAATTACATGTTGAATTTAAATCTAAAAAAAAAATTGGACTAAAAGACATGCTTATCGTGCTAAATATGATTCTACTCAACAATCTAAACTTACTAGAAAATGGTATGATTTTATGATTGAATATAGTATGGAAATTCCTTTCTTTGAATATTTAGACAACTATTATAAAAAGGTTAACACAATCACAAAACATAAATGGAAAACTTCTCCAAATACCTCTGTTAGTTCTAGTCATCCTCTATTAGCTAATATCATTATAAATCACCAAGGATCTGATGTCCCAGCCGCTCCTTTTAAGCTGCTTGGTACTGACCCTGAAATTAGAAAAGCTATTGAACAAAATAATTATACTAATCAATGTTTAAAAACATTTGGTAAACAATTAGATAAAATAGAAACCAATTTAGATGATTATTCGGCTAACAATACATCTACTAAACAATCCTTAGATCAACCTTTGTTTAATCTACCTAGTAATCGTTCCAAACGAAATAGTTTAGTTTCCCAAGATAATATTTCTGTTAAAGCCATAGAACAATTACTTACCAAATTAACTATTTCTGAGAAAGCTTCTCCTTCTACCAAAAAGGTCTTACTGTTTTAAATCAACAACCTAGTATCGATACTGTTTCTCATCAATCTGAAACTGATACAACTGATGATGAAATTAATCAATTAGCTCAACAATTTTAATCCTCTAATCTGAATAAAATTCATTATCCTAAGCCTAATCCTACATCTCTTACTAAAAACTGGTATTCTAGACCTACTCCTCCTGATCTCCAATATGAAGAAACTAATCTTAATAATCAATATTCTGTATTTGCTAAAAAAATTGTACGAATGGAATATTGATGGTCTTAGTGAAGATCAAATACTTTAAAAATTAAATCATTTATCTATGGTTGCAAATAGTTATTTTAGTAACTACCCTGATTACACTCAACCAGAAATTGCTTCTTTAATCACTTCTGGTTTTACTGGTATGCTCAAATCTTGGTGGGAAAAATACCTTACTGAAGATCAAAGAGAATCAATCTTACAGGCTAATCAAAAAGATGAAAATGATTTACCAATCTTTGATGAAACTATTGGCTATTACAAACCTGATGGTGTTAACACATTAATCTATAACATAGTTAGACATTTCATACGTACTCCTACTAATATATATTCTCGCATATATGATCAACTTAGTAACCTTATTTGTCCAAAATTAAGTGATTTTAGATGGTATAAAGATGTATTCACCTCTAGAGTTATGTTAAGAGAAGATTGTACTAAATCTTTTTGGAAAGAAAAATTTATTAACGGATTACCTAGTTTGTTTGCTCACAAAATTAGAGATGTTCTTAGTCAACCTACTGGTATCATTGAATATGACAATTTAACTTATGGTGATATCATTAGTACTATTAAAAAAAAAAGGATTAAGAATGTGTATTGATCTTTAACTCAGTCAAAAAGCTACTAAAGATAAACATAAGGCTAAATATGAATTAGGAAATTTTTGTGAACAATATAGTTTACCTCCTGTCGCACCTTCCCGTAGGAAAACACATAAAAAACATCGTAAATCCCATTACAAGTATTCAAACAAGATAAAAAGAATTATTCACCTTCTAAATCAAATGATAAATTCTATACTAAATCTAAAAAGAAATATTACAAGAAATCACATCCAAAAGCTAAATCTAACAAAAATATTACTTGTTACAACTGTGTTAAAAAAAGGTCATTATTCTAATAAATGTAAAGAAAAATAAAAATTAAAAGATAAAGTTAATCAACTTCAAATTAATGATGAATAAAAAAATCAATTATTTGAAATCTTTCAATTAAGTCAATTTGTTAGTAATTCCTCTTCTGATAATTCTAATACTTCATCCAATTACAATTCACTTAGTGAAGATTCTGATAATAATATAGAATTAGGATGTAATGATGTTTGTTGTAAACCTGTTAAACAAATTACTGTTCGTACTAAACAAAATCAAGAAGAAACTGCTCTTATTGAATTAATTAGTAGACTTGAAGATTCTGAATTAAAAAGAAATATACTGATAAATTAAAATCTTTGTTAATCAATACTAATCATAAACCTAAGTTTGATAAGCCTATTATTAGTCTATCTAAAACCTTAGAAAGATTTAAAAATAAACACAAAGAAGTTACCTTACAAGATTTACAATAAGAAATTAATCAGATTAAACAAACCATTAAAGATTTACAAAATAAAGATCAACATTTAGAAGATGAAATTATTACATTAAAGCTTAATAAAAATTTAGATAATTTCCAAACCAATAATGTTTCTCCTAATGAATCTGAACATGAATCTGATGAACCTACTAACCCTGATAATCTTTTATTTGATAATTGATCACATCAATCTCAATCTCATAATCATGAAGATAATAGATTAAATCTCCTAAATAAAATCCATATTCAAAAATGGTATTCTAAAATTAAAATAGTTATTAATAATTTTGAATTAGATGTTATCGCTTTAATTGATACTGGTGCCGATCTTAATTATATTCAAGAAGGATTACTCTCTACTAAATATTATGAAAAATGTCATGAAAAATTAACTTCTGCTAATGGTAGTAAAATGCATATTAAATATAAAATACCTAAAGTTCATATATGTCAAAATAATGTTTGTTTTAAAACTTCCTTTGTTTTGGTTAAAAATATGACTGATAAAGTTATTTTAGGAACACCATTTATATTTTTACTATACCCATTTACCACCTGTAATGAAGGAATAACTACTCATGTTTTAGGTCAACTTGTTACTTTTAAATTCTTATCTCCTCCTGAAATATTATAATTAAATTAATTAAAAGATTGTTCTATTTCTCAAAAAATTAATCGATTAACTCGTCATTTAAGATATCTTAAAGAAGAAATTAATAACAAAAGAATTGATCAATAATTAACTAATCCAGTTATTATTTCTCAAATTAATGAATTTAAATTTAAATTAGAAACTACTGTTTGTTCTACTTTACCTACTGCATTTTGGCATAAGAAAAAACATGTAGTCACATTACCATATATTAAGAATTTTCATGAAAGTCAAATTCCTACTAAATCTAGACATATTCAAATGAATCATGAATTACTTGAAATGTGTAAAAAACAAATCAATGAACTATTAAAAAATTAAATTATTAGTCCTAGTAAATCGTCTTGTCCTGTTTTTTATGTGAATAAAAATGTTGAATAAGAACAAGGTGTCCCTCGCTTAGTCATCAATTCTAAACCATTAAATAAAATTTTAGAATGGATTCGATATCCTATTCCTAATAAAAAAGACTTGATTAAAAGACTTAGTCAAGCTATTATTTTTAGTAAATTTGATTTAAAAAGTGGTTTTTGGCAAATACAAGTTCATCCTAAAGATAGATATAAAACTGGTTTTACTACACCTTTTGGTCACTATGAATGGAATCTCATGCCATTTGGGTTAAAAAATGCTCCTAGTGAATTTCAAAATATAATGAATGATATTTTCAATCCAATTAGTCATTTTTCCGTAGTTTACATAGATGATATTCTTATTTTTTTAAAATCAATTAGTGAATACTGGAAACATCTTACTGCATTCTTTTATACCATTAAGAATCATGGCCTAGTCATTTCTGCTCCTAAGATTAAATTGTTTCAAACTAAAGTCAGATTTTTAGGTTATGATATTCATTAGAATACTATTTTACCTATTAGTCGTTCCATTGAATTTGCCTCTAAATTCCCTGCTGAAATCTTAGATAAAACTCAGCTATAACGTTTTTTAGGATCGTTGAATTATATTGCTGAATTTTACAAAGACCTCAGGAAAACTTGTCAACCCCTGTTTGATCGGTTAAAAGACAATCCTCCTCCTTGGTCTTCTACCCATACTACTATTGTTAAACAGGTTAAAATATGTCAAGCCTCTTCCTTGTCTTGGTATTCCTACTGAAAATTCATTCAAAATTATTCAAACTGATGCCTC
>NW_021025889.1:500423-528499 GCF_004153795.1 Camellia sinensis
TGATTTTCTTACCAGAGAATTTTTACAGGGTGGATAATAATGCATATTCCCTCTATTTCATCCCATAAACAGAAAATTAAACACTACAAATTCCTGATTAAGCATACTACTCGTCGCATTGCCTTTCTCAAATTAACCAATTTACCTACTCAAAGAGCCCAGTACATACAATTTCATCAGATTAAAGCTCAGAAACAACAACTTGCTCATTATATTAACTGTTTACATGAACATACTGATCAATTAGATATCCTCAGTGGATGCTAATTTATCTCCTCTATTTCACAAATGTCTCGTCCACGGCCACCTTCCAAAGCCTTGGTCCCATCTAGTCAACCGTTTGTTCCTCCTCCATTAGAGTTAGTCACCAAATATCATCCTGCTAAATTGGTTAACCATTACCAAATTCTTGGTAACATTCCTAAACCTAGTTATACATCTGCTTTGGCTACTGATCATTTTGCTTCATCTAGTCAAGCAATTACTCCATACCCTCCTAATCCTATTAAATTAGCTCGATCTAATTATGTTAAATCCACCACTACTAATCTCTTTTTCAAAGAACCTAGTCATCCAAAGAGTCATACTGTTCATGATCTGGTTAAATCTTATCTTCCTCCTTGGTGGCATTTTATTCCTCTCTATCCAGAAAAAACAATTACTTTCTCCTGTTCAACCATCAGTCAATTGTGATTAAACCCATTTATGATCGCACTTACACAAGTAAAATTGTGTACCATTCACTTTATATTCACAACTTTGTTTCTTTGGTTGATTGGGGTTCTCCTTATCAACTACGAGATCTGCCTGGTCATTCAATTCAATACAATTACTATGATTACATTGATGTTTGGTTCAAAGTCCTCTTGTATCAAAATGAGTCAAGCAGTCACTCTTGGTTTCTTCAATTGTTCAAAAGTTCAAATCCGAGTTACCTACCTGGTTTCTGCAATGGTGGACTCAATATGGCGCCATTTCAGAAATCTTCTCATCAGTCATTATGGATCAAGTCAACTATTTTTCCACTGTTTTTTCATTCACTCCTCAGCAAAGGAAATTCCCTCTATTACTTATTTTTATATCCAAATACAAAATCCCTTGGATATTCAAATGGCAATATGGTATTTCTGATGATGTTATTTACCGGCAACACATGGTTAAATGGTGGGATAATTTCAAGATTCCACGAATTGTTGAAATTGTTCAAATTGAATTCCCAATCAACATTCATGCCCCTACACCTGCTATGATTAAAGCTCAGCAGAACCCAACTGCTCCATTAATACAAGGAAGCCAACTTCCTCCAGTCAATCTTGGAAGCCCATCATTCAGTTCTTCCAAGCCCAAGTAATCCAAATCAAAGATTAAATCCAGGTCAGCAAAGCCTAGTACTGACCAGCCCAAGTCAAAGGATAAGTCCAAAGCAAAGGTTAAGCCCAAGTCCAAGTCATCCAAAGATGAGCTCCTCTAAATGGCTCGTCTCCTCATGGCCCAAGCCAAGTCAGACTTGGATAACAGCAGTTCAGAAGATGGTTCAAACAATTCAAACTCTTCTGAAGGTTCAACTACTCAAAATCCATATGGACCCGAGTTCCAAGATGCTCAGGACCCATATGCTTAATTCAGTCATTGGATTCTATATATCTATAATTATCAGCTTCAATCAATATTCGTCTTTTGAGAAAAACTGCTGATATATATATCTATATTGATTCCTTCAATCACATGCCTCCAAGCAATGAATAGTAAAAAAGTCAACTTTATTGTTCACTATTCATCAAAAAGTCAACATTACTATTCATCATTCATCATGATTCATCCCACTGACAAATTCAGCACAGTAAAAGGCAGCTATCATCTTTAGTCACTCACCGAAAGCAGCAGACAGTCACCATGTGCTCCTGATGCTCCTTTCAAGTCAGATTATTCACTCACAAGGCTAACAGTAGTCTCTTTTGATTATAAAAGGGCCTATTTAGTCAAGAATAAGGCAGAGTTAAAAAAAATTGAAAGCATTCTCTATAATTTTATATTTTCAAAAATTGTTTTCAGTTTACAAATTATGCATTTTGAAGAACTGCTTGCTCCATTCCAGTAAACAATTGTAAGTTTTATTAATGTTTATTTTTTCTTTTATATTATTTTAAGTATTATTAATGTTTATTCTCTGTTTTATATTATTTTAAGTACTACAACCTGCTTATTTTAGTGCTACACCTATTTCCGTTTCCCTTGGTATCAAAGCCAAGTTATGTTGCTATCTCTTGCTGACTGTTTTGCTACTTCTATTAGTTCTAGTCATCCTCTTGCTTACTGGATGGAGAGGAATAAAATGCGACCCAGGAGGAAAATAAGATTTAACCAGATCATGAGCAGCATGACTCTTTGGGTGACTAGGTTCTTTGAAAGAGAAATTAGTAGTGGTGGATTTAACATAATCAGATCCATAGGATTATGAGGGTATGGAGTAACTGCTTGACTAGATGAAGCAAAAGGATCAATAGCCAAAGCAGATGTATAACTAGGTTTATGAATGTTACCAAGAATTTGTAGCTTCCTTTTATATATATATATATATATATACATTTGCTTTGCTTTGCTTAAAGACTGCAGTACGCATTTATGATTTTTATTTTTTTTAAATTTATAATTGAAAATTATATTTTAATAGAATAGAAAAAAAAATAGAGAGTTTGTTAATAGAGTAGAGAAAGAATAACTAGTTTGTTGGGGAAGTAGATGAAAAGGTGATTACTAAAATAGGGAATGAATTTTTTAAGGATGCTCTAAGGGTGTTTTGTTAAATCTGTAAAAATATAAATTTTAATTTTAATTTAAAAACACACATATTGTGTGTTTCTCAAGTGGTAAGGGTCTTGTGGGGTGTGTTGTTAAATTTGCAAATATAAATTTTAATTTTAATTTAAAAACATACATATTGTGTGTCGCTTAAGTGGTAAAGGTCTTGTCTTCCAGATCAACGGTCTTGGTTGCGAGTCTCAGCCTCTTCTTCATATAACTTTGTATTTTAAATAGTCGATAAGGACATTTTTGAAAATCAAAATGTGTAACATTTTGTGTCAATACCGTCTCCAAGCTTCACTTTAATGATGGTTGTTATTATGGTGGTAGAATGATAGTGGTGGTGATTATGGCCACGGTGGCAGTAGTTGTAAAGGTGAGGATTGTATAAATATTTATAAATTCAATCAAAATTAAATAATTTTTTTATCACTTAAAATTTTGGGTGAAATACTAATAAATCTTAAAATGTGATCTTGTGAACTATTTAGTCCTCTCTTTTTTCTTATGAACCAAAGGTCCTATTAAATTATAAATTACACAAAATGGTAGTCACTTACCCGTTTGGATTTATTTTTTTAGGGATAAAAGTGAGTTTCTCCAAATGTGAAATTACACATTTGGACAATCCGCACTATAAAAGTTTTGGATTTTCCCTCCTTTTGGAACAAATCTCACATTACGAACAAGAACGTAACACATCAATATATCACTTCAGTAGCGTAACACTCTAATGTAATATACTAAAAAACTCTTACTTTCCCAAACGTAACAATGTAACTATGGATGGTGATTTTTGACCTCACAACCAAACAAATCTCACTGCCGAGATCTAGGGAACTTAGCTGGAGAGTATATGGAGGAATAGATTAAGCCAAACACCTGCACACAAGAAGATAAGAAATACCGTGGTGGCTCATTTACTCGGGAGCATTCCAGCGATCAAGTTAGCAAAGTTATCTCTCAAAGATATCGGTACAAAATAACACTAGTTCAGAACATACCTTAGACCCACGAGGGTATCCTCTTTATATAATAATCAGTGTTCAACTTCGTCTAGAAGTCTTGCTTCATGGGATTCTATCTTTTACAAGGATATCACTTATTCAAGACTCCACTTATTTAGATTAGGATCAACTCTTTTAGGAGTCCAACCTTGCCCAAACAAGTAGTCTAACATCATCTAGGACTCTTGTCATCTATCTGAAAATCTCGAGTTCTGATATGATAGCATCATACCTCGGCATCCCTAGATTCCCCACATGGCACCTCATCACTGATCATATTATACTTTTTCCAAACACAACACTCAAAAAAAAATTCCTTTGTGTAACACTCCAAAAAAAATTCTTAGTATACTTTTCCCAAATGCAACACTCCAATGTAGCGCAAAAAAAAAAAAAAAAAAAAAAACAAACAAACAAACAAACAAACAAATTCCTTAATTTACTTTTTCCAAATGTAATACTCCAATCAATACAATCCCAAATGGAACATTCCAATGTAACACACAAAAACACTAAAAAACTCTTTAGTGTATTTTTTTTCAACGTAATACTCACAGTTTAAAATTATACATTTACCCAAAGCTTATTAAAGAATTTTTGTACTCATTTTGGAATGGTTTAAAGAATTCTACATCCTTTTTGAATGATTTGAAGAATTTCACATTTTTTTTTCTTTTGGAGTATTACGTTTGGAAAAAAAATACTAAGGAGTTTTTTTTGAAATGTTATATTGGAGTGTTACAATTGGGAAAAGTACATTAATGAGTTTTTTTTAGAGTGTTACACTAAGCAGTTTATTTTGGAGTGTTACGTTTGAATAAAGTATACTAAGAAATTTTTTTATGTGTTACATTAGAGCGTTACGTTAAGAAATTTTTTTTGATCGGCAAAGAAAAACTTTATTGATGAAAGTATGCAAAAAGGATACAGGACATCAATAAAGTAGAGCTTGGAGTTAACTGAAGCTCCAAGCGCCAGTTGGTGAGAAACCAACAGCAACACAAAAAGAAATAGAAAAAGCCTACACAGAAGAGATAAGCACCAATCTACAACTGGAGACAGATAAGAAGCAGACTACAATAGGAGACAGATAAGCACCAATCTACACTATTGGTAAAACACCAAAAGAGGGAACCATACCACTGCTGCAAAACTATACCAATCCCCACACAGATTCGGAGCAAAAATGCAGCACTCAGATTGAGACCAATTCACTGTTTTGATAAATCTGGACAGCAACTTCACAGCAACAACCTATGCATAGCAACCAACAGCAGACCCAGCACCAACATAGCAAACTCAACCCAGACCTAAACCCAACCCTGAACTAGCATCACACTGACCCACAGAGCAGGCCACAAAGATACAGAACCCAAGCTGATGAACTTCCAACCTGCAGCCTAATGTGATGAACCAGCCATATCTCCATCCCCTCAGACACTGTTACATTAGAGCGTTACGTTAAGAAATTATTTTAGAGTGTTATATTAGAGTGTTACATCTGAGAAAAATACACTAAAGAGTTTTTTTGGAGTGTTACACTAAGAACTTTTTTAGAGTGTTATATCATAGTATTGCGTTTGGAAAAAATACATTAAGAAATTTTTTTGGATTATTACATTGGAGTGTTACATTTTGAAATTATACATTTGTCTAAAATTTACTAAGGAGTGGTTGTACGAAATGTTTGAAAAATTCTACAACCTTTTGAAATGTTTAAAGAATCCCATATTTTAAGTCATTTTTGTACCCTTTTGAAATGTTTGAAAATTTTTACATTTCAAGTCATTCCAAATAAAAAATATTCTTATATAAAATTTCATCCCAAATTTGATTCTTATAAGTTTTGTATTTTACCCTTTTTAGCACAAAAGAAAATAAAAAGAAAGAAATATAATATAAATAAGATTATAACCGTAAATTTAATTTTTAAATAATATATTAAATATACCTTTTCAAAATTAATGAGATTAATTGGTCTATAAGAAAATTCGTGAGACTAAACGGATCACCATTTCTCACGATGAGATTTATAGATAAATTTTCTTATTCTTAATTTTTAACTTATATTTTAAATGGCACTTGAGTTTTTAAGTGATATCTTTTGTGATTGTCAAACATGTTTAATTGATTTTCACATAATATATTCAATTTTAAGTACTAAATTAAGTTATCCAATATCATGTTAGTAAAAAAAAAAAAAAATTAAGTGGTTTTTATTTTTATTATAAATATATCAAGATAATAAGATTTAAAACTATAGAAGTAATCTTTTTTTTTTTTTTTTAACAGAAAAGATATGTTGTTGGTCATCTATAAACTCGGCTTTTTAGAATATTCGATGTTTCAATCCCGGCAGCGGAAATTATTTTTAGTTTTGTTGAATGTTGCTGTGCGGCGACGTTTTACGATTTCCTTGTTATGTTTGACACTATTAGAGCCACAACTCTCTTTTTATATTTTTGGAAAATTATACTTCATCTCTAAAATTTAACTATCACGTCAATTTGATATTTGTAGTTTAGTTGTATCAATATTATTTTTAATTTTTTAAGAAAGTTAGTAAGCCGAGCACACACCATGCATGTGCACGTAAAAAACACAATTAAAAAAAGAGTAAAGAAAAAAATTACGTGTGAGAATTATACACTTGTTTAGACTTATTTTGCAATAAAAATTACGAGACACAAAATGTGCCCACACTTACGGGGTGTAATTTGGGTAGGCTCAATCTGAACAAATCAAATTTAGTCCGAATGTTTTTTAGAACTTAGACAAGATATTTTCAAATTTAGTACAGGTTTTGGTAAAAATTTAAAAACCCGAATTAAATTTAGACGGCCTTGAGCAAAGGCGTCAAACAACTCGAGCAACCCGAAACCCGAATTATATATATATATATATAGATATATAAAAATATTAAATATACATATAAATTATTAGCCATTACATGATATCAAAGTAATTTAGATTATTAAATCATATTGAATATATATTATATATACAAATAAAATAAAATAAAATCTTACAATTCGGGCAAATCGGGTTTAACTTGGGTCAGGTTTGGGCAGACAATTTCGGGTTACAATTCGGGTCTGGGCAGGTCTCAGCACAATTTGAGTTGGGTTTAAACAACCTCCTAACCTGACCGAACCCGCCCGAATTCCATCCCTGCCAACACCAACTCAATTCATGAGGTTGCAAGTTAGCAATTCCAAAATTGCTTTTGAGGATATTTTTAGAAATTAGCATTCACTTTTTATAATAGTATAGATTGATAGATAGATAAATGTAGAAATATGTTGGTGAGAATACTAGAGAAAATATATATTATTGATAAATAATGCAAAGAAAATGAGATACAAATAGATCAGGCTGAGGAACGGATATCTCGTTTTCTTTAAGGAGATCAAGCCTACTGCGGTAGGAAGAATCCAAATATCGATGCAGCAGCCACAAAATTATGACTTGTCCCCTCTAGAATACAACAACCCGACTACTTGTCGTATGGTTCAGGCCAACTCTGCACAAGATGGTGAACCTAAAGCTCCACCAAGAAAAACACCATTCTTTGCTAGTAATCTCTCTTGTATAGAAAAATAGTTGATGTGTTGGTGTAAAAAAGAATAGAAGAGATGAACTATTTATAGGCCACTAAGACATTACAAAATAAATCAAAAAACAATAATGACCATGAACCTAGAGAAAAGGGAGAGTGAACCAAAAATTAACTCACTAACAAGTTCATGAATTCTAATTAAACTCCATTCATGAACAAGACAAAATGTCACCAAAGCAATGAATCTCCATTCATGAACAAGATGAGATTTATGAACAAGACAAAAGGAAGATTCATGAACAAAATATATAAATAAATAAATAAAAGATATTAAAATGATCCAACAATCCCATACTCATTTTAATATCAACAAGGATAAGAGAGATTACCAAACAAAGATAGACTAATATGCACCATGAAGGTGTGCTCTGCATTGAACCTTTATTAGTGAAACAGCAATCTCTACTCCAGAATCAGTAGTGGTCTCAGACTTGAACTATGATTCCTTAGGGAAAATAAAGTATTACTGCTCACACATAATAATCCAGGTGTTGACATGAGCTTTTAATAGCCAGCACATTACGGCCTTGTGCTTATCCCAATTTTCATGAGCATATTTGAGAATAAGCCTTGTTCTCATAGAAAGCGAACCCACTTTCATGCTCACATAGGTGAAATCTGTCAAGGATGTTCTTGTAATTTACACACCCCACTCAACAAGAGCTACAGAATTTCATTAAGAGTATAAAAACTCAACCCTCCAATATTACAGGACAAATGCACTTACATCATAGGGATGGACAACAAAATATTAGAGAGTGCATTTTTTACAACCACCATATGATTCATTCTTCCCATTGAACCTAGTTACAAGATCTCTGGTCCCTAGGTTGGATATCCTCATACATGGTTTATGATTTTATAGGCTTTAAACCCATCCCCCTCGATGTATTCTAGACCCTATCTCTCACCAAGGCCTTGGTTAACGGATCCGCAAGATTATCACAAGATCTTACATAATTCACAGTTATGATGTCATTACTCAAATAGGATCTCACATTACTGTATTTCCTTCAAATAGGTCTGGATTTACCATTATAAAAATGGTTGTTCACTCTACCAATAACAGCAGTGCTATCACAACGAATTAACACAGGAGGAATTGGTTTTTCCCAAAAAGGGATTTTATGTAACAAATCTCTCAACCAATTCGCTTCCTCACATGCTGAAGCTAATGCTATAAGTTCAGCTTCCATAGTAGAATTAATACTTATAGTCTGTTTTTTAGACTTCCAACATATAGCACCACCACCCAAGGTAAAAATAAAACCTGAGGTAGAGAGAGAATCACCTGAGAAAGTGTTCCAATCGGCATCACTATATCCCTCAAGTACAGCAGGATACTTGTTATAAAATAAACCATAATTTTTGGTACCAGATAAATATCTCATAATTCTTCCCATGGCTAGCCAATGATCTCGACTTGGCTTGATAGTAAACCTGCTAAGTACTCCAACAGTATATGCAATGTCAAGTCTAGTACAGTCATTAGCATATCTCAAACTACCAATCATGCTAGGATATTCCTTTTGATTAATCCCTTCTTTTTCATTTGTTACAACAGATAAATGTATACTTGCATTAAAAGGAGTAGCAACATGTTTATAGTCTAGAAAGTTATGTTTCTGTAAAATTTTCACAACATAATGCGATTGATCAAGAAAAATACCATAAATTAGTCTTGGTAATTTTAATTCCCAAAATAAAATTGGCTTCACTAAGATCTTTCATATCAAAGTGACTATTAAGCATATTTTTAGTCTAATTTATAATATGCAAATTAGAGCCAAAGATAAGTAGATCATTCACATATAAGCTAATAATCACATGTATATATTCTTACAAGTTTTATAATATATGTACTTATCACATTCATTAGTCTTATAGCAATTTTCAAGCATGCAGGAATCAAATTTCTCATGCCAATGTTTAGGAGCTTGTTTTAAACCATAAAGGAATTTAGTTAGCTTACACACCTTACTTTCTTGCCCAAGCTCCACAAAGCCTTCGGGTTGGTCCATGTAAATCTCCTCATCTAGATCTTCATTTAAAAATGCTATTTTTACATCCATTTAATGAATTTTTAAATCATGAATTGCAACCACTATTATCAACAGTTTAATGGATGTAATTCTAGTAACTGGAAAAAAAGTATTAAAGAAATCAAGATCAACTTGTTGCTTAAAACCTTTAGTGAAAAGCCTCGCTTTATATTTATCTATAGTTCCATCCAGTTTAAATTTTTTACTAATGACCCATTTACATCCAATAGTTTTACAACCTGGAGGCAAATCTGCAACCACTATTATCAACAGTTTAATGGATGTAATTCTAGTAACTGGAAAAAAAGTATTAAAGAAATCAAGATCAACTTGTTGCTTAAAACCTTTAGTGACAAGCCTCGCTTTATATTTATCTATAGTTCCATCCGGTTTAAATTTTTTACTAATGACCCATTTACACCCAATAGTTTTACAACCTGGAGGCAAATCTACTAGCTTTCATGTTTTACTTGAAAGTAATGAATCTATCCTATCATTTACAGCCTCTCTCTAGAAAAAATCAGGTGATGATAAAGCTTCTTGCACCGTAAGAGAAATTTCTTCCACATTGTAAAGATAATAGTCAGGGCCAAAATCTTTTTCAACTCTAGCTCGTTTACTCCTCCTTGGTTGAATTTGAGAATTTTCTTGTTCTTGAAAAACTTGAGATGGAGTAGAAGAGCTAAGCACGGATAAAATATTTTCAGAAATTATTTGACCCCCACTATTTCTAGATTTGAAAGAAAATTTATTTTCATAAAAAATAGCATCACCTGATTAAAAAATAGTATTATTTTTCATATCACAAATCTATAGGCTGTACTATGCAATGCATACCCAAGAAAAACACAGGTGGTAGCTCGTTTACCCAATTTAGGTTGTTTAGGATTTGCAAGCCTCAAAAAAGCTAAACAACCACAAACCCTCAAATAACTTAGATTTGGTTTATGCCCCCGCCACAACTCATAATGTACAATTTTAATCTTTTTATGTGGCACTCTATTTATCACATAGCAAGCTGTCAAAATAGCATCGCCCCAAAGATTTGAGGGAGCACCTGAATCAATAAGCATAGCATTCGTCAAGTCAATTGACGTTCTATTTTTTCTTTCAGCTACGCTATTAGATGAAGGTGAATATGGTGGAGTAGTCTCATGAATAATTCCCAATGACTGAACAAAAGAGTTAAATCCAAGAGATTCATACTCCCGGCCTCTATCACTTCTAATTGTCTTAATCTTTTTGTCGAATTGATTTTCCACTTCAAGAAGGAATTCTTTAAATTTCTCAAAAGCATCACTTTTATTTTTTAATAAATATACGTTTCTGTATTTTGAAAAATCATCAATAAAAGTGATAAAATATCGGTTACTACCCGAGTTAAAATTCCTTCAAACTCACACAAATTAGTATGAAATAATTCTAGCAATTCGGTATTTTTTTCAACACTTTTATGAGGCCTCTTGGTAATTTTTGCTTTACTGCAAACTTCACATTTCTCAAATTTTTTTGTCACTTTAGGAATTGATCCTAAACTACTCATGATTCCTACATATTTACTGTTAATATGACAAAAGCGAACATGCCAAAAGTTAATAGAAGACAAAGTGCAAGTGGTGTCATAGTAATAATCATAAAATTAATCAATAAGGCAATTTAAGAGATAAAAACGACATTTATACTCATCTGTATTGTAGGAAGCCACTTTTGCTTCAGGTGCCTCGTAGTCTTCATAATTCATCTCCTCGGTTGGGATTTTGTTTGGGTTCTTCTCGGTAAGAACACATGCAACTTTCAAAAGACTAAGGTAAAAAAGAACTTTTCCTTTCCACCTCTAAAAATGAACCCCTTTGAACTTGAAAGGCTTGTTGAGATCTCCAATTCCATCATTGGTTTTTTCTGGCACTTGATCCATGGTTGATCTCCTTAAAATTGTTGGTGAAAATACCAGAAAAATATATATTATTGATAAATAATGCAAAGAAAATGAGATACAAATAGATTAGACCGAAGCACGGATATCTCGTTTTCTTTAAGGAGATTAAGCCCATTGCGGTAGGATGAACCCAAATACCGATGCAGCAGTCACAAAATTATGACTTGTCCCCTCCAAGATACAACAGCTCGACCACTTGCCATATGGTTCAGGCCAACTCTACACAAGATGGTGAACCCAAAGCTCCACCAAGAAAAATACCATTCTTTGCTAGTAATCTCTCTTGTATAGAAAATAGTTGATGTGTTGGTGTAGAAAAGAGTAGAAGAGAGGAACTATTTATAGACCACTAAGACATTACAAAATACATCAAAAAACAATAATGACCATGAACCTAGAGAAAAGGGAGAGTAAACCAAAAATTAACTCACTAACAAGTTCATGAATTCTAATTAAACTCCATCTATGAACAAGACAAAAGGTCACCAAAGCAATGAATCTCCATTCATGAACAAGACAAAAGGAAGATTCATTAACAAAATATATAAATAAATAAATAAAAGATATTAAAATAGTCCAACAAAATATGCAATTCTTGTGGGGGTATTTTGGAAATTAAATTTGTGAGATGTTTTTCTGTCAACACCAACTCAGTTGTTCACATATTATAATAGGATAGGACAAATGCCATCAAGTGTCCTTTTTGGCATTATTTAATGTTGAAAAGTGTGTAAAAAGTGTCTTAAAAATATGTTAAAATATTAAAAAATTTATTGATTTCAATAAAAGTGTATTGAATTTAAAAAAAATAAAAAATAAAAATTGAATTCTTCATTTTTTTTTTTTTTTTTGTTGATCTTTTACTTTTGCTCTATGAGCACTTGTTAACAAGACCATTTTTTTAACAACAAAATTATATGGGTCTTGCTAAATCTTTGTTATACGTCTATTCTAGTTATATGGTCTTACTAAATCTTTGTTATACATCTATTCTATTATAAGAGTCTTGCTATTAGAACGAAATTGTGGTGTTAAAAAATAAATAAAACTTTCTATTTCAAAAGTCCAAACTGTATAATTTAACATGATATTTTGAAGACATGATTTTAGTTTCGATTCTAAAGATTTAAATATTTGATTATGGTTCGATTGGTGGATTAAGACCAAATAAAACCAAACCAACGATTTAATACTTTTATTAATTTTCATATATATATATATATATATATATTCCACAATGTACTTATTTTTGTTCCTATTGATTTCTTTAAATCCTAATCTCATTTCGACATTGAGAAGATATTCATTCATCTTATTTGCAAAATACTTTCTCTTTGTATGATTTTTGTACTTCTTATAATACTAGAAAATTTATTTTTTTAGTAAAAAAATATATTACATGTTCCTCATAATTTTATCAATTGAGTTAGACTCATGTAATTAAAATACATATACTTTTTATTAATCTCAATTCAATTCTCCATGTATTAATCTACGTTCACAAATTTCTTTTTTCATAATTTTATAAAATTTGATTTCAAATCATTTTATTTTATTTAAACAGAACATAGTTATTATGAAATTTTCATCCTTCAATTATACTTTGTTATTTTTAATTTTATTTTTGACTCTTATCCACAAACTTACACTAATTATTAGCATTATGCAGGAGAAAATAGATACATATTAAAGAATTAGATAATATTTTTGATACATTTTAATTGTGATAGGATTACACTTAAAATGAATTTTAATCGTATATTAAATTGTTTATTATTATTATTATTATTATTATTATTATTATTTATCTTCTTTATGATCTGTTTTTTTTGCTAGTAACATTATTGAAAAGAGAAGAGAACTAAAGTCTGCTTAGATACGTTGAAAGCTCCATTTCAATATGTGTGTGTTTATCAGTTTATTTATTTATTTATTTTTCAAGCTTTGGTTTGAAGTATTTGATATATATAGATAGGAACTTTGTCTCTCATTGAAGAAGATGGTTTTGGTCTGTAGTTTGGGATCACATAATAAGTGAGTCTTGTGGCGGTGGGCTCAGAAGTTTTCATTGGATGGTCCAATTCTTTCTACCCATGAAATTCGGTGTTACGTGAAAATTATTTTGAGTTAAAAGTTGATAATAAAAAAATAAAAGTTAAAAGTACTACTCACTCAGTTTTTGAGAAATTAATTTTTTTAAAAATTTATTTAAGTTATTTTTGCCTAATAAGCTATAAGTAGAAACTATACAAAACAATCTGATACAAATTTTCATATTAAAATAAGTTATAAATTGCTTCTATAATCCCCACCAAACACTCCTATAAGTCGCACTGAAAATTTAAGCCATTCTTTTTTGTAAAGTAATGTATAAATTATTCATAAAATGTCCTATTTATCCAAACATATAATTTTATCATTTGTTACTAAAAAATGGACTCTTTTTTATTTTTATTTTAACTTGTATATTTCATTTATTTGGAAAAAAAAAGTAATGATAATTTTTTGACATAATTAAACTAACCAAAAGGCCAACACTAATGCCAATAGTGTAAAGATATAAGAATAAACAAGAAAAAAATATATTTAATACAAAAGAGATGATAATATTATTTTTTTATTTATATAATTAATAAATTATTAATGAAAATAAGAATTAAGTATTACGAAAATTAAAGCTTTATGAGAGCTTGATGGAATTATATCAAAACTATATATGACTTGTCGTATTTTTCTTTTAAAACTCAAGGAGATTGTTGTAATTTACCGAACAAAGTATTAAATAAAAATAAAAGAATATATATATATATACTAGCGGTAAAGAAACATGGGGTATGTTTGGTTTGTGTTTGAGAGATGTGTTTTAGAGATAAAAAGTACGAAAATATGTTTGGTCTGGTTTTTTTTAAAAGATGTTTTGGAAAATTATTTTGAGATAGGGTTTTGGAAAAAGTGATTGATTTGATGTGTGTGAGAGAGAGATTTGTTTGGAAAACTTGTTTGGTTTACAAGTTTTGGGAAATTTTTTTGGGAAAATTTGTTTGGTTTAGTTATTTTTGAAAACTTATTTGTAGAGAAAATTTCCCAAATTTTTTTCAGAAAATCAAACCAAACGAGCCCATGATATTTGCATTAGAATATTGATCTTCTAAATTTAAGATTGTAACATTTTTGTAACTGATTAAAAAGGTTACAGACTAGACGTTTTTGGTGAGTGTGAGTATCCTGCATATTCATTCACGATTTTCTCTTTTGCAGTGCCATGAGCAGATCAACTAATAACAAGATTCCTCTCTTATTTCAAATGGACTTTTTTTAAGTGTGTTTTGTATATGGTATATAAGGTATTTATATTTTTTTATTTTGTATGTCTACTTTCTATGTCTTGTTTTTATTTTTTTATTATTTTTTTTGCCATTCTCAATATATTAGTGCTATTAGTGATGTATTTTTTAGTGGTCTAAATCATTGTTGTTTACACATTTATATGCATTGAGTTATATCAAAATATTTGAAAACTTACACATTGGTTACCTGCTAAGCAGGTCACTTTCCAGGTAAATTAATAAAATAATTTATTATATGACTAAAAGTGTAAATGGTCACAAAAAATGTATAAGTTTTCACAAAAGGGGTATATTTTCACGAAAGGCGTAAGGAATTTCAGAAAAAGGCGTAACTGATTTTTGAAAAGTTACACCTTTTTCTGAAAACTTACGCTTTCTGTGAAATCATTTACACCTTTTATGAACACTTACTCCTTTTGTGAGTTGACTTACCAAAGGTGTAAACAAACGAAAATTTACACATTTTGCTTAAACTTACACCTTTTCGTGAAAATACTTACACCATTTTTGAAAAGTTACTCTTTTTGTGTAAGAATTTTTGGCATAACATTTATACCTTTTCTTCGAACTTACACCTTTTGTGGAAGCCCAACTTAAAACTTTTTCGGAAGTCACTTATAACTTTTGTGAAAAAATAAATTCATCAAATTTACACCTTTTGCTTCAGTTTATACTTTTTCGTGGAAGTGCTTATAATTTTTTGTGAAAAGTTACTCCTTTTGTGTAAGAATTTTTGGCATAACATTTATACCTTTTGCTTCGACTTACACCTTTTGTGGAAGCCCAACTTAAAACTTTTCGGAAGTCACTTATACCTTTTGTGAAAAAATAAATTCATCAAATTTACACCTTTTGCTTCAGCTTATACCTTTTCGTGGAAGTGCTTATATTTTTTTTGAAAAGTTACTCCTTTTGTGAAATAATTTTTGTCATAAGATTTATACTTTTTCTTCAAACTTACACCTTTTGTGAAAGAGTATATAAGCACAAAAGTATAAATGTTATGCCAAAAATTCTTACACAAAAGGAGTAACTTTTCAAAAATGGTGTAAGTATTTTCAGGAAAAGGTGTAAGCTTAAGCAAAAGGTGCAAATTTCATGAATTGTTTTTCTTCACAAAAGGTATAAGTGACTTTCGAAATAGCTTTAAGTTGGGCTTTCACAAAAGGTGTAAATTCGAAGAAAAAATATAAATTTTATGCCAACAATTCTTACACAAAAGGAGTAAATTTTCAAAAATAGTGTAAATATTTTCACGAAAAGTATGAAGGAGTAACATTTCAAAGTGTTGATAACCAGAAAAGGAGTAACAAAGGGTTCATTTCAAAATGTTCGTAAACACAGAAGGAGTAACATATGTTCATCTCAAAGTAGTAAACACAAAAGGAGTAACATTTCGAAGTGTTCATAAACCAATTGAGACAACCACTGAACAAATCACAGGGTTCGTGACCCCCGCTGACCACCCAGGCGTCGGTGGGCTCCGGTGCTCACAGCCTTCTGAGATCGGCAACTCCACTAGCACCGCCGCCGCAAATCAAAGGTTTTTTGAAAGATTGGCTATCGATCTTGGTCTCTTTGTGTCGATGTCGGTCTCTCTCTGTCGATCCCTGTTTATCTCAGTCTGTCTCCAGCGATCTTGGTCTGTCTGTGTTCATGTGGGTCTCTTCTCTGTCGATCTCTGTCGATTTCGGTCCCTCTGTTGATCAGTGTCCATCTAGGTCTCTATGTCTGTTGATCTCAGCCCTCCCCTCTCTCTCTCTCTCTCTCTCTGTGTGTGTCCGTTGCTCTATATTAAAAACGGTTCTCTTTTACATTGACATACTTGGTTGGATTTGGACTCGGAGTCGCTATTCGAAGCCCTCCTAGACTCGTCTTCTCTGAAACGGAGTTTTACTGGAAGAAAGGCCAAGCCCTCCGAAACGCCCTTCTCTCTCACATTGCCATTATCTGAACAAGACAAATACAGTGTGATTGGATTTTAGGAACTTACAGGTTTTCGGGGGAAAAAACAGAACTTAGACGTTTTGCGAAGTTGCTTACATCTCTTTGTGGTATAAGATTTATACTTTTTCTTTGAACTTACACCGTTTGTGAAAGCCCAACTTAAACATTTTGTGTAAGAATTTTTGTCATAAGATTTATACTTTTTCTCCGAACTTACACTTTTTGTGGAAAAAAAAATTCATGAAATTTACACATTTTTCTTAAGCTTACACCTTTTCGTGGAAGTGCTTACACCATTTTTGAAAAGTTACTCCTTTGGTGTAAGAACTTTTGGCATAACATTTATACTTTGTCTTCGAACTTACACCTTTTGTGAAAGCCCAACTTAAAGCTTCGTCGGAAGTCACTTATACCATTTGTCAAAAAAAAAAATTCATAAAATTTACACATTTTGCTTAAGCTTACACCTTTTCGTGGAAGTGCTTACACCATTTTTGAAAAGGCACTCCTTTTGTGTAAGAATTTTTGGCATAACATTTAAACTTTTTCTTCCAACTTACACCTTTTGTGAAAGCCCAACTTAAAGTATCTTCAAAAGTCACTTATACCTTTTGTGAAAAAAAAAATTAATGAAATTTACACTTTTTGGTTAAGCTTACACCTTTTCGGGAACATATTTACACCATTTTTGAAAAGGTACTCCTTTTGTGTAAGAATTTTTGGCATAACATTTATACTTTTTCTTCCAACTCACACCTTTTGTGAAAGCCTAACTTAAAGCATCTTCGGAAGTCACTTATACCTTTTGTGAAAAAAAAAAATTAATGAAATTTACACCTTTTGCTTAAGCTTACACCTTTTCGGGAACATATTTACACCATTTTTGAAAATATACTCCTTTTGTGTAAGAATTTTTGTCATAACATTTACTCCTTATGTGCTTGTATACTCTTTCACAAAAGGTGTAAGTTGGAATAAAAAGTATAAATGTTATGCCAAAAAATCTTACACAAAAGGAGTAACTTTTCAAAAATGGTTAAGTATTTTCACGAAAAGGTGTAAGTTTAAGAAAAAGGTGTAAATTTGATGATTTTTTTTCCCCAAAAGGTGTAAGTGACTTCCGAAGAAGCTTTAAGTTGGGGTTTCACAGAAGGTGTAAGTTTGAAGAAAAAGTATAAATGTTTTGCCAAAAATTCTTACACAAAAGCAGTAACTTTTCAAAAATGGTGTAAGCACTTCCACCAAAAGGTGTAAGCTTAAGCTAAATGTGTAAATTTGATGAATTGTTTTTTTCACAAAAGGTATAAGTGACTTCCGACGAAGCTTTAAGTTGGGATTTCACAAAAGGTGTAGGTTCGAAGACAAAGTATAAATGTTATGCCAAAAATTCTTGCACAAAAGGAGTAACTTTTCAAAAATGGTGTAAGCCCTTCCACGAAAAGGTGTAAGCTTAAGCAAAATGTGTAAATTTTATGAATTTTTTTTTCCGCAAATGGTATAAGTGACTTCCGACGAATCTTTAAGTTGCCGCTCACAAACGGTAAAAATTCTTGAACAAGAGGAGTAACTTTTCAAAAATGGTGTAAGCCCTTCCACGAAAAGGTGTAAGCTTAAGCAAAATGTGTAAGTTTCATGAATTTTTTTTTTCACAAATGGTATAAGTGACTTCCGACGAAGCTTTAAGTTGCCGCTCACAAACGGTAAAAATTCTTGAACAAAAGGAGTAACTTTTCAAAAATGGTGTAAGTATTTTCACGAAAAATATGAAGGAGTAACATTTCAAAGTGTTCATAACCACAAATGGAGTAACAAAGCGTTCATTTCAAAATGTTCGTAAACACAGAAGGAGTAACATCAAGTGTTCATTTCAAAGTATTCGTAGTAAACACAAAAGGAGTAACATTTTGAAGTGTTCATAAACAAATTGGGACAACCACTGAACAAATCAAAGGGTTCGTGACCCCCGCTGACCACCCAAGCGTCGATGGCCTCCGGTGCTCACAGCCTTCTGAGATCGGCACCTCCACTGGCACCGCCGCCGCAAATCAAAGGTTTTTTTCTCTCTGGCTATCGATCTTGGTCTCTCTGTGTCGATGTCGGCCTATTCTCCGTCGATGTTGGTCTCTCTCTGTTGATCCCTGTTTATCTCGGTTTGTCTCCAGCGATCTTGGTCTGTCTGTGTCCATGTGGGTCTCTTTTCTGTCGATCTCTGTCGATTTCGGTCCCTCTGTCGATCTCGGAGTGGCTGCTTTGTCGATCAGTGTCCATCTAGGTCTCTATGTCTGTTGATCTCAGTCTATCTCTCTCTCTCTCTCTCTCTCTCTCTCTCCCCGTTGCTCTATATTAAAAACGGTTCTCTTTTACATTGATATACTTGGTTGGATTTGGACTTGGAGTCGCTATTCCAAGCCCTCACAGACTCGTCGTCTCTGAAACGGAGTTCTACTGAGAGAAAGGCCAAGCCCTCCGAAATGCCCTTCTCTCTCACATTGCCATTATTTGAACAAGACAAATATAGTGTGATTGGATTTTAGGAACTTCCAGGTATTGGGGGAAAAAAACGGAACTTACACGTTTTGTGAAGTTACTCACATCCCTTGTGAAAAAACTTACACTATTTGTGAAAGGTTACACATTTGTGAAATAATTTATTTTATAAAATTTAGACCTTTTCGTTGAAATACTTAAACCTTTTGTGAGAAGTTACTAATTTATTAAAAATCATGTCTATTAAAAAATTTACACGTTTTATTGAAACTTACACTTTTTCTGAGAACAGAACTTACACCTTTTTTGAAATAAGTTACATCTTTTCTGAACATGCTTACACCTTTTATGAAAATCTGAATTATTTTTTCCTAAAATTTAAACCTTCAATGGGAAGTTACACCATTGTGACATAACTTTCATGTTTTGTGAAAACTACATACATGTTTTTGAAAATATACACCTTGCATGGAAGGAGTATTTGAATAAAATTTATACCTTTTGTTAAAAACATAAACCTTTTCTGAATGATTGCACCTTTTTGTGGTAATGCTTACACCGTTTCTGAATGGTTACTGCTTTTGTGAATAACTTTTTTCATAAAATTTACACTATTTATGGGATATTACAACTTTTCTGCCAGCAAAACTTACACCTTTTTAAAAAATTTATACCTTCTATGGAAAATATGTTTTCAGCAAGTTTACACCTTATTTTAAAAGCTTACACCTCTTCTAAAAAGGTACTCCTTTTGTGAAGCAAACATGTTTAAAAAATTTTACACCTTTTAAATAGGAGTTACATCTTCGGTGAAGACAGTTAGACCTTTTTTGAAAATTTACACGTTTTATGGAAAATAAGATTTTGATAAAGTTTGTTAAAAGAAATTATTTGACAAAAGGTATAACCTTTTCAAATATGGTTGTATGTTTGTCCGAAGAAGGTGTAAATGACCATAGAAAATATGTAAGTTTTGTTTTTTACTAAAGGTGTAACTTGAAATAATAAGTGTAAATTTTACGAAAAAGGTTTTTCCACAAAATGTGTAATTTTTCAAGAAGTTGTAAATATTTCCAAGAGAAGGTGTAAATTTTTAGGAAAGCTGTAAAATTTAGGAATAGTTGTAAACTTTGTGAGTTTTTACAAAAGGTATAAGTTCCTAAAGAAGACCAATCATCGAAGCTGAATGTTTCGTTTTTACAAAAGATATAAGTTCCCAAAGAAGACCAATCCCAATAAAGCTGAATGTTTCGTTTTTAGAAAAGATCCAAGGTGTAACTTTTATTAAGAAAATTAATATAAGGATATAAGTTCCAAGGTGTAACTTTTATGAAGAAAATTAATTTATAAATGATGTCAGTTTTCATTAAAAGGTGTAAGTTGTTAGAACAAGTATAAAATTTTCAAAAATGCCGAAGTGTTCAGAAGAGGTGTAAGTTCCGTCGGCCCGTCCGTCTCTCTTCCATCTCGGACCTCTCTCTTTGTTTGTCTTTCTGTCTGCCCGTCTCTCCGTTGTTCCATTTCCCCGTAGCTGTAGGGTTTTACAGAGAACAATATTTGAGTGCTGAGCTTGAGTTCTTGGGAAGGCTAGCCATGGAAGTGGATGCGAAAATACTTTTTTTGAGTTGATTTTTGTCAGTGGAGCACAACCGCAAGGGTTAATCGAGCACCACCGTCGGTTCGTCTGATCCGGTTGGTATTTCCTTTATTTCGTGATGGTACATTATCTGTCTCCTTGTTTGTCTTCTATCATTCGCATATACCTTCACACCCAACCCGAAATCGACCCAATAGGAATTTTTTTGTACTCCATTTTCGTATTTTGTGCTATTCGAATAGGAACTCTTCCCTCTGCTAACCGAAATGGACCCAATAGGAACTGTTCTGTACTCGACTTTTGTATTTTCTCTCTTTCAACTAGGAAGTCTTCCCTCTGCTATCAGTGCTGCAAGTTGAACATAGGTATCATAGTAGTTAGCAACAAGCTTCAACTTAAAACATAGGAAAGCCAATTGAAAGAATTGAAATGAGGATGGCGATTTCCAAATTTTGTAGAGAGCTATTCGTTCCCACACCCAATTCTGAATCAAGAGTTGAAGCGTTCACTTTCATGGCTAGCCTTTCCAACAACTTAAGCGGTCGGAGACGATGGCTGAAAACCAATACCTTCTTCCCACCTGAGTCGGACAACCCTAACAGATTAAGGAAGAAGTTTGCCTTCAGTCCTTGTCTAATATCCAACTTTTCTAAGATGTGGTCCATCCAGGCAGAGAAGATTGAGCAAGTCTAACAAGAGAGCATTTTCCAAGAAAATCCATGGTGGGGAGTGAGGCATCACCATCCGGTAGGGGAAGAGAACCAGTAATGTAGCCAGTCAAACGGCGAGGCAATGCAAGACCAACAATGGCGGGACAAATAAATAGTTTGGAAACCGGCCCATTTTAACAGGAACTTAATTTGAAGAGAGGGAATTGTCGGTAGAGCTCATAAACGACGGAAGGCCACCTACATCACTAATTTATCCTTAGTCTCACCCTCAGCATTGTAAAATTAAATGCCCACAATTAGGAAAAGCAAATACCCAGTCGAAAAACAGCAAAACCAACAGAGGCATCCACCAACTCAACTTAGGGCATAGTTACCTCTAAGAGACAAAAACGAGCCGACAGGGGCTGGGAGACCAAAACAGTCAGAAACTGAGAGAAACGTGCTGAAACTGAGGAAAATTGACAAAAAGTTATATTGTTTGTGCAATATCTATCAAAAACCTAGTCCTCCACCTAGATCAGTCAGTCGGCTCAAGGTAGAGGGAGGAAAGGGAAAAAAAGCCAAAACAGGCCGCAGCAGGTGCTTCCAAAAAAATTATAATCGTTTTTTGGCCAACAAAAATCCAACAAAAAAATTGGATTAAAGAAACAACTTATATATAAACTCATGCCAACAAAATTAAATTTATATATTTATATATATATATTGGGTGAAACCCATCAAATGTTCGACTATATAAAGGATTTTTTTTTTTTTTTTTTGTTCGATTTTTTTTTTTTTTTCTTTTCTGATTTTTTTTTCTGTGTACAAGGAAGACGAAAGAAACAAGAAAAAGAAACGAATCTTCAAGAAGTGTAAGCATGATGCTCTGATTAGGGCCATGTTAGATTTGCATAAAAGAAAGAAAAGTTGTTAAGAGAATGATATTTATTCACACTCATAACCTTTAGGGTTACACATACTTATAATAAAAGACTAAAGGAACAAAAGACATACTATCCTTAACTACCCTTATACAATAATACTTAACAAAACACCTACCATTTAGTCCGTAAATGCCGAGTATTTAATTCAAAACAGATACCAACCTTAAATGGGGCATAATTACCATGCCAGGCACCCATTTTGAATGGTGAGAATCCTGTTTTGCAGTGAAAAGTTTCCACCACCAAAGCTTCTGTACAATGGTATATCCCGGACGGGGGTATCCTTCAACCAGGCTGTGGGAACAAAGAAATACGTGAAGCAGCGAGACGCAATTAGCACCTACACAATAGAGAAGAAAATTTAGGATTTATATGACTCTTGAGTTTTAAATGCTAGTAAGATAACTGATATATATGTTTTGAAAAAATAGTGTAGTACTTGCTAGGAAGCACGGATACGGATACGGGATACGGATACGATACGATAACGGATACGGCGATACGACAAATTTTGAAAAAACGTAGGATACGGGTACGGCGGGGATACGTTCGTAAAAATATTATTTTAAAATTTTTAGTAATGCAGTATGCATAAAAATAAAAACCTAACAGCAAAAGACAAACTTGATAAAGAAGAAAGATTCCTATAAACTAAAGTAGTCTTCAAGGTTAATAGCTTAACCTTGTACCCCATTCATCATTGAATTCCAAGACCTTAGCTAAAGTCAAAAAACCATTTCTTAAATAAAAATTTCAGCAAAATTACTTTTTTTAAGTCATTCAATGATAGCTAGGAACACGGATCGAATATGGTGATATGGGGATGTGAAATATAGCGATATGTCCAAAATTTGAAAAACTACGATACGGGGTACAGCGGGGATACATTCCATAATTTTCTTTTTTTTTATATAATTTTAATAATGTAATTGATGAAAATAAAAACTTAAAGTAAATTAACTAAATAAGGAGAGGGTTCCTATTACCTAAAAGTGCTCCAAACATTCATAAAAAACAAATCCAAAACTAAAAGCAAAAGCAAAAGCAAATGCAAATGCAAAATGCAAATTAAACATCATCCTTACATGCTAACACCAAAAAAAAAAAGAATGAGAGGCAGAGAAAAGAACGTGAGAGAGTGAAAAAATTTGAGAGAGAGTGAGAGAGACAACAAGGATAAGAATTCTATTACTTTAACTCTCACTATATTCCTCTTATCAAAAGAACTAATAAAATATTATAAGTGAATATAACTCTTCGGTATCGATACTTCAAAAATTAAGTATCCGATGTACTTCAAATTAATAAAAAATTAATTAAGAAGTATCTGATAACTTTTAAGAAGTATCTGATATCGTATCCCGCGAGTAAATGGCCGAGGAGAATCGGTATCTTTCGATAGTATCCGATAACGGAACGTCACCCCTTTTGAAGTATCCGTGCTTGCATAGGTCACTTGTAATCATGGCTTACAATAAAATTATGTACCTATTGGCCCAAGTCAGGAAGTTGAATGGGTACCGAAGAATCTCAGCAACATAACAACGTGATGGGCATCTGGCAGGTCAACAACGAAACGAAATCCTTGAGGTAAAACAACAATCTCACGCGAGGAGACACCTTGCCCAATCTTCCACATTCAGTTGTGATCCAAATCCTGTATAAACGAATAAGGGGAAACTTTTTCATACAGTTTCCTTTTATCATAATATTACAAAAGTACACCAGTCTTGAAGGCAGAACTAGGAAATAGTTGAGGAGGATCGATGGTGTGTTTTACAGCCAGAGAAAATGAAAGAAGAAAATTTTAAGTTCAATTAACAGTTTCTAGGAAATAATAATAAGTTAGAGAGGAAATTTTGGGTGTTAATGCACAGAAAATGTAATGGCAATCAGGCTCAGTCAAAAATAGATCCTGATAGAGGACAAACAAAAAGACCCTCAGGCAGAAGCCAAATGATCGAATGGGAATTTTTGTCAAAGAATCCAGCTTAAAAGGAAATGAGTCACAAAGGGACCTACGGCTAGGTCTTACGAAGTGGACTTATTTATTTAGGTGCTATGATAATTAATGACATTTTCATCAACACTATTAAAGAAACATGGACTAATGGTGTGTATTTTTAAGCAACAGTTTTGAATGTAACAAAAAATGTCACTAATTACAAGTTTTTAACGACAGTTAAAAAAATTCGTCACAAAAAACAAGGTTTTGCTAATTTCACTTTCAGAGATAGTTTTGAAAATTTTTCATAGAAAAATCTCACTAATTGTCAAGTTTTAGCGATAATTTATAAAAACACGACTAAAAAAAGTTACTCATTGTCAATTTTTAGCTACATATGCAAAAAAATTCATCGCAAAGTTATTTTTTAACGGCGATCTTTATTATGACTTCCTCTTTCAATAGGATTGATGGGGAAATTAAAATCCAACTATTAGATCTATTGATAGTTTACCTGGAGACTTACATGTAGGTCCTAATGGTGGACTTATTGTCCAATAAGTCCTATAATATTTAATGGCGTTTTTCAAATGCAAACACTTATTAAAAACGTTATTAATTGTTATTTTCAAAAAACGACAGTTTAAAAATTGTCACAAAAATATCACTAATTATAAGTTTCAGCGACAGTTTCAAAAAATATAAAAAAAAAAATCACTAATTTCACTTTTCAGTCGAAATTTCAAAAATTCGTCAAGAAAAAGTCACTAATTGTAAATTTTTGACGACATTTTATAAAAACATAGACAAAAAAAAGTAGCTAATTGTTAATTTTTTAGCAACATAATGCAAAAAATCATCACAAAAATGTTATTTATAGTGACAATTTTTAACAAGGACTTATTTTCAATAGGACTTTATGGGAAATTAAGGCCCCGTTTGAAGACTTAGCATTTAGTGCTAATTAGCCCCAAAAAGTACTAAATTAGTCAAAAAGCCAAACAACTCATACCAAAAAGTCAAAGGATTCAAGTTTTTTTTTACCTACTTTTTAATTTCAAATACGCCAACAAAGTTTACTAAATTAACCTGTTCCCAAACAAGGCCTAGTTCCAACTATTAGGACCTATTGGTAGTTTACCCATATCATAAAAATCATCTGATTCTTCTTAAACAACTGCAGTAAAGGAGAATGTGTTCCCGCTCTCAAGTGAACAAAGACCAAACATACTTCTACCAGATTTTATTATATGCTTTTCAACAAAAGACCACTTCCCTAAGGTCCTAAAACGCTAAGTGTGAAAAGTCTGAATTTCATATGTAAAAACCAATTACTTAGATGACAAATACATTTTGGGGGTTAATGAAAGATGGCACCCAATAAACCATAAACTGCTTGAAAAAAGAAAGAAAGAAAAAAGATGAGCATCGCTTTACTTCCTTTTTGAGGACAATCAAGAAGGGTCACCATCAGCATTGCAGAAGGCAGCAATTGTCCATTGATTTGTTGGCAGTGTCTGCATTTCAAACATCAGTTTGCATATTATAAAAGCAGATATATTCCCACATTCACTACCAACTGATCCAAATTCTACATTTAAGAGCTTTAACAAAAGAATAACATATTCAATTTCAAACTAGCCCATACGCTTTCTTTGGAATTTGGATTGTGGTTTAATCTGGTACATTCATTTAGAATGAAAAAAAACCTTTTGCATTCTTTTGTATCCTCTCAGAAAGAATAAAAAAAGTAATGCCCCTGCTATTAGTTACAATATACAAATATATTTGACAATAATTTAGGATTTGGACATTTTTCATGAGCATTTCCAAACAGTTTTTTTTTGTCCACAAACATTAAATCCAACTAGTAATTTCAAAAAAATTGAGTTTATATAAGTCATGGTCTCATGTTCCACTTCAACACTAACCAATCATGGTCCACAGAAAACTAGTCAACTACATATATACACAAACAACATAACATGACTAAAAGAATCTGACAGTCCATCATTGAACACTGGATCTTGTAAAGCTGTCAAGGTAGTATTTCCCAAAGTCCGCAAAATAATCAACATAAAATGTCACTGTTTAAATAATGGTGACAAATATGGGGGGGGGGGGGGGGAGGGGGGGGGGGGGGGGGGGGGGGAAATGCTTTATTATGAGAATGATATATATAACAACAGAAAAATAAGTAAACTAAGTTCGGAATTTCCCAATTAACATGTGAATTTTGGCTAAACCATGCCGAAGGTATGAGCTGGCCAGCCCACACACTGTAATATAAAACCATCAATATAAATCAGATTTGGTGTATCCAGGAATATCTACAGAGGCTTTCCAAACGTAATTGAGTTGGGTTGGCAGAGCTGTGGACTGGTTAAATTCAACTGACAAGCTTCTCATGACTTGGTACTCGAGTTTAAATGGGTCGTGTGTAACTGATGGTTTGACACGATATAGCGCAACTGCCAAGAAGAAGAAAACATAAACATATCATAAAGGATCACTATTAGGATTGATAAAATTAATAGCAGAATGAGCAATTAACATGAGTAGGTGAACATAACAAGACCACATTTGCTAAGAGCAAGAATGATTCCCAAGATATATAGAATGAAACCTCTGTTCTTTATTTCTAAAGAAGCCAAGATATGAAATAGAACTGGTAGAGACTCAAAAATTCAAGAAGAACACTTGGTTTCAATCACCATAAAATTTTAAGCGCTGGATTAAATAGAATTAACCCCAGGAAAATTTTAACTCATACCTACCAAATGTTAAAACATGGGAACTGATCACATAACTTTGGCGCAATCCAGTCCTTACCCTTTATCCAAAATTTAAATCCGGAGTTAAAAATTTCAAAACCGTCTGCCACTTCTTTACTAAACTAGAATGAAATAGTTTTAACCTCAATTCAAGAAAGATCTCATATGTTTGCTCAAATTCTATATGAAAAATGAGTTCTACTCAATTCTTTTACTCCAATCAAGAGTCATAATTTTACCTCAAAAATTTGAAGGCCACTTTCAAATTTTATAACTATGCTATAAAAAAGTTTTTCCAACTTAAATTTGAATTAAAATTGAACAAATGGCGGGTGATGGGGAACCTAATAAATTAAAATTAGAAAATGAGTTGTTAAACCTATCACCTACTTTTCACCCACTTAAACCTACTCCACTAAACCTAACCCACTACACCAACTACACCTCACCTACTCCACTAAACCTAACCCACTACACCACTACCACCTCCACTTCACCTACTCCTTACCTACTACACACTCACCTCTTCTATATATAGGATCATGAATCATTGTAATAAATATACATTATATCAATCAATAATACATCAATTTAACAATGGTATCAGAGCACAGGTTAAGACCTTCGTATTTCGCTTCACCGGCAGGCCGGCAACCTTGCCTTGGCCACCCGCCGGACCTCAACCTATTCCGCTTATTTCTACACATACCTTCCCATCATTGCCAAATCCCACCACCACCTGTAACTCATCTTCCCCTATATACACCGCCAGATTCCTTATTTTGCCTTGGAGAAAGTTCCAAGTTCCATGTACTATACCTCTCTCTGTGTGTTTTGTCTCGTGCAATTTTGTAGAATTTGGCTGTGTACTCTGGACTTTGTTGGTTCTGTTGATTCAGATAGATTCATAGAGAGTTTATGAGATGAGTTTTCTCTCCAAAAAAAAAAAAATAAATAAAAATAAAATAAAATAAAA
>NW_021025889.1:539085-609714 GCF_004153795.1 Camellia sinensis
GGGCATCGTCAATGCCCTCTGTTTCTGTGGTTGACGTGTCTGTAGGTGAACTCTTTAGGAGAGATCTCAACTATGTGTGCACATACAGTGTGCTCCCATCCCAGGTGATGTTCAACTGCTTAACGAAGTTGTTCAGTTCTTCAACTTCACGAACTGTCGTAAGGGTGAGGTGAAGAAATTCAGAAAAGTCAACAAGCCCAGGCAATTCACGAAGAAAATCTCATTTGTAAAATGGACAACTTGCCTGTCATTGCACGCAACTTTTTGAATGACGGTTAACCTTCTCTTCTTTAAAAATTACCAGGGCAGCTCATGAGGTGTCGTCGTCCTGTTAGTGGTCACATCAGAAGCAGAATCAGCAGCAACACTACTTCTTGGTTTCAATATTTTTTCGCGTAGACTGCGATCTTGTTGACGTTGGTGTTGAGCATTCCAGTGGTCCAACCCACTAGTAATATTATCCTTGGCTTTAGCAGGTTGTAGGGCTTGGTTTTGTCCTGACATTAATGTTGGCCTATGGAGGTGTTGGAGACACGCTCTTCGTTGTTTTGGTCCGCGTCTCCTGTGCGTTCCTAATCGCCAAGCAGTTCACTCCCCATGCTCCTCCACTGCACATTTATGGTCGCCTCCAAATCGAACATAACGTGGCCTTCGCTTCAAGCTCCCTTATTTCTCGCCTTTAGCACACTTGTCTCTGCTCGCGCAATCCTTATACATGCGCTGGAGCAAGAGCCAGTGCGGCGTTTTAACTGCTGCACACTCATTTGTCCTACCTTGTAGCCGGTGCGACAGGTTTGGTGACCCCACCGGTCATTGGTCTCCCACCACATACTTCCAAAGTAATACTGATTCGGCCTCAATAATCAAGTTTTGCACCGCCCATTTTTTGCTCCAACCGACCGCATTCGGAAAGTTCAACGGAAGCAAAACCAGAGGCGCTTGGTTTGAGGTTCACATGGCCACCGCACCAGTTATCTCTCTTGTTACTCGTTGATGGTCGGAAAGAGAGTGAGCAGACCACGGGACGAATAGCGCCAATATTCGGTAGCTGGACGGGAAGAAAGAGGCGATGTTTTTGGGTTCAGTGAAGTTTTTCAGCGATTTCCGACTGGTACTTTAGAGAAGGATTGGTTACAGAGTGTTACAAAGTTTTCTCTCTCCGAAAAAGCAGAGTTTTTTCAGAGAAGGGTTGGATCCAGAGTATTTTCAGAGTGTTCAGTCTGTACAATGTTCAGAGGTTCAGCCTTGGTTTGGTTTCCACAGCCTCCGCATTGGTTTTATATCGACACTGACGACGCGGCCACACGCCCACTCCTGTCGCTCACAGTGCCTCGTCGCGTCTCCGGCTCACCTTTTGATTGGCTTCAACGCTTTCTGTCGGGCCATTGGGCCTTTTGATGAAGTGGACGCGCCTTTTGAGGGCGCGACTTTTGAGGGCTCACTATATATATCCATATATATATATATATAATTTGTGGCAGCCTATATATACACCTCATACAGTGTATTTTTTAAGGGTCCCGACAAGACTCTGTTTAAACTGTCCCGACATTGAGTTCCGGTTAGCTTCCTTCAAGGGTCCCGACAAGATCTTTGTTAAACTGTCCCGACATTGATTCCGGTTTAGGCTTCCTTTATGGGGGTCGACAAGACTCTGTAAACTGTCCCGACATTGATGTCCGGTTAGTTCTAACAAATGGTTCCAGCAAGACTCTGTAACTGTCACAAACAACTGTCACAACTATTGTCTGCTACAACGGTTCCGACATGACCCCATAAACTGTCTTTCTACATCGGTCTGACACCGCCATCTCCAGTGTCCTCTACACGCGTTATGACACCACCATTACAGTGTCCTCTACAACGTTTATGACACCTCCATTACAGTTGTCCTCTACAACGTTATGACCACACCATCCTAGTATTCCTTCTTATCCAACGTGTATGACACCACCATCCAGTTCTTTCCACCAATGGTCTCACACGACCATTACAGTGTCTCCTATCTTCTTTTATTTTTACGTATTTTATTTGTTTGTTACTCTCTCCAACTCAAGTTGGCTAGTTCCTTCCCCCTTGAGTTTGCGGGGGGCTGTTAAAAAACCTATCACCTATTTCACCCACGTAAACCTACTCACTAAACCGTAACCCACTACACCACTACCACTCTCACCTTTACTCACTAAACCTAACACACTACACACTTACCCCTTTCACTTCACCCTATCCTTACCTACTACACACTCCCCTTCTTCTTATATTAGGAATCATGAATCATTTGTAATAAATATTAACATTATTCAATCAATAATACTCACCTACTTCACCTACTTTAAAACCTACTCCACTAACCTAACCAACTACACCACTACTCACCTACTACTCCACTAATAACCTTAACCCACTTACACCACTTACACCTCCACTTCACCTATCCTTACCGACATTACACACTCACCCCTCTTCTATATATAGGAAATCATTGAATCATTGTTAATAAAATTATAAACCATTATTATCAATCAATAATACATCCCAAAATTTTATCTCTTCTTTTATTTTATTTTATTTTATTTTATTTTTATTTATTTTTTTTTTTGGAGAGAAAACTCATCTCATAAACTCTCTATGAATCTATCTGAATCAACAGAACCAACAAAGCCCAGAGTACACAGCCAAATTCTACAAAATGGCACAGAGACAAAACACACAGAGAGAGGTATAGATACATGGAACTTGGAACTTTCTCCAGGCAAAATTAAAGGAATCTGGCGGTGTATATAGGGGAAGATGAGTACATGTGGTGGATTTGGGCAATGATGGGAAGGTATGTGTAGAAAATAAGCGGAATAGGTTGAGGTCCGGCGGGCGGCCAAGGCAAGGTTGCCGCCCGCCGGTGAAGCGAGAAATACGAAGGTCTTAACCTTGCTTTGATACCATGTTAAAATTGATGTATTATTGATTGATATAATGTTATATTTATTACAATGATTCATGATTCCTATATATAGAAGAGGGTGAGTGTGTAGTAGGTAAGGAGTAGGTGAAGTGGAGGTGGTAGTGGTGTAGTGGGTTAGGTTTAGTGGAGTAGGTTTAAGTGGGTGAAGTAGGTGATAGGTTTTAACACTCATTTTCTAATTTTATTTTTAGGTTCCCCATCACCCGCCTTTGTTCAAATTTTAATTCAAATTTAAGTGAAAAACTTTTTTAATAGCATAGTAATAAATTTGAAAGTGGCCTTCAAATTTTTGAGTAAAATTATGACTCTTGATTTGAGTAAAAGAATGAGTAGAACTCATTTTCATATAGGAATTTTGAGCAAACATATGAGAGTCTTTCTTGATTTGAGTAAAACTCATTTTCATTCTAGTTTTAGTAAAGAAGTGGAGACGGTTTTGAAATTTTTTAACTCCGATTTAAATTTGGATAAAGGGTAAGGACTGGATATGCGCAAAGTTATGTGATCAGTTTCCCATTGTTTTAACATTTGTAGGTATGATTAAAATTTTCCTGGGGTTATTCTATTTAATCCAGGCTTAAAATTTTATGGTGAAACCAAGTTTCTCTTGAATTTTGAGTCTCTACCAGGTCTATTTCATATCTTGGTTCTTTAAGAAATAAGAACAGAGGTCATCTATATATCTTGGAATCATTCTTGCTCTAGCAAATGGTGGTCTTGTTTATGTCACTACTCATGTTAATTGCTCATCTGCTATAATTTTATCAATCCTAATAGTGATCCTTTATTGATATGTTTATGTTTTCTTCTTCTTGGCAGTTGGCTATATCGTGTCAAACCATCAGTTACACACGACCCATTTAAACCTCTAGTACCAAGTCATGAGAAGCTTGTCAGTGAATTTAACCAGTCCAACAGCTCTGCCAACCCAACTCAATTACGTTGGAAGCCTGTAGAAATTCCTGATACACCAACTGATTTTATTGATGGTTTATATACAGTGTGTGGGGCTGGCAGCTCATACCTTCGGCATGGTTTTGCCATTCACATGTAATTGGAATTCCGAACTTAGTTTACTTATTTCATGTGGTTATATATATCATTCTGTTATTTATATTTTCCCCCCCCCCCCCCCCCCCAAAAAAAAATAAAAAAAAAAATAAAAAAAAAAAATGAAAAAGCAAACAGGTGTTGGTGTTTGCCAAATATCTTTCTCTCATTAGTTTGGATGCTGCAATTGCCAGTGCAAGGTTTGTCTTTTTATGAGAATAAGGTATAGTTGTTACACACACTTATTTAATTGGCGGCAGTATAGGAATTACTTAAAATAATTAAAAAGTTAAAAATTATTATTATAAAGTCAATATTTTTACTTTTATTTTTTTTATATATCTTTTTATAAAAATTTAAAAAGTCAATTAAAATAATTAGTTCATGTAGAAAAAATAAGAAATAATAATTAGTGGGAATAAATGAATTCGAGTATACCTTCTACGCTTAAACTGAATCCATAGATCGTGTGGATGAATTACGTGTTTCCATTGATATCTTTAAATAATTCCCAGCAATGGAGTAGAATTACTAGGGAACTATCCACACTATTCATAGTACAAAAGCATGATTGTTCTCCTATGGCAGAGAACTAGAGAGAGACTCTTTTTAGAAATATTATTCTGTTAAAACCCATATCACCATAATACGTAATATGTATAGATGCAAGAGATGTAACCATCCACAACTCTATCTCCTTGGGAGATGAGATTGTGGGCTATTCACTCTTATCTTTAGGATAAGACGGTTTGAAATTCAAATTGATAAGGTCACTATATAGGTCATGGGTCATGCCACCATGGGCGCCCAAATCCAAGTTCGAAACCCAACCCAATTTCCAATATTTTCCATTCGCACATGGGTTGGCATGACAGTGCTCTATCTCTATTTCAATCTCAATCTACCTAAACCTTGAACTACCTTATACTTGCCAATTGATTGTGCAACCGCTGAAAACACTTGCATGTTGGAGCTCTACACTAGAAACTCAAAAGAGCCAGCATAGATACATGAACCCAAAGATAAAAATAGTGTCTCATATATCCCAAACCAAGACATCTCTAATCTCTTATAGAGCATGCTCGACCCTCTCATATCATGCAATATATTCACACTCAATCCGCGTCTCATACAAAGCGATGTGGGTTGCCGGCAGTGAATATACAACAGTGGTGTAATACTAGATGATCTTCCCTTCGCCCTCATGCCATTTAGTTTAGGATTGGCCACTTTCCCAGTGATGTCTCTTAAGGGCGAATCATACATGACTGTAGGCAACATACCAAAGTAGCAGAACATCAACCCCTCACCTTATGACATAGTCAAAGGTCACAAAAGGATATAAAAGTATATCAATAATGACACGGTGAGAAAGCAGGGCTCCATTCTCTCATTTCATTACTCAGTCTCCAAGCATATGTAGTATGAATACATGTTACGGTGGAGTAACTCTTCCAAAGAGTGATGTCATACTCGATACACCGTATAGATCTTAGTCTAGTCACTCTTTAGCGCAAAAGTCGTTTTTTAGCGCCTAACCCGAATTCTTTATTTGCTCGCCTTCTAGGCGCCAAATGAGATCTCGCATCCGGCTAATCATAACAGGCAGAACATGGAAAGCGGGTACTAACATCCATGTTTGGTCTTTAACACGACCTTATCTTGGCTACAACTAAGGCGGCATAAATAATGGATAAAGCACTAGTCTCATCATTACTCGCTCCCAAGTGCCAAGGGCGATTGCTCGTGTGAGTGAGCCAATCTTGCCTGCTGACATCGTCATCTGCTACATAATATCATCAATATCCCATAAACTCACAAAAATAAGCGATCGATTGAAAAACACAATCACAGTTTGTGCCCTATCAGCACCTTTTGTGATAAACATATACAACGGAATCCACTATGTGCGCCTCATATGAAGTGATTCAAGATCATCATCTCATGTGCAACTACCTCTCCAAAGACATTCTAGTGACTAATTTGCATTCATTCAAGATGCACCCAACCAGCGCATTGAATCTTACAAGGGGCAAATTTATACACTACTATTAGAGCATCCTATCCACAGTCTAATAAGCAAGGTCAAGGTCTAAACTACTCAGTTGACCATCTACAAAAGATAACACTCATCATGCCAAACATATCCTCATAGCGTAGTTCAGGCTTCCACAACAAAAGATCAAGGAATATAAGCCATTTGTTTCTCTTTAAGATAATCTAAGGATTCACTCAATAGCTGAGACTCTAGTTTTTACCGATACGTTAGTCAATGTGTTTGCAATTTCACATCTAAAATCATTCTGGGATATTCCTTATGTAAGCCATCAAAGACAAGCTGAGAATTATCCCAGAACAATCCCTAAGGATCGAACATCTGAGCATATAAATTACATCACCTATGTCCATCATGTCTAAAGTAGATGACTGCCAACCCTAAGCAGCAACAACCCTATAAACTCCTCGCTCATAATGACTAAGTAAGTAAAAACTTTTTTCAGACCATTAATCATGCCTCAATGGTCTTAATCGATCATCGTTGGCCCATCATGGCTCAATAAAATCTAAGAACCACTATTTGGATAACTATTTTGAGCCGTAAAAGATTTATTGGAGCTGACAATCTTTTGCACTTCTAACTTTTCACCATAAAAGTAGAAGGTAAATCCATACATATTTACTTATTCAATTCTCCAACAAGAAGTTGGGTCACAATGTCCACAAAGTAAAATTCCGAACTTATGTCAATAATGGCCTAAGCCGAAGTTAGCCTTACTCCCTAGGAGGAAGTATTCTCATGATTTACAACTTCCTCAATGGAGCGACTTTTCGATATCTAGCGAGCCTTATGCCCTAAAAATGACTATCCAAATCACGCATAACTTTAGAACAGTTTCGCGTCATAGTGGAAAGTCAACCAAATCTTAGAAATGGTTAATCCTCAAAGATTTTGTCTTAAAATGCGCACCATTGATCCACTTTCTAAAAACAAGGGACTAGAGTGCCTTTGACACTATCTTAGGCTCTTTATCATTTTGTGGAGCAATTATGAATGTTTCCCTCTTAATCACTCAGTGATGATGTGGAAAATTTTCACATTCGCTACCACGACCAAATGTGCCAATATAGATGCCTTTTTGTGGCTTTCTAACTTACTTGTGTGCAACAATTATGAACAAAGTTGCACATTCATATGAGAGCAAGATGCCGCAAGCGAGTGGGCCCAAGAAGGCCTACTTAAGCCATCCATGTCACCTTTTCATTAATGTGATTAAGTATAATAAGACACCGGTTCATGACCAATGCCATAAAATAATTCTAATCATCCTAATGTGTGAGTTATTGAAGACAAGTGTAAAGGCTTAAGTCCAACTAGGCAATGACTCATGTCTAACTCATGTTTAATAGATCATAAAAGGATGTCAAAGAAATATCTAATGTACCTAAGCCGCAAATTTAACTAGTAAATGCTAATCTCCTGAATCTTCAAGTCAATTTTATTCTCTATACACTTTTACTGTATTTAGTTGAAACATGACGATACTCCTCTCACCATCTATGTTTCTTGCTTCATAGTTAGTTGCAATTAATTCTACTATCCACAAGAAAGAGAGAATAAGCAATCAATCTATAACAGCTCCTGAAGCAACTTAAGCAGGAATTATGCTAAAGAGTCTAATTCAACACAATGCTCTCACGAGCAATGTGTCATATTCTTAAAGTCATAACAACCTTGTTGACCTTGACCTTTCATTACTATGCTACCACTTTTGCGCTTAGTGATAAACGACATTCAAAAGAGTTAGCCTAGTTAAGGAATCATACAAAGAAGCACATCCTCATGTCTCACACTCTTCCCACTTAGTGAGAATAGATTTTGCAGTTTTTAAACGCTAATCTTTAGCTCCAAGTGATATACTTCAACGCACACTATCATAGTGCGTGAAATTTTGCTCCTTCCATTCCCATCAGTTGGGTAGAAAGCAAAACACTGCTCATACTGGCTACTCATCTTACACTTAATGACTAACTTGTGACATTTGTTCCAGGTGCCCACTTGAGCGAAAGAAGTTGCGCTCGAGTGGAGAATTGTAGCTCTCAGAATATCGCGAGTTTACAGGTGGGTTGCTCGAGCGCAAGAAGTTGCGCTCGAGTGGAGAATGTTGGCTCCCAGTTGTTTCCCTGTAGCTCTAAAAAACTTCGAGCGAAGGATTTGTCGCTCAAGCGAGCCTTCCAAGTTTGTGTCTTACGCTCGAGTGTAGGAAGTTGAGCTCGAGCGGTCTGCGTAATATCAGCGATTTAAAAAGGACATTCTAGATCATTTCCTTACCTTTTTCTTTTCTATCTTCTCTCCCCTCTCCTCATTTATGAAAAAACCCTATACTCTCACTCTAAAATACCTTCCATTTCGTTATGATTTGGCCAAGATCACTTACCAAAAAGTGAAGAAGACTTGAAAACATTACTTTTCTACCGATTGAAATTTGGATCTACTAAGGATTCTCCTAGAAGCTTTGCTATCTTGCTTGATCATTGAGGTAGGGTTACCTTTAACCTTGTATTTCTTTGTTTTGAAGAAGTAATTGTGGTATTGTTGTGGCTTACGATGAAATATTGATGTTTAAGTTATAATAAACTCTTAATTTACATAAAGTAGACTTTTCTCTCACTCTTAATTGAAATTCCCCAAACTCTTTTTTATCAAATATGCATATTATAGTAATGGAAACACGTATAAGTGGAGAAATGGAGAAAGTCCCAAATGTAATAAAATCCTAATTTTGAATTGAGTAGAGAAGGGTAATTTAATTGAGAATTTCCTTAAGGTATTAGGATATTGTGAATAATGAGGAAATGAGATATAAGAATATTATTGTGGAGATGGAATTGTGATTTGGGTGGTGGTTCCCTTGCATGTTATGTTATGTTGTATGCTTGACAATGTTGAATGTTTGATGATTGAATGGAAATTTGATGAATTGTCCATTGAGCATGAGTCCAGGTAAGAGTAAGTTTTGATGTTGTGTAAGTTGTGTTGGTACCCGCACGGGGGAAGTTAAAGGTGCCCAATTGCCCTGTCTAGGCATATCGCTGGACGAATGTGGGAAAATATTTTTGGGTGTCCACTAGTCCTGCCGTATTGTAGTCCACAAAAGTGGAAAAACAGATGATTTTTGGATGCCCATGTCTTGCTGTATAATAGTCGGTAAATGTAGGGATGGTTTTTAAACAAAAGAAACTTGTGTTTTGGCTTGGACTCTTACATAGGACACATGGGTTATTTTCTTATGATGTGATGATGAATGATGTGGGATGTAAAATGTGTTGATTCAATTGTTATGGTGTTTACATGATCGACAATAATTGCATGTGTACATAAACTCCTTATGGTGTTTGTCTCAATGATGTCACATGATTGTTCGAATAATTAAATACTTGGTTAAATGTATTTTTACTGGGCATATACCTTAACCCTATTTTATTTTTCAGGAATTGATGATACACCACATCCTTGATGAGTTAGGGAAGACAAGCAGTAGTTCAATTTGGAAAGTTTGGTCTGAGAATATTTTGTTATTGATGTAGAAGGCATTGTACCTAGACTTTTGAATTTGTTTTGTGTTTTGTATGCCTTGAGGCTTATTATTTTTGTAAGACCATCTAGTTTATTGAACTAGAAAGTGAAACCACGGTGTTTTGGAAATGTAATTGTTGAATTGTAATCTCTTAAATCCTAGTTCAATGAGAAAGATGATCTTTGGGGTACATTATGGTATTGTCTTGGTATGTTCCTGTATGTATTAGCAGGGCGTTACAAATTGGTATCAAAGCCATAGGTTAGAATACCTTGGGATTATGGGAAGTGACGTGTGTCACAATAGGGTTCTTAGGCCAGAACGGAATGCTTAGAGTGTCTTGTGTGTTTTGTGCATCTATGTGATTGTATGGGTGTGGAGTTAAACTTCTATGATATGGTTTTTGTCCGTTGCATTCATCGAGATCCTTTTGTAAAGGCACCTGAGCACTACTCTTTCCACTTGGAAGTCCTTGACTGCCATGGAACTAGCCAATATCTTAGGAGGACAGCTCCAACATTCTTACCTAACCCGAGATCCCTCTGCAAGAAGAAAGAGTGGGTTAAAACACTATACTCGTTCCACCGGCCTAAGAAGCTATAAGGGCCTTAACCAGAGAGATGGCAGGGGCTCTTTGGGAGTCCATGGAAATACTTAAAGTCGAGCAAGTGGCTAGGATGGTGGAAGGAGAAACTAGAGCTTCCTTTTTAAAAAAGAAGTTCTTCCGCTCAACCCCTGCCGAGTTCAGTGGTGGACCCGAACTGATGAAGGCGAATAAATGGTTAGAACAAATTGTCAAGTCCTTCAAGATTTTGGACATTTGGCAGGATGAGTTATGGGTGGCATTAACGGCCTATTAATTGAAGGGAGAGGCCGAGCAATGGTGGAAGTACATTAAGAACCGAGTCAAACACACATAGGAGGCATTTGTGCATGCCTTCCAAGAGAAGTTCCTCCTTTCCATAGCTAGGGAGCGGTTGAGGAAATAGTTTGAGGAGCTGCTCCAACTTAAAACACCAGTGGCTGAGTTTGAAGTCGCATTCACTAGTTTATGGCTATCTTGGTATGTTCCTGTATGTCTTAGTAGGGCGTTACAAATTCATTTAAGCTCGCATTTCTTGGATGACATGACTCTTGGATATAGCTTCATCGAATGATGCAACATTATTAAAAGTCAAATTACAAAGTCAATCTGCGCAGCTCAACAGTCAAGGTCACATCTAGATCTATTGATGGCTTACAAATCCCACAACTCCAAACTTGCCAATCAAAATTGCTTAGCATGATGCTAATCATAATGCACACATCCTTTTTTATTGTGCCAAATAAGGCAACAAAACCACAATGGCATTGAATCATGTTTCTTTACTTTGGCTCAATTAAGGTCTGACGTAAAGCCTCAAAGACTTTTTTTTTTTTGTTTTTTTTTGCTCATTTAAAGAATGGGATTACATTCTTCACATCTGAACATCTTTACTAAGTCTGGATTAGCCAAATTAACTTCCATAAGCTAAATAAATTAGAGGAAAAAATGCACATTGGGATTAATTTGATTAACACAGCACAATATAATTTGTTGCAAAATCTAAATTAAATAGTAACAACATTAAACAAGTTGCAAGATTGAAAATCCGTTATACTCGTAATCATCTCTTGCGCTACAAATGACAATTATCCAAAATTTAATTTAATTCATGCGCAATATATTGGTTTTCGGTAGTAAATCTACAAAGATTTCTGTGAACTGAACAACAACCCAGTAACTATGGCATGTCTAAAGCGTGATAAAATATTTAGCTTCACATGATAACATCTCAATATAATTCATAAAAGAAAACATGCTAGATTAATTTAATCATGGAATTAAAATTCATCAATATAAATAAATCATGCTATTTGAAATAACAACATACTACAAGTTCTAAGCATTTAAAAAAACTTAACATGGCGTATACAGTATTTAAATAATGCCATAACAGATTTCTATAATTTTCTAGAATGATAAGTAATTAATAATTACATAGAAAATTAGAAATAAATATTACAGAATTTGAAAAAAATACAACAATCATACCAGTATGTAAGATTACAAATTAGTAGTCTACTATAAAAATTTCAAGTCCAGAATCCAAGTCATGCTCTCCCACGAGCAATTTAACGTAAAAATATTGAATTATTCATTAATGAAATTTTTTTTTATTTTCAAACAATTTTGAACTTTTAACATATTATAGAAAAATGAATTATGAGTCCAATGGTATAAGTCATGCTTCAATCAGAATTATAACGAATAATTTAGAAGCAATTAAAGTAGTTTTTAAATTACAAAAAAGCAAATATAGCCTTAATAGTCACATCGCCTGCGTCAGCGCTTACATCAGCAGATGACGTCAGTAATTTGGGTAAGCACTGACGTCAACGTGCGTGTTAGCGCGTCAGTGTATGCACAGCGCTTACATCAGCGCGCGTCAGAGTACATATGCGCTTGTGTCAGTGCCCATCAGCGCTTGAAAGCAAGTAAATGCAACCTTCGGCACGTAGGGCCCACGTGCCACCTTTCAAACTCCTTTTCGGCTCTATTTTGAGAGTATCTAACTCAATTTTTCGAGAGTATCTAAAATAAGGAGTGCAATTCCACTCTCTCTCTAGTGAGAGTGTGAGTGTAGATTTTTTACATTTCATCTTCTATAATGAACCACCAAAACACAAAAACGAACCCAAATTAAGGTTTATGATTTCTCTCAATCTGTAAGTCGGAATCAGACCAATAATATACTGTTTCAAAGGTCTCGAAATAAGGATTTCAAATTTATAATTTTCGTATGAAAACAAAGCATGTAAAAACAACATCTAGTCAAAGTTACGAAAATTAAATATAAATCTACATTTTTCCCAAAATCCAACCGTCTGTTTTTTTGAAAAAATTTACAGATATAATCTAAATAATATGGACTACAACATATATGAAATGTAGGACGATCAGAGATGGTTCTAAAAACATCCATTTTTATGTACAAATACAGATATTCATGCATAAATAACACGAGAACACCCAACAATGGCTTTGATACCAATGTAGGAAAAATAAGAAATAATAATCAGTGAAAATAAACAAATTTGGGAATGCCTTTTACGCCCAAACCGAATCCATGGATCGTGTGGGTGAGTCACGTGCCTCTATTGATGTCTTTGAATAATTCCCAGGAGTGGAGTAGTACTAAAGAACTACTAACACTATTCATAATACAAAGGCATGGTTGTTCTCCTATGACAGAGAGCTAGAGAGAGAAAGACTTTTTCCAGAAATATTATGCAGTTAAAACCCATATCACCATAATACGTAATATGTATATATGCAAGAGATGTAACCACTCACAACTTATCTCCCCAGGAGATGAGATTGTGGGTTATTCACCATTATCCCCAGGATAAGGTGGTTTGAAATTCAAACTGATAAGGTTACTACATGGGTCATAGATCATGCCACCATAGGCACCTAAATCTAGGTTCGAAACCCGACCCGATTTCTAATAGTTCTCAAAACAATTCGTAGTTGGACATAATATTAATGAGAAATGCCATATAAAGGTTTTTTTTTTTGGTTGAGAAAATAGCATTTTAGTTGGATAGTCATAAAATAATGAAAAATGATATAGAAGTCTATTTTCTTGATCTACTTTCTAGATCTAATGGCGTGTGAAAGATATGATTGACTAATGATTGAGAATATATGTATGTGTGTGTGTGTGTGTGAGTGAGAGAGAGAGAGAGAGAGAGAGAGCTGACTTAGATATTTTAATAGATTGTCACATCATTAGATTTCAAAAATGGGTTTAATTTTGGGGCACTTAGAGCATTCCCAACAGATACTCTATCTTAGCTATTTTAGGGAGTGAAAACTCTAAAAGCCATCCCCAATAGACCTCTTAAAAAATTCATTAATTTAACAAATGTTACAGTTCCTTAAAGTATATTATTAATGTCTCTCTCTTCCTTTGTCTCTTTACTTTCTTTAGTTTAATTGTCACATCAACTTTTTAAAAAACAAGTTTAATTGAAAAAGAATAATAAAATAATATTTAAATAAAGTAGAAAAATATTGAGTGTTGTTGGAGGAAATAATTAAAAAAGTGATCTCTAAAATAGAGAAAGCACTTTTGAAGTAAAATTTGAAGAAAATATAAGTAACATTGTTGGGGATGCTCTTATGGGTTGGTCTTATTTGTAGATACCTCATTTTGACTGGCCCTGAGACTTGGTGAAAATAAGAATATGTTTATTGCATAATCCTCACCAAGAAATATGGAATTTGTGCTTCATTCCCAATCCTAAGCCTGTTTTGGCCAAGTGTTCAAGTCTCATTTAAAATTCTTGTCCGAAACTTTCTTTCCGTGCTTTGTTCTAAATATTTTCGTAGTGTTCTGAGTCTCATTTTTAAACTTCAAAATAATACTTTTTTTGAGGAAATTGAGCAAAGAACAGTGTGAAAATAGGAGGAAAGGATGATAATTATGTCCAAAAATCCTGTTTCGTGCAAACTAGTCAGGCTACGACCAAATTTTTGGTTGTTGGCCGGCGAGCTAAGCAATTAGCCGGCCGGCTAATTTGCGCAGGAGTAGGGAAGTTTCGGTAGAATTCTTAATGAATGCGTATGGGCCATGCCATTACAGCTGTTATTGATACATTCAGTGCACGGGATAAACACATACTCACTTTTATTATCCTCTATTGTCAAAAGGAAGTTTGCCTTCTTCCAAAAGGTTCCATTTCAACCACCCATGTCACCCCATCATCTTTGTCTCCCACTTCTCCTTGACATAGCAACCTTGACATTGCTTATAGAGAGGATCAAATTGTAAGGAAGAAAGAGGATGAATGAATTAAGAGAAAAAAAGAGAGGGATAGAGAGAAAAAGAGAGTTGTTTAAGTTTTGAACCAAAATTTCCATATACACTAAGAAACATTGATATACCACATTTCTATATATCAAACCATCCTAGAAATTCTGAGAGAACCAAATTCTTGAGCTTTGATTCAAAAGAGAGTGAATGTTGTTGAAAGGAAGAAAAACAGAGAGTTGAATAACTCCTCTTACATAAATTGTTAAACAACCCAAAAACAACATTCTAACAAGAATTTTGAATTTTCAAACTGAGAATTGAGAATACACTTCCTAAACTTGAGGGTGATCAAAGGAAAGTTTAGAAATCAAATCCTTTCCTTGGAAGGTGAATTTGCACACTTTCATTTCTTGCACTTTCTTTCTTATTTTGAGGTTCTTGCTTTAATTTCATTTCAAATTGTAAACCTGTTATACTCTAACTGGGAGTGGTTAGCTAAGCCATCCACATATTCTCTGCTTATTTCTATTTTGGTGTTACAAAAGTAGAAAACTAAGTTTGGCCTGGCCTGATTAGCCAGCCGGCTCATCTTTTGGTCGGCCAGCCACTTTCTCCTGGACAAAACCTAGCAGTCTCCCGGATGATGAGTAGAACAGTCTTTGATGGTCTCTGAGGCCCCCTAAAGCTCCTGTGTTTCTTTTATTTTAGTTAAAGAGAGTTGTGAGGATTTAATTTGTTGTAATATTTTTATTCCTTTTCTCCTTTATTTAGATTTGTGATATTCAAAGCAATGTAATAATTTCCCACACCGCTTCTTTTTATGTCGTCCTTTTATTTGCTTTCCATATTCTCTAAATATGCATCTCATATTGTCTTGTCATCATATCCATGCTATGCATCCATGTTTCATGCCTTAAGATCCGGCTAATTTACATCTGTGGATTTAATTGATTATTATGTGATTTCGTGCACTCTTGAGATGATTCACATGTCATATAGTAGAATACAGATCTTTAGTTTCATTTCATGAGTGAATTGCATTAGGATCTTGTATATAGGATCATGCATGTGGTTACTAATTTTTTTTTTTTTTTGTACTTATTTGTGAGACGTTGATAAATATGTAAGTTTTTGTGCTTTAGCGTCTCGCCTGTATGTGATTTTCTTACTATGTTTAGCATCCTACCATATGGCTATGTGTTTATTTGATATAACTCTATGCAGTGGGTGAAGGTTGTGTTGTTTAATTTGGAATAAAATTGATTTTCATGATTACACTATTCAAAACATGTTTTGAAATATATGAAATCAAATTGTACAAAAACAAATGACACAGTCTATATTTGTTTGCTTCACATAGTAAATTTTACGATTTATTATTAATAATTGGAATATGAACACATAAAGCAAGTGAAATTCATATCATGGCTTAGTATAGGCTTCAGGTGAGCAGGAGTACTCAATTAATGACCTTCCTCTTCATACTTAAGGTACTGAGCCAAGCGTCCTTGGTTACGACGAACAGTGGCCTTTGCATAAGTCATGGGTTTTTTAATTTTTCCAAAATATTAGGTGGCGACTCTAAGATCTGGTGATGTAGTCCATTTATGGCAAAGAATTTGTAATAAAATGGATTTTCTATAAATGTTCCCAAATCTGGACTCTCATCTATGTTTCACATTGCACTTGTTAGACTAGATTGAAGAAATCGAAGGTTTGAACTGTTTAACACATGCGAATAGCCCCCGGGCATGTTATAGTTTCTGGCAACTTTGCTGAAGCTATTAAGAAACCTTAACTCAAACTCCATGACATGACTTTTAATTTCAATTATTTGTTTATTGCATTTCACGCATTGGTGCGCCTAAGTCTCGTGCTCGTCACATGTTATCCTGGATGGCTATTCGGCTTTGGGTGGATAGATGGTCATGGGCTCTAATATGATGGGAGCACAAGCCTTGGAATTGGGATCACTGCTTACCACTTGATCTATCGGATTGGGTATGTATATCGGTGTCTTGCTGAGGTACCCTTTTTGACCAAGACTAACCTAGTGCATATAGTAAACTATAGCAACTGCAAAAAATAGGACAGGATGCTACCCCATTCTAGGATGTACGATGCCACTTGTGTGAATAATGAAACCCTAGATCATATCAAATGTAGGACAGGATAACCTTACCCTTCATAGAAGTGTTTGTTCTCTTTCCTGCTATATGCAATATATGGGATCTGGGGTTTTCAAATCTGATCACTAGGCTAGGCATATCATTTTGAGGGGTTGAGTTCAGTGTGTATAATGATTAGTTGAGCCGAAATGCTGGTTTGGGAATTCTGTTTTGTTTTTGTTAGGTAGTCGTAACACTATAGCTTCAGAACGGTCTAATATCCCCAAGTTTTTTGGACTCGCACTGGTAGAATTAGTAGAACCGCATATTTGGTTTAACGATAGCCAGTGTTATTTTCTTTACTGATAGTTACAAGGAGGAAGGTTAAAACCCCACTGTTAGTACCTCGCTAGCTAGAATTTCTAGTGACTGTGACGGATCCACTTCTAGTAGTGATGGACCTGCGTCCAGTAGGGACGAACCAATCTACAATAGTAATGGATCAATCTTCAGAAGATATAGCAAACATGCTTTTGGCCCTTCAACGAAGCATAGATACTATTACTAACAAGGTTGCTGCCAACAGAGAGGCTCTTTCCAGATTGCAACGCCCATATGGGGCATCCACATCTCATCCACCTCCAGTGGTTTGTCCGGTTTTGGACCCACCTCCGCCAGTTGAAGAATGGTATGAACCTAATCTACAAGAAGATCTTAGGATTCCTATACAGCCAATAGGAGGACTTTTCCCACGAATATTGGTGAAATTGACCTGACTATGCTAAGAATATCCAAATTGGAGAAAATGTTCAGAAAATCACAAGGGGTCAACTCCGTTCCAAACATTGAGGATGGGTTTACGGAAACAACTGTAAGGTTACCCAAGCGGTTCAAAATGCCGCACATAGATAGATTTGATGGAGCTGGTGACCCTATGGTTCGTATCTGCCTCTTCTCAGACGTTTTGAAGCCCATGGGCCTATGCCTGGCCAAAAAACTTTCCTTGTTCGGAAGAACTCTCTCAAGAGTGGTTTCTATCTAGTATGCCAAGCTAGAAGACTCAGTTAAGCAAGTTTGAGAGGAGTTAGCCGAGGTTTTCATCACCCAATATTCTTATAACACCTAGATTGAGGTAACCACTTGGGACTTGAAGGCAACACGACAAGAGCCCAGCGAAAGTTTTGTAGCCTTCGTCATTAGATGGAGGGTAAAAGCAGCCATGATGACAAATAGGCCTCTGGAGAAAGATCAAGTCCGTATGGTTGTCAGAAATCTACATGGAAAACTACTGAAAAAAATGATAGTGCTCCCGGTCTTCAACTTCACAGGCCTCCATGAAATTGGGGTTCAAATTGAGGATGCCATCAAATAAGGGATCATTACAAAAGTAAATGAGCCTCGTGAGAAATTTATTTATTTCTAATGCTACTCCGAGTAGCAACATAGAAGTCAACACAGTCACTGCCACCACTACTAATCCATTCGCCAACTCTAGCCCACAACCAACCACTTCAACCAGACCTTGAAACTGAAGGTTTCACCCTCTCCATATGTCTCCAACCCATGCCATGTAAATTCTAGTGGAGAAGGGACACCTCAATCTCCTTGATCCTCAACCTCTTTCTAACCCACTTCCATATAGCCATGATCCCACCAAGTATTGTGCTCACAAACAACATGGTCATGATACTGACCGTTGCTTCCAACTTCATTGTGGAATTCAAGATCTTATTGATAATAAGATCATAGCTCCACCCCAAAGAACCTAGACCACCTCCAACCCATTGTTACCCAATGACCAAGCCCCACTGCCTTCCCAGCTCAACCTCATCCATATACTACCGTCCACCTTCAACCCAACATATACATAATACCTTCCCATTTGTCCAACCTCGAGGTGCTAATACCGAAGGGCACTGACCGATTCATGGTAGGTACACCTCGATCCCAACCAAAACCTCAAAACTCTATGGTGGCAGATGATCTAGAGCCAAAGCGGGATATTGACAGATATTCTCACGGGTATGCACTTCCCTCTTTATGGTTTTCTTGAACCATGGATTAATCCACAAGAAAAGAAGCAAAGGAGAGGTTTTGGGTCTGACACTGGCTGAATCTGTGATAGATCTTGCAACTAGCGCGGGACTAGTAAACTCGGGGGGATATTATGATTATTGCTATGGTTGGGGATGGATCACCTGTTGATTGCCCAAATTTTGTTCCGGGCGTAGTGGATGGCATGCACTGTAATTAGCAATTTGGGAATACTTTCATTTTACTTTCTGAATTGGGTGTTGAGTCTAAACTTGATTCTGCCAAGTCTGTGGAGTTGGAATTAGGATCGAGTCAGTCCTGTGAACGAGAGTCTAGTGATTCAGGGATGATAACCCAGACACCATTGTCCTATTTGTATCTATTTTTTCACTTTCTTCCGAGTCTGTTTCAATCATTAAGCTAGAAGTTCTAAATGAAAATGCAGTAATTTTTGCCTACTTCTTTGTGCCTTTAAATCATTGCATTAACCAAAATTTTAAAACTTCTTTCAAAACTTTGATAAAAATGAAGAGGACGGAATTTCTTGAGATTTGTAAAGTTTGATTGACCGAGAGAAAGAGAGGTGTGCTAAGCCCAATGGATGAGATCATTATTGTTAATGTGCGTATTGAGAATGATCCTGGCTCAGTTCAGATTGGTTCTACATTGTCTTCAGAAGAGCATGAGCGTTTAGTCGCTTCATTAAAAGATTCCAAAAACTATTTTTTGCGTGGTCCTACAAAGACATGCCTGGAATTGATCTTGAGATTGTACAGAAAAGGATCACCCTTAACCTTGGGACCCGTCCCCTAGCTTTCAAACCTTGATTTAGAATGTTCAATGATCAACCAAAGTGTGAGGCTTGCATAACTGGATTGGAAGCAGCGCTTGAACTAGGGCCAATAAGGTCAGATGTGATCGAAGATTCAAACTGGATTGTTTCTCAAGCCAATGAAAACCGGAAAGGAAGTCAAATCCCAAAATTTGAGAGAAGAAGATTTAGTGTTGAAAGACAATCGAGTTCCTATCCACGACCCTAGGGGCAAATTCAGACCCAATTAGATGGGTTCCTACATCATCAAATTTATTTGGTCAGGAAGAATAGTCATTCCCATGGATTTAGATGGTCTAGAGTTCTTAAAAGGCACTACCCTTGAGAGGCTCGTTGGGCTGAAAATCCAGAAGGGCGACCCAGACAAAAGTTAGAGTAGAAAAATAAAAAAATAGAAAATGAAAAATGAAAAAGATAGAAAAAGAAAAATGAAAAAAAAGCTCGCAAGGACGAAAACCTGGAAGGGTGGCTTCGGAAAAAGTTAGATCGCAAAAAGAGAGTGTTAATACCCGAGTGAGCCTTATCCATGAACTATGTAAGGCCTGATTCTTATCTTTGGGATACGTAGGCAGTTTCATCCTAAAGTTCAGCCCCTACCATTTTCAACTCACTCATCCCGTCCATGTTTGATTGGAATATTTTTACTTGACTCAGTTGTCTTGTTCATGTTCAATTGGGTTAACTTTATTTGGTTTGATTGTCTTACCTCTTCTTTACATTAGATTTAGCTGCAAGACATATCAAGTTTGGGTTATCTGATTTTGGGATTGTGCATCTCAAGGGGTTGATTTCGTGCTGGTTGGGTAGTAACCATTTACGAAAACAGGTTTTGATGATTTTTAATCAAGTTGATTGCTTTTCTCGAAAATTATTCAATTTTTGTAAAACTAGACCATTCATTGGACTGGAAAAAAAAAAAAAATAGTGCTCACAGCTTGACTTACATGTTTTCAAAAAACAGAGAGTGTAACAAGTGTGTTAATCTAACTCACATGTTGATCAAAACCTTTGTACCAGAAAACAAAAAAAGAAAAAAGTCAAAGCAATAAAATAGAGGCATAGTCGAGTTAGGAATTCTGTCTTCTCCCCGCACTCTCGAGTCTCATGCATGTTTCAGCTGGCCAAATAACAATTTAGTTGGCCATCCAAGTTTTTAGTTGACTCCGGGTGTGTTTCTTGATTGTTTTAGCCTACCGGCCACTTGATTAGCCAACCGGCCAATTTTTTAACTGGTTCATCAGTTTGTTCAGCTGGTCGGTTAATGAATTAGCTGGCTTGTCAATTTTTTTAGCCGACCAGCCAATTTGATATCAATCCAGAATGAAAAACTGCATAATTTGTGTAGGCTCAATGGTTTGTGCTTTCGAGTTGTGTTTTGAGGGTTTTTCATTCCAGCAAGTGTAAATAAGTGTGTTTGAATTATTTTTGCTTTGTTTTTTCTTTCATTAAGTCATTCTTTGATTTCTGGTTAGTTGAGAACTCAGTGCCCAATTCAGAACTCATTGAAATTCAATCATTCTTGGATTGAAATTTGAAACAAAATATTTTTCATCTCAAGTGCTGTGCCATTCACCCTATGACGTGTAAACAATAAAACTCATTTTACTAAACTTCAATGTAAAGCCCCCTCGATTATAGCATTACAAAAAAAAAAAAAGAAAGAAATTTTGAAAGCAAGAAAAAAGGAGAAATCATTTGAAGTACGGTGCTTATTCCTAAGATAAAACAAAAATGAAAAAACAAAAAAGAACATAAAAGAACAAAAAGAAAAAAAATTGAAATTATAAAAAACAATAGAGAGAGGGACTTTTTTTCAGATTCCGGTAGCAGCTCGGCGGTGAAGATTACGAACTGACTTCATTTGCAGACAACTTCGTTGCTCGACGCTACCGTTATTTGCCTTGCCACATCTTCATTCTGAGGAAGCCCTTGAAGACTCTGCCTCAGCATTGGTAGAGCTTCCCAAAGAAATTACCCCCCACCGACTGTCAAATGAGAAGCACGAAGGAATCTCCAAATCGGGCCACAGAGGTTGCTTGTCTTTTCAGCTTCTTGTTTTACTTTTTCAAATTGCTAATATTTTCGCGAGCATCCTTATACATATGTTGGAGCAGGGAGTGTTGTGCATTTAACCGGTTTATTTCACTTGTCCTACCCTGTAACCGGCGGGACAAATTGGAGACCGCAGTCATGGTCTCCACGCAAGACATCAATGTGTATTGGTTGGCATCAATGTCAGACTGCGCTACTATCAGTTGCTCAACTGATAGCATATGAAACTAAAAACAGGGGCATGGGCACTTTGTCAAGGCTCAGAGGAGTTGGTGTTAGCAATCTCGATTGGGGAATCGTTAAGGTCTAGGAAAAGAGAAAGAGGACAGCAGGATGAGGCCATGTCAGAGGAGAGCAATGCCTCTAAAGAGAAATTTTGCATAGTAAGGACAGAGAAAGTTTGTAACTTTTTACTCTACTCTCTCGCAAGCCTCAGTTTAAGAAGCAACTGGAAAAGAAGAAGAAACCAAAGAAAAGAGATTGCTGAGGCAATCTTTGATAAAACGAGGTCGGTCCAGCTGTTGTCAGTCAGGCGTCGTGATTATTGAAATTGCACTCCAGAGACGACGCTCGACAAAGATGAAAGAGGCAGAGAGAGAGAGAGGGAGAGACAAAAATAGGGAGGAGACAGAGAGAGAGATATGTATATAATATGTAAATATGTGTATCGTATATGTATATATATACGTACGTGTCTATATATATGTATATGTATGTGTATCTATCCGCATGTCTATATATTCGTATATATGCATCCATATGTCTGTGTTCATATATATTATATGTATGTATCCATATATATATATTTTGTATGCATATGTATATATTTTGTATGTACTACGTATTTTTTGTATGTATATATGGTATGGTATATAAACTTCCAAAAAAAAAAAAAAAATTCAAAAAACGAAAGAAGAAGTCAAAAAGAAATTTTCAAAAATATATATATACAAAAGAGAAAAAGACAAAAAAAAAAAGAGAAAAATTTGAAAAGAAAAAAAATCATTTTATTTGTTGTGCATCCATTATATCATCACATTGCATATTGTATGTCTCACATTGTCTCTTTATGTTTTTGTATTCATTATCACATTTGCACTATCTATTACATATGTCATGCATGGTTTCAATTGTCACATTATTGCATCTCTTGGCTACAATCTATTCACATCAACATTTGATTACAACCTTTTTCATCAGTTAATACTGGCCCCTTTTTTGGGTTGAAGGTTAAAACCACTCCGTTAATGCTGGTCCGTCTTTGGGAAGACGATAGTATCCTTTTCTTAAGTTGTTGGTTCAAACCACCTTCAGTTAATACCTCCCTTTTCTTGGGTTGTTGGTTAAAACTGTCCATCGGTTACAACCTTTCTTTCATCAGTTAATACTGGCCTACTTTTTTGGGTTGAAGGTTAAAACCACTCAGTTAATACTGCCGCTTCTTCGGGATGATGATACTATCCCTTTCTCAGGTTGTTAGTTCAAATCACCTTCAGTTAATACCTTTATTTTCTTAGATTGTTAGTTAAAACTATTCATCGGTTACATCTCTTTCTCTTATGTCAGTGTGTTTGGATTGTACTCCTTGTTATGCTTCATGTCATTTGCATGAGGCTTGCCTCACCATTGCTATCATCACATATTACCTGGTGCATTGCATTACATGAACCATGAACTTTCATAGTGCATAAGTCCAATTTTCAACTGGTTGTGTGAAAACGCATAAGTCCAACTTCGAACCTACTACGTGGAAGCATGTAAGTCCAACTTTGAACCAGCTGTGCGGAAGCACGTAAGTCTAACTTTGAACCTGCTGTGTGAAAGCACGTAAGTCTAATTTTGAACTAGCTGTGAGGACGTGCGTAAGTCCACCTTTGAACCGATTGTGCGGAAGGGCGTAAGTCCGACTTTCAACGGTTGTGTGAAAGTGTGTAAGTCCAACTTTCAATTGCATTTTGAACATATTTGTTTGCATGAGGTTTTCCTCGCATGTTGCCATCTTTACAGCTTTATCATCACTGCATTGCATTGCATTGATCATGAATTCTCAAAACAACCGGCTTCACGAAGCGTGTAAGTCCAACTTTCAATTGTATTTCGAGCATATCATTTGCATTCTACCTCTAAATTACGCTAGTTTAATTTTTTGCAAATAGGTACCTTCGGCTTTAACCAACTACATTCGCATTTTGTTTGTTTGCCCAACTCTCACGGCCTTCTCAAAAGGGTCGTCTTCAGGCTTTGACATTCACTCACGTCAAGAATGACTTTGAGTTTTGTCCAAAAGGGACAACTGTAGACATCCCATTTTGAACGACCCTAAGACTTGGGCACTTTCTTTTGATTACCAGATGATGAAAACAAGAATGCGGTTCTCACATAATCCTTAGCAAGAAATATGGAATTTGTGCTTCACTCCTAACCTTAAGCGTGTTTTGGCCAAGTGTTCAAGTCTTATTCAAAACTCACTTTCGAAACTTTCTTTTTACGCTTTGTTTCGAATATTTTTGTAATATTCCAAGGCTCATTCTTGAACTTCAAATAATACTTTTTCTGAGGAAATTGAGCAAAGAACAGTTTGGAAATAGGAGGAAAGGATGATAATTCTATCGAAAAATCTTATTTCGTGCAAACTAGTCAGGCCACAACCAAATTATTGGCCGACCGGATAACTTTTAGGTCGGCCAACCAATTAATTGGCCGACCAGCCAAATTTTTGACAGGCCAGCCAAGCAATTGGCCAGCCAGCTAACTTGCCCAAGAGTAAGGTAATTTCGGCAGAATTCTTGAATGTGTATGGGTCATGCCATTACAACTGTTATTAATACATTCAGTGCACAAGATGCACACATATCCCCCTTCATTATCGTCCATTGTCAAAATGGAGTTTGTCTTCTTCCAAAAAGGTTGCATCCATTTCAACCACCCTTGTCACCCCATCATCCATGTCTCCTACCTTCTTCTTGACTTAACAACCTTGACATTGCTTATAGAGAGGATCAGATTATGAGGAAGAAAGAGGAGGAATGAATTAAGAGAAAAGAGAGAGATGGAGAGAAAAAGAGAGTTGTTTAAGTTTTGAACCAAAATTTCCATATACACTGAGAAACACTAAAATACCATATTTGTATATATCAAAACCATCCCAGAAATTTTAAGAGAACCAAATTCTTGAGCTTTGATTCAAAAGAGAGCGAGTGTTATTAAAGGAAGAAAAACAGAGAGTTGAATAACTCTCCCCCACATCCACTGTTAAACAACCCAAAGACTACATTCTAACAAGAATTTCGAATTTTCAAACTAAGAATTGAGAATACACTTCCTAAACTTGAGGGTGATCAAAGGGAAGTTTAGAAATCAAATCATTTCCTTGGAAGGTGAATTTTGCACACTTTCATTTCCTTGCATTTTCTTTCTTATTTTGACCTTCTTGCTTTAATTTCATTTTATATTATAAACCTGTTGTACTCTAACTGGAAGTGGTTAGTTAAGCCACCCACATATTCTCTACTTATTTCTATTGTGGTGTTGCAAAAGTAGAAAACAGAATGTGGCCTAGCTTGATTGGCCGGTAGGCCAACTTTTTGGTCGACTGATAACAGAACCCGATTATCCCCTGAATGATGAGAAAAACAGTCTCTGATGGTCTCTGAGGCCCCCTGAAACTCCTGTTTTTATTTTAGTTAACGACAGTTGTGAGGATTTAATTTTGTTGTAATATTTTAATTCTTCTCCTCCCTTATTCAGATTTGTAATATTCAAAGTAATGTAATAATTCTCTGCTCCATTTATTTCTATCCTATTCTTTTATTTTCTTTCCATATTCTGTAAATATGCATCTTACATTGTCTTGTCATCATATCGATGCTTTGCATCCATGTTTCATGCCTTAAGATCCGCCTAATTTGCATTTGTGGATTTAATCGATTATTTTGTGATTCTGTGCACTACCTCATATCTTAAGATGATTCACATGCCATATAGTAGAAGACAGATCTTTACTTGCATTTCATGAGTGAATTGCATTAGGATCTTGCATATAGGATCATGCATGTGTTTACTAATTCTGTTTTTCAACCTATTTGCGGGACGTTGGTAAATTTGTAAGTTTTTGTGCTTTAACATCCTGCCTGTATGTCATTTTCTTACTATGTTTAAAATCCTACCATGTGGCTATGTGCTTATTTGAGATAACTCTATGCATGTCAGTGGGTGAAGGTTGTGTTGTTTAATTTGGAATAAAATTGATTTTCATGATTGCACTATTCAAAATATTTTTTGAAATATATGAAACCAAATTGTTCCAAAACAAATGACAGAGTTTATATTTGTTTGCTTTATATAACGATTTTGGTTTAAACCGGACCCGTTTGTTGTTTTGAACACGGGATTCCTTGTCTTATTTGGTTGTTCATGTCTTTATTCATCCTACTCCTCATTGTGTTTGGTTATTGGAGTATTATTGTTGTGTTTGGAACAGGTTGAAAGTTTATTTATTTTTAAAGGAGTCATTGTCTAGATTTTGGTCAGTTCGCTCAAGCGATCCTTTGTTCACTCGAGCGGTCTTTGAGAACTTCTAGTATATTTCCAGGTCTGCAAAAGTATTAGGAGGCTAGTGTTCTTTGTTCGAGCGGTTTTCTTGCGCTTGAGCGATCTTGGTTCGAGCGGTCCTTTTGTGCTCGAACGGTTAGCCTCTGTCTGTAAAACTTCTGGGGGGGCATCATCGTGTGCTCGAGCGGTCTCACTTATTATATCTATTCACTCGAGTGATGTGTTGGTTGCTCGAGCGGTTTGCACATATGTCAGTCTGTAAAAGTCACTTTTTGGATCACTTTTTTATTTCTCTCTCTCTCTCTATATATATTTCAAAATCCTAGATCTACTATCTCTCTGTCTAAAACTAACCTTTAAACCTCAAACACACCCTTACCCTTTGATCTTTACACCTTTGTCCTTTGGAGAAGAGGTAGAGTTCGTTGAGTGCTTCATTTTAATCTGAGAAGTTCGTGTTTTGGTCAACGTTGAGTTTTGAGGCTTTGGGGCTTTCTCTTCTTCCGGATTTGAGGTAGGGATTTTCTTAACAACGTGCATGTTGTTTAGCTTTGTTGTATGTTATTTTGTTAGTTATGGGTTTTTTTTCAAAAAATGTAGTTTTGGATCTATATTTATTATTGTATAAATTTGGAGAAAAATACTTGTTTCGGTTGTGGTTTGGGATTGAGAACCAAGTGTGGGATTTTGAAGGAAAAAAAAATGGTTTTAAAAGGGTTTCCAAAAGGTTAATGAAAAACTAGGGTTATGGGTGTTTTTATGGCAAAGAAAGAGTTTGAAATGGTTATGGGATTTTGGTTGAAATAAGGTTTGGTTGAGAAATGTTTCGAATTATTGGAAAATGCTGACTATTATTTACTCTTTTGAAATAATGGCTTTATTGGAAATTATATGAACAGTTTTGGGAAAATTGTATATTTTTGGTTGAGATTCACAAGACTCGTAAGGAGTGTGAATGTTGTCGGGAATCATGAGATTTTGTATAAATCATTAGGATTCCAGTTTGGTTATGATTTTGAAATATTATTATTGTCGTTGTATTTGAATTAGAGATAATTATTTTGGCAACCGACGGTGGGTTGTATTGATTGTTGTATAAAATGCATGGGGATTAGGGAATGGAAATGTTTATAAATCATGATCGCATTGAGCATATCATAGATGTGGAGATTTCATGTTTTGGAGAAATGTACTTTTGTTTGAAATGCATGTAATGCATTATTGAAAGGGTAAATAAAATGGTGAAGCTATGAGGGGGTGTTAAAGTAGAATTAAGTTGGCTTGTGTGTCCACGGTGTAAGACCCAAAACCCATGCGGTAGGTGCCGAGCCTTTCGGCTAGTACTAGTAAAAATGGCATAGTGACTTGTATAGTCACTATTATGAACACTAGCCCTAGAGATTTATTCATTATATTTACCACTTGATTGTTTTGAAAGAGCATTGTTGATTTGGAAAGATGTTTTTGGGAAATCTCGCATTACATTGTTTTAAAGAGAGAAAATGCATGTTTTATCATATCAATCCATGTGCATTCATCTTATGACATTGTTAAGCTTCATACATGTCATTAATTTATTTCTACTGGGCTTTATGCTCACAATATGAGGGAAATCACTTTCAAGTGAACTGGTGTGTCTCTGTCAAGGTGATGACTTGGAAGGATCTTGAAGCTTGAGGCTCAAATTTATTGTTTCCTATAGTTATTTGTTGTAATTTAAGCCATGGACTTCTTTGTATTGAGTTGTGACTCATTTGTTGTTACCGGGCAAGGCTCTACGAAATTTGTAGCCTTTAAGACATTAAAACTTAATTTTATTGGTTATAGATAGAATTCATGGTATAGAACTAAAAGAATGTACTAAGACATGTGTTGGAAACAATGTTGAAATATAATCATATTGTTGTTGTGTTCCGCATGTTAGCAATATTATAATGGAGTAGATTGTTTATTTATTTTGGGGCGTTACAACTTGGTATCAAAGCATACCGGGTTTGAATATTTTGGGTACATGGGAAGTGGTTTTTACCACAATGGATTTGTCTCACTTGATAGAGATGTTGTATGCTCAGTATGCTAAATGATAACATGTTTATGTGGCTAAGTAGTTATGGAATTGGGTCTTTTGAAGGTGATTTGTGTTTGTTAAACACTTGGAGGTCTTATTAGAAGGGCAGTTGGTCAATGTTCGTTCTAATAGGAATTCTTGGGTTTTGTGGAACCAATTATATCTTAAGGGCATGATTCATACGTGACTATGTGGCTAAGTGCTTATGTGGAATGCATTGTGTGTTTAATGCTAGAGCGTATGAGATTTTGTTGGGAGCACCATTAAATGTGTGCTAAATTTGTTGTACTTGTTTTTTATTAGGATGTCTAAACGAGGAAGTAGCGACTTTCCTCATTCCACATGGGAAGAATTAAGGAAGCAATTTCTGGAGTTGCGCTAAGGTACTACACCTTTGGTACAATTTGAGGCGTGGCTTACCAACCTGTTGAGATTTGCTCCAGAGTTGGTGGAAATCGAGGAGCTTCATTGTTCGAAGTTCGAGAGAAAGTTGTGTGACAGCATCCGAGGAAGAATTGTTGGGTTTTGGCATAGAAATTATCTTACGCTTGTTGAAGCGACAACTCATGTGGAGGCAACAATCTTAGTCATGGGATAGAGTGGAGAGGAGGTCACTTCGAAGAATCTTATAACTCGGGGTGGTGATAGACCTAGTAAGAACCAAAGGAGAAAGGCAAGGTTGTTGTCTCTACCAATAGTTACACCAACGGGATAATCTAGCCAACTGGGAGTTGGGGCTTTTGAGTGCTCACGGGGGGATCGGTCATTAGGATCCTTACTAGTTCAAACTTCGAACCAGTCACATATTCGGGAACCACCTATTTGTTATGCGTGTAATCAATCAGTTCATACTAGGCATTTTTGTATGCAACCAAGGACTTCCTTGGGTGTTTCGTAATCTAGTCGAGTTTAGCCTTATTCGTTTTGGCAGGGGTGATACCAATACCAAAACCGAGTAGGCCAGACTTTGAGGGCCTTTGGAGGGTCGAACTTTTATCCTCAGAGTGGGGAGATGCGTTTTTGTTTCAAGTGTGACTAGCTGGGTCACGTCTGTAGCTCTTGTCCTTGGTGTCAGAATTTTGGGAGTGTTCTGGGGATTAAGAATAACCATTCTCGGCAGTCTAGTTAGGAATGTTATAGTGGTGTTGGCGAAGGGATAGTTGTTTTGGTCTCTAGTTTTGGTTATTTTGTTTTGCGACTGGAGGGTAAACGGTTATAATTATTATGTGATCGCTTTGTCTTGTAACTGATACGATGTGGACCGTTGAAATATTATGACTATTGTCTATGTATGTATATGTGGTGGGTTGTTTATTTTATGAGTTGGATATGTTCTGATCGTGATTTTTCCTTAATGTAATGAGTTGTTGTGGAATTTGGAAATCTTCATATTGATAGGTATGAACTATTGTGCTTTAACCTAGGAAAGCGATAGCCGGAAAGCCTTATTTTGACTAGGGATTGTTTGCTATGTTAAATAATTTGTGTTTGGTTGAAATTAATTTAGAATGGGTGGACGGTAGAGTTGGTTGTAAAAGATGGGTATTTTGAGGGTCATTATGACTAGTTAGAATATTGCGAGGGTGGAGTTATACCAGTCAGTATGTTTGGTTTGCTTGATATTGGCTTATGTTAGAGGTATGAGTCTTAATTTATTGCAGTGGAGCCTTTTTAGGAGAATAAGAGGGTTGTGTCTTGTAGTGATAGGAGCAATATTGTGATTGTGTCGAATGCATGTGGATTAGTGTGGGTAGTGAACCTATCATGGACCTTATCGGTCTTCGGTGTAGCGTAGTTGTATGTGATTTTGTATGTCATTTGTGTTGGGGGTGTATATTGTTCTACAAAGGGGAATTGTGGGTTTTGGCTTCAAGAAATTTACTTTGGACTTACGAGGGTGTGAGAGGTTGTAGAACCTCCTATAGGGGTGTTTGGTGTTAGAGTATTGTTGTTTGGTGCTAAGTGAGGAAAGTGGTTGAACGGATGAAGTGTGGGTCTAATGGGTTGGTGTAGGGTAAGATGTTGTTGTTATCATACTAAGAAGTGGGTTAAATGAATTGGTGTCCTTAGTACACTTTTAAGAATTCGTTATCAGGTCATTGGGAGTTGATAGTGTTGGTGTTTGGGGTAGTTAAGAGTAGTTGGTGTGAAGTGACTTGAGTTTCCTTTATAGAAAATTATTCCTAGTCTATTGAGGGCAGTTATTTTATTTTTTTTTATTTTTTTATGGTGGTTGCTTTTAATTATGGATTCACTTTTGTTTTGGATTGGCAGTATACGGAAGTGTGTTAATGTGGTTTGTTGTGTGTTTCCTGTGCTGAGGGTAAGGTTCATTTTGCAGCTATTGTCCTCGAAATGGGAGCATTTTGACCTCTTGTTTGATTAGAATTGGGAAATATGATAGTTGTACTAAGGCGGCTCATTTCATAGGCATATTTTGAGTTGGGTGGCAGTGAGACGTTAAGGGAATTAAGGTGAAGTTTTGGAACTAATTATAGGGCCAAGTATGTGTTAGGGTGATCTTTTGTCCTGGGCTGACAAGATCCTGTGTAAGTTCTACATTGTTACACATTGCTTTCTTTGGCATTGGTTGAGTTATCCTTTCCTTACAAAAGTGTGTGAACGGTTTGTTAGTGTTTGAGCTGTTTAGACCTCTTCATGGTTAGTTAAGTTTGGAAAGTGTGAATTTTGGACTCATGAGGTGAAATTCTCAATGGCGTTGGATTTGAAGGAAGGCGGGCAATGGAGTTAGTAATGGTTGGAGTTTCAAGTGTGTTATTAACTAGGGAGGTCAATGTAGTGACCGTTATCTAGGTGACAATTCTGTAAGTGACGTGGTGAACATTGTCTTTTCTTGGCATTCTCATGAAGCGCGGAGATTTAATCTTTTGGTGTTTTTAATATTGTGTATATCTTAAGATCATTTGTTCGGAGTGTTATCCAGGTATGCGTTTTGATCTGTGTTATTATTCCTTAGATGGGGGCGATGGTGCTAGTTTCTTTTTTTTAATTTAAGAGAGTGTAGTAGGGTAATTGGCGAATATCATAGTTGTGGTAATGGAATGTAATTTTTGAGTGATTTTCAACTGTTGTTTAAACTTCTTGTTGTCATGTTTGACGTGTTCTATTTATATGTCGTAACAGGATTACCATTCTACTTTCGAAATGATTGTATCGTTGGTCGGGTGACGGTTGGGAGCATTATCAATTAGATTACTTTGGAAAGGAAATTAGGAATTAAAGCTTTTGTTTCAAAATGGTGGTGGGTATTTAATAATAGCCCAAGGTTGGTTTCGAGAGTTGTCTCGTAGATGTCGTGGTTTGGGTTATGGCGTAACAGTGGAGTTGTTTTTATGGCAAACAAAACAAACAAGAAGAAAAGTTTATTATGGGTCCTTCATTTTTATTTGGTTTCAAGGTCTTCGAGGGGACAATGGGTTTTGGTTATTTTCAATTTGGAATTTTGGTGTGTTTGTTGTGGCTAGTCTTGTTTATATAGTAATAGTTATAACTTCGAATTCATAATGGGTGCTAGGCAAGGTTTTATTCTCTTTTGTTTATGGTTGTGTTCATCGGCATAGTTAGGTCATTGTGGGTTAGAATTTCACCTTTTGGGAGGTCTTGCTTTGGGAATGTCTATGTCGTCATGTGAAGGGAAAGATGAAGATTTTAGGTGAACAGAGCATTCAGGGTGGTTTTATGAGTTGAGGTGCTTTTAGGTTCGAAATAACCGAGTGTGTTGTGCATTTTAATTTCCTTGCTTGAAGTGTTATTTGTACCTTGTTACATGTTAGCATCGTAAGTGGTTTTGATGAGTTTCCTTGTGTGGTTATAGCTTGAATTTCATTTTGTTTTATCACATTAGTATTGAGGAGGAGGTGGTCATGGTTGAGTAGTTTGTGGTGTTGTGGCTTTTGGGAAGTATTGTTGTGGTTATCTTTGTGTATGTGGGTGTTGCGGCGTTATTTAAATTTCGGGGACGAAATTTCTTAAAGGGGGAGGTTATAATGATTTTGGCTTAAACCGGACCTGTTTGTTGTTTTGGACTCGGGATTCGTTGTCTTATTTGGTTGTTCATGTCTTTATGCATCCTATTCCTCATTAAGTTTGGTTATTTGAGTGTTATTGTTGTGTTTGGAACAGGTTGTGAGTTTGTTTGTTTTTCAAATGAGTCATTGCCCAGATTTTGGTCAGTGCACTCGAGCGGTCCTTTGTTTACTTGAGCTGTCTTTGAGAATTTTCAGTATATTTGTAGGTCAGCATAAGTACTAAGAGGGTAATGTTCTTTGCTTGAGCAATTTTTTTTTGCCCTCGAGCGGCCTTGGCTTGAGCTGTCATTCTTGTGCTCAAGCGGTTAGCCTCTGTCTGTAAACTTATAGGAGGGTGTCATTGTGCGCTTAAGCAGTACATTGTTCTCTCTAGTGGTCTCACTTATTGTGTCTGTTCGTTCGAGCGATGTTTTGGTCCCTCGAGCGGTCTAAGTGTATATCAGTCCATAAAAGTCACTTTTTGGATCACTTTTTCATTTCTCTCTCTCTAAACATTTCAAAAACCTAGATCTATTGTCTCTCTCTCTGAAACTCACCTTTAAACCTCAAATACACCCTCACCCTTTGATCTTTACACCTTTGTCCTTTGGAGAAGAGGTAGAGTTCGCTGAGAGCTTCGTTTTAATTTGAGAAGTTCGTGTTTTCGTCAACGTTGAGTTTTGGGGCTTTCTCCTCCTTCGGAGTTGAGGTAGGGATTTTCTTAATGGTGTGCATGTTGTTTAGCTTTGTTGTATGTTATTTTGTTAGTTATGGTTTTTTTTTTTTTTTTTTTTTTTTTTTTTTTTTTTTTTTTTTTTTTTGAAAAATGTAGTTTTGGATCTATATTTATTAATACATAAATTTGGGGAAAAAGACTTTTTTCGGTTGTGGTTTGGGATTGGGAACCAAGTGGATGCTGTGTTATGGGATTTTGAAGAAAAAAATTTTGTTTTAAAAGGGTTTCCAAAAGTTAATTAAAAACTAGGGTTTTGGGTGTTTTTATGGAAAAGAAGGAGTCTGAAATGGTTGTGGGATTTTGGTTGAAATAAGGTTTAGTTGAGAAACAGTTTGAATTATTGTAAAATGCCGAGTATTATTTACTCTTTTGAAATGATGGTTTTGTTGGAAACTATATGAATGGTTTTAGGAAAATTATAGATTTTCGGTTGAGACTCACAAGACTCGTAAGGAGTGTTAATGTTGTTAGGAATCATGAGATTTTGTATAAATCGTTGGGATTCCAGTTTGGTTATGATTTTGAAATATTATTATTGTCGTTGTATTTGAATTAGAGACAATTATTTTGGCAACCGGTGGAGTGTTGTATTGATTGTTATAGAAAATGCATAGGGATTAGGAAATGGAAACATATATAAATCATGCATCGCATTGAGCATATCATAGATTTGGAGATTTCATGTTTTGGATAAATGTACTATTGTTTGAAATGCATGCTCTGTATTATTGAAAGGGTAAATAAAATGGTGAAATTATGAGGGGATGTTAAAGCAGAATTAAGTTGGCCTATGTGTCCAAGGTGTAAGACCTCAAACCTGCGCGGTAAGTGCCGAGCCTTTCGGCTAGTATCGGTAAAAATGACATAGTGACTTGTATAGTTACTATTATGAACACTAGCCCTGGTTATTCATTATATTTACTGCTTGATTGTTTTGAAAGAACATTGTTGATTTGGAAAGATGTTTTTGGGAAATCTCGCATTACATTGTTTCAAAGAGAGAAAATGCATGTTTTATCATATCATTCCACGTGCATTCGTCTTATGACATTGTTAAGCTTCACACATGTCATTAATTTATTTCTACTAGGCTTTATGCTCACCATACGAGGGAAACCACTCTCAGGTGAACTGGTGTGCCTCTGTCAAGGTGATGACTTGGGAGGATTGAGTTCTCAATGGTGTTGGACTTTAGTACTTGAACCGCGAATTGGGCTCTAAGTGGTAGACCAAAAGCTTTTGTGGGCCCATCGATGTCATTTCTAATTTTCTATGTTCTTTGTTGCCTTTGTAACATAAATTTTTCAATCAGGATTTTTCAAGATGGAACTGTGGACCATATAAGAAGGAAGATTTGAGAGAAAGAGAGATATAGGGACTGAATAGAGACATGGAGTTTTGACAATTCAAAACAAAATCCCCTAATTTTTTTAAGCAAATACATGGATGCAGTAGATTTTGTTTTAGAATTTAAATCAACACATCCTTTATATATATATATATATATAGAGAGAGAGAGAGAGAGAGAGAGAGAGAGAGAGAGAGAGAGAGAATGTAGAGGACAGGGTTTCTCTGACTAGGGTCGGTGGAGGTGAAGAAACTAGAGTTGGAAATGTTTGAAATGTTTGGGGTAAAAAGAAGAGTCATTGGTAGGGATGAGGGTAAAATTGGTATTATGAAAATTATAAAAAATAAAATAAAATGAAAATTTAAGGTAGTGTTTGGTAGAGTATTAGAATTATGATTTGAGAATAGAGTTGTATTTTAAGTTTGTAAGTTTTGGAATAATAATTTGAAAAAAGAAAATTTGTTTGGTTATGAATTTTGAAAAGAGTTTTGAATTTTTGATGTGACATATAAATGAGAAAATTTGTTTGGTTATGAATTTTGAAAAGAGTTTTCAAAACGTAATTGAAAAACTTGAAACTCATAACCAAAACTTTATTGAAAAATTCTATTCAAAACTCATAACCAAACTCTTTTTAAAATTCAATTCAAAAAAATAATTTGTCATTTTAGTCTAGAAAATAATTTCTATATTTAAAAAATATCAAAAACAAAAATAATTTTTTTCCCTTCAAATAATAGGTGGCAATTGGCAATTGAAAAAGAAAAAGAAAAAGAAAAAGAAAAAGTATTGTTCCGGTCAACTGGACGGACAACCAAGTAAACCAAAAATTCAAAAATTGTCTGTTTTACCAAATATGTTTTCAAAATGTATTTTAAAATTGATTTGAAAACTCAAACCAAATATAACATTAGAATGTAAAGGTAAAATTAATTTTAGAACACTCTACCAAACATACCCTAATATTTTAAGAGTGTAAGGAGATAGTTTTGTAGCGCACGTAGAGTCACCCTTTTGAAGAGTTAATTTTTTATTCATATGAACTTAACTACCCTTCGTTTTGTAAGAAAAAAATTATTTAACTACTATGTACGCCTAATTAAAAAAATAATAATAGCAAATATTCTATATATATATTGAATGGTTCTTATATGGTGAGAACCCGACTAACATTTATGAATGCACTGTTAAGAAAATTTTAGTTGCAAAATATTTTTATTTGACTGAATTTTTAGAATTTGTATTTAAAATTTATTTTTAAAAAATTATAAGTTTTTTTGACAAAACTAAATATAAATATATATTTGAATTTTTAAATATTATTTTATGTTCAAAAAAAAAAATCATATGAAAATGAGTGTTTGATTTTTTAAAATTTTATTTTTCTTCAAACTCAATTTTAAAAAACATATTTAAAAAATTCAGTCAAAAATAAAGGAGGAGAATGCCGCAAAGCAAAAAGAGTATTTTGGTCTCATTATAAATATAAAAAAATATTTAATTATGATAGCTTTTAATGTTATTTTATTTTCTATACAAATTGGAATAAATGTACTTATTTAACGCTTTCTTAACTTATGTCCTTAAGATACATGTTAACAAAAATCACATTTTAATGAGGGCAATATAAATAATGTTGGATTTATTAGTCTATTGAAAAAGTCAAAATGATTGATTGATATTTGGAAAACGTTATAGATCCCAAATGAATTACTAAATTTTTTACCAAATCTCTCACATGGGTGTGGGACCTACACAAATCACATGTGTATGGATCCCACACCCATGTGAGAGGTTTGATAGAAAATTTAGTAATTTATTTACGATCCCCTGCATAACTCTTGATATTTAAGTCCACTCAGAGCCAGTGCTGATCACGGATAGGGTTGCCAGTTCTTGTCCATACAGAGCCTTGATTGAGGATGCCAACTTTCTCCTGAGAAGATGCAAATGCAGAATTTCTTACATCCCAAGAGAAGCCAACAAATGCGCTGATGCTCTTGCCAACATAGGGGTCAGCCAATCAGAGCACTTTGTTTTCTTAGATGAGCCACCCAATGTTCTTCATTCTGCACTAGTTGTAGACATGGTGGTTGCTAGTTCTAGGAGGGACTGAGTTCCCTTTCTTGTTATGTCTGTATTAAACCTTTTCTGTTTTAACCTTCATTTGAATAAAAAATAAAAATAAAAGATATTTAAGTCCACTCAAGAATGTCTCCAACTCACTAGGCATATAGTGTTTGTTAGTCAAAATGTCTAGTATAACTCACTTTTTTCACTCTAATGCACTAGTTATATGATTAAACATTTTAGCTCAACTCATATTCACTAGCTATATATAGCTAGCCTTCAAAGATTAGGCAAAATATATTTAATCATTATGATCACTTATTTCCATCTTTATTGATTATAAAGTTAATAGTATTTGGATGAATAACTAAAATAAAGAGAATGATTGAAATAGAAACATGAAAAATTGATAGATAAAATAAAATGTATATTTTATAATAATATTTAAATAAATAAAATGCCTATTAACCTTGAAGATGCTAATTTGACTAGCCGGTTTTAACCGGAATAACACTGTTCTAAAATTATTACGTTACAGGTGGAATAACTTGTACCATATAATTATTACACTACATGTGGAATAACTTGCACCACGTACAGAAGCCACTGGCTGCTTCTGAAAATGAAATTTTCCATAGTAGAATTTTTTTTTTTTGGGTAGCAATTCCTTACAACTTCTAAAAGAAAATTTCAAAAATTTTCAGAATGGATACAAATATACAAAACTTTTGCGATTTGTTTCGGTGTAGGAGTGATCGTCGATTGGGTTGGGTCCGGTAACATTTCATTCGCCATCCATCTGAAATTAGCTAGATTGGAAAAAAATCATTTTGCATCCGTCCACTAGTTTCGTGGATGCAGATTGAATGGGCCGTGCAGATTGAAGGATGGATATGATTGGTTTGGTGGTTTGAACTTTACAAATTTTGGACATTTTTATGAATTATAATTTATTACTTTTACAATCTCCAATAATTAGTAATTTGAAAAAATATGTATTATTTGTCTATAATAGGTCATGGTACCACTCATGCATATTTTTAAGGTATTGTTTTCTATTTTTACAAAAATATATATCTTATTATTTCTACTCTATGCTGTTACTTGTTAGCAATTCTTTTTTTATTTTTGTTTTGAACTTCATCTATGGGAAGATTGGGTTTATACGGGTGCGTGATTGTTGATCCGCCATCCGAATCGTATTAGCAAATTTTGAAATATTTTATTTGCATTCGTCCCTCAAAAAATATGCATCTGTCCAAAATCAATTGGTTTGGATTGGATTGTTCAAGTTGAGCAAATTGGACGGATGTATAATCACCCCCATTTCGGAGAATGAGATTAAATTATTACAAAAAATGTGACTTCTATGAGTGAAAGTGAATCAATCTATATATCATTTAAGCATAAGAGGGTTTTTAGTGAGAAACTTTCTAGAAGCTCTAAAATTTTCAATTTACAAAACAGAGTTAAAAACAAATTATTGACTAATATATTTAATTAATTATTAATTATTTTATAAATAATAATTATTCCTTAATTTATGGATTTCAAATGGAAAGATAACAAAATATTCCATAATCTCTCCTATCATAATCTCTCTCACCAATTTTCAAAAAATTAAAACCTTTCTTACTCTCTCTTCTTTCCCCAAACTATGTCTCTGATAAAAAAAAAAAAAAAAAAAAACCTTACATACCTTATACGGTTCCAATAATTTTTATTTTATTTTATTTTTAAATGTCATATGCAACTTGCTTATCCCTAAAGAGCATATCTTATGCAAGAGAACATCACGCCATTTTTATTATTTTTTTTAAGGAAAATTTACCTATAAATCATATATTGAAGAATGGTGATTCGATTAGTCCCAAGAGTTTTCTTATAGGCCAATTAGTCCCATTGATTTTAGAAAGGTAAATAATATATTATTTAAAAATTAAATTTACAATTATACTCTTATTTCTAGTATGCTCTCTTCTTCTTCTTCTTCTTCTTCTTCTTTTTTTTTTTTTTTTTTTTTTTTTTTTTTTTTTTTTTTTTTTTTTTTTTGTGCTAGAAAGGTAAGACACACAACCTAAGGGAATCAAATTTGGGATGAATTTTTATATGAGAATCTTTTTATTTGGAATGACTTGAAATGTAAGATTTTTCAAAGATTTCAAAAGGAGTATAAAAATGATTTGAAATATGAGATTCTTCAAACATTTCAGAAGGATGTTTCAAATATTTGAAAAGGAGTACAAAAACACATTAATAAGTTTTGAACAAATGTATAATTTCAATATGTAATACTCTAATGTAACACTCAAACATATTCCAATGTGACACTCTCAAAAAACTCCTTAGTATATTTTTTTAAAATGTAACACTAATGTACTACTCCAAAAAAATTTCTTAGTGTAACACATAAATGTAGCACACAAAAAAATTCCTTAATGTATTTTTTCCAAAAATAATACTTCAATGTAACACTTCAAAAAAAAAAGATATGAGATTTTTCAAACCATTTCAAAAGGGTGTGAGATTCTTCAAATCATTCAAAGGGAGTAGAAAATTTCCTTAGTAAGCTTTGAATAAATACATAATTTCAAACTGTGAGTATTACGTTTGGAAAAAGTACATTAAGTAGTTTTTTAGTGTTTTTATGTGTGTTATATTAGAGTGTTATGTTTGAGATTATATTGATTGGAGTGTTACGTTTGGAAAAAGTACACTAAGAAGTTTTTTGTGTGTGATACATTGGAGTATTACGCTTGAGAAAAGTTTGGGTTGTTACGTTGTTACATTTGGAAAATGTATATCAAGGAGTTTTTAAGTGTGTTACATTAGAGTGTTACGTTATTGGAGTGTTACATTCTTATACGTAATGTGGGATTTGTTTAAGAATGAGAGAAAATCTAAAACCTCTATAGTGTGGATTGCCCAAATGTGTAATTTCACATTTGGAGAAACCCATTTGTATCTCTCAAATATTAAACCCAAACGTGTAAGTGACTATACTTTTGCGTAATTTTTACTGTAATGAGACTTTTGTGTTCATGAGAGAAAAATAGAGGATTAAATAGTTTACAAGATCATATTTTAGAATTTGTGGGTGTTTCATATTTTTTTCTAAGGTTGTTAAAGGTTAGTCAATATTTTTTTTCCTACTCATTGCATTTTTATTTTTCAATAATGCCATTTCTCCGTTCTTTTACACCACATCACTTTCAATCTCTTTTTTTGCTTGAAGATCTATACTATATATATATATATGCATATATAAGCAAATGTAGTGAATGTGCTATTAGGTCTCCAAATCTCTATTCTTAATTTCTTATAAAATCTAAAATTTTAAAAAATTATGTGGCATTTAAGTTTTAAATTCACTCCTCTCCTATCACTTCCATTTAAAATAAAAATTATTTTCTTTAATAATTTAATAATATATGCTCTTAGAATAATAGTTATCCAAATACAAACTTATCAATAGGAAAAAAAGAAAAGAAAAGAGAAAGCTATCACAAAATTCAAAAATATTTCAATTGAAAATCTAGATAAAGATTTCTATATCTATCAACAAAATTCAAAATAAAGATAGTTTAAATTTGAATTTGAATATATAATAAAGATATGTTGGAATATTTAGTTTTTATAGGCTCATTTTGGGCCAACTTTGAGCCCAAAATTGAGTGGGTCCTACACATCTTTTGGGGCAGGTCCAAAGAGGTGACGTGTTCCTTGCCGCATGGCAAGTCATATGGTGACAACGGTTCGTCAAAACCATTTATGAGTGAATGGGAAGTTGACGTCGCTTTCGGGTTCGTAGAATAAGAAATTGAAGAAGTAAATGTCGGTTTCCTTGAAATGGTTATCCCACATTGGAAACTTAAGAGAACTTATGTATGTATATAAGTTGTAGGTGACAACACTTGAGTTGGGCCCCAAGGGGCACTCCAAGTTTGTAGAAGGGTGGAATTATGAACAAAGTGAATCTTGGCTCAAACCACCACACGCGCGCGGCCGCCGTCGTCCATCTGGCCTACTGTGCCGGGCCCAGGAGTGGGTTGGGTCAGTTCTAACATTAATTTTTTAGAAATTTTTTTTTTTTCAAATTTATAGCGACCCCGGTCTTTTCCCATTTGATTATTGTATCCGGACTTAGGTTCCGTAGATTCTGTCATTGTATACTTGTTGTTGTCGTTCTTTATTTTCTCATTTGGAGTTATAGGATGTGTTGGGCAGGTTTGTTTCAGGTTGGTTGGGTTCAGAAACCAAGTGTTGCTGTCTAGTTTTTGGGTTGGTCGCTCGAGCGAGTACTTGGTCGCTCGAGCGAGGGTTGTATTTTGTGTTTGGTGGCTTGAGCCAGATTTTCTTAGCTCGAGCGAGCGATTGCGTCTAGTATAGACCTGTAGCTTTGCATTCTTGGCTCGAGCGAGCTTTTCTTCGCTTGAGCGAGGATTTCTTGTGTCTGGTCGCTCGAGTGACCAAGTCTTCGCTCGAGCGAGCCTGACCAGTTTATTTAGACAGCAGCGGGTTTTTAATCAGTTTTTCATCCTCTTTTAGATTCCAAACCCTAAGGTCCGACTTCTCTCTCACCCTGCTCACCTTCTCTCTTAGATTTGATCCACTTAGGATGTGTTTCTACCTTAGATCCTTCATTAAAAAGAGTGTGTGAGTCGAGGGCTTCGTTTTAATCTGAATTGTTGGTGGTTTGGAGCACTTTGGAGTTTGGGTCTTCATCTCCATCTTCTCTTTTGGGGCTATTTCTTCGAGGTAGGGATTTCCTACTCCATTTTATAAGTTTTGTTCTAAGCTTTGGTATATTGATATGTTGGGGTTACTTTGATAATTTTGGGAAAAACCCTAGTTATATTTATTTTCAAGTCTAGAAATAACTGTTTTGGGCTATCGGTGGAGGATAGTCATGTTTGTTGTAGACATTGCATGTGGATTAGGGAAAATTGAAACTAATCAATTTGTTTAAGTCATAAATTTAGATTATTGAATTAATACAGAAAATACATGTATTGATTGTGTGTTGTATATGACGAGTGTTTAATACATTGTATATGCATTTTTGTTTGGGAGGAGATAGGGGATGGACTCCATTAGCATCACTTTTATGTGTGCTTATTTATATTGAAGTGTTTTTATTGATACAGCACTAAAATGTGTATCAAACTGGAAGTATGAAGTGTTTTGATTTGAGCCTGAGTCTCATTTGTTTGTTGACATTGGAAGAATGTGAATATGATATATATATAGTTCACTGTTGTAAGTTTGGCCAGGTTCTGAGCCATATTGATAATGTCGGAAAGTAAAACGTGTCTTAGACATTAGTGTCATGAGACTGTATAATGATACAATTGATTATCTTGGTTAACCATCTATTGAATGCTATAGCTTTATTCAATGCTTATGTTTGGTTTAGTATTTTTCTATTGGGCTGTGGCTCACCTTTTATGGGAACATCATTTTCAGGTTCAGGTGATAAGCTACCTCCAAGGACTTAGCTTGGAAGGATTTGGCTTTTGGATTTGAAGAAGACTATCTTTAGTTATTTGTTTTTATTTGATAAACATTCAAGCCTAGGGCTTTATTTGTATTTGAGTTAGAACTCATATTTTTGTGTCCAAGTGTTGGCTTGGAAAGATGTAAGCCTATAGGGCATTTAATTTGATGTTACATGTAATGTTTTCATATAGTAGTACTCTGATGAATGAGATAATGAATTGCTTTCTTTTAATATTGCATGTCAATGATATATATATTATAGGTTTATTTTGAGGGCGTTACAAAATTCTTGTGGGAAAAATTATTTGAATTTTAGAACGAAATTAATTTAATTTTTACGCCAAAATTTTCTATCCAAACTAAGCCTCATCCGGTCCAATTTCCAACTATCTAAACTGCCCTAAACTGCCCTAAACTGCCTAGCAATCTGAACAGATTCAGTTTTCTCCCAAACAGGTTCAAAACTGCCCAGCGGCTATGGACAAATTCAAATATGTTTTTGCACCTGTTTGGCTCTTTGATGCACTTGTTTAGCCGTTTTGAAAAGGCGCCTTATTGCCTATAAAAGCAGTCCCTTTCAACATTCGTGGGCATCCGAAATTATTTTTGTTTCCTTTAATTTTGCTCTCTTGCATCATATATTCTTCATACTAGTTTTAGAGAAAATTCTGAGAGTATAAAACACAAGTTTTAGTTCGTCGTACAAATTGTTTGGAGTGCTACTGCAATTTGTGAATATCATTGTATCCTGGGAGATAGACGCTTTTTATCCGTAAGCACCGAAGCGGGGCGAATCTGTCTTAAGGACAGAGTGTCACACACCCGACTTGATCTTTTAAATTTTAATTCTATTCGGTAAATAAATTTTGTAAGTAATTTATTTTCATTTATTTGATTTGTTTCAATTTATTTATTATATACAGAAGATTGTTCCAACAATCTTAAGACAGATTCGAATTATTCTGTTGATACAGAATTTTTCGCTTGTTTCCTTTTCTTCTTTCTTATTCTTACAGAAATTATTTTATGTGATTTTACAAATAATATTTTGGTTAAAAAAACAAATAGTAGTAATATACTGTTTATTTTCTTTGACAACTAGTAGTAATATACTGGTGTAATTAACAATTCAGAATATTTATTTGTGAAGTTGGTCAGAAATTAATTTTGATTTTCAGAAATAATTTCTGAGTGTTCATTAATTAAAATTCTGTTTTCAGTATTTTAATTTTTGAAATGTTACAGAAATATTTTTCTGTGTGGAATTAATTTGTTTAAATAAAATTTTATTTTTATTTTCAAATTAATTGGAAATAAAAGTTACAATTCTTTTTTCTTTTATTTTTTACAGAATTTAATTCTGCGGTTTTGGTTTAAATTTTCTGTGTAGTATAAAATTCTAATTCTAATTTTGTTTTATAATTTAGAATTCATGGCTACTGAACTGGACAAACTAATGCTCAAACAAGTACGAGTATGGTGGCTGCAATTACGCCAACCCCTCCTCCTGTTGTAACTGTGCCAGTCAATCACAATGAGAAGCTAGAGAAGTTCTCAGGAACTGATTTTAAAAGATGACAAAAAAAAAATGCTATTCTATTTTGCAACTCTAAACCTGATTCGTTTTCTCCGTGAAGATGTTGTTACTCTGAACGAGGATGAAATTGACCGACAAGTGATTGCGGCAGTCGATGCCTGGAAACATGCTAATTTCCTTTGCCGGACTACATCTTGAATGGACTTGACAACACCTTATACAACATCTACAGTCCTATCAAAACAAAAAAGGAACTTTGAGAGTCTTTGGAGAAAAAATACAAAACAGAAGATGCTAGCTCAAAGAAATTTGTGATTGGAAAATTCCTTGATTTTGTGATGGTTGACTCTAAGACTGTGATCAGCTAAGTTCAAGATCTCCAACTCATTCTACATGACATTCATGTAGAAGGCATATCTCTCAGTGAATCCTTCCAAGTTGCTTCCTTAATTAAAAAATTACCACAAGACTGGAAGGAATTTAAGAACTACCTCAAACACAAATGCAAAGAAATGTCTTTAGAAGAATTGATTGTGCGTTTGAGGATTGAGGAGGAAGACTGCAAATCAAAGAAGCGGGTTGGTAAGCATCCAATGGAGTCTAAGGCAAATGTGGTGGAATATGCTTTAAAAGCAAAGAAACGGAAGTTTTCTGGAGAAAGTTCCTCACAAGGCTCTAAAGGAGGAAAAACTAAGAAGTATAAGTTTAATGGCAAATGTTACATCTGTGACAAAGAGGGATATCGGGCTAAAGATTGCCGTAGCAAACGCAAAGGCAAAGGAAGATCAAGCAAGAAGTCTGCTCAAGCGAATATGACCGAAGTGGACAAAATTTCCAATGGTGTTGATGACATAAATCTTTCTGTAGTTGTTTTCGAGGCAAATCTTGTCGAAAATCCTAAAGAATGGTGGGTGGACACTGGTGCTACTCGCCACATCTGTGCTGACAAAAAAGCTGTTCACATCCTATTCAGTAGTGGACAATGGCCCCGTTTGGTGTAGCTGTTAAAACAGCTTATAGATTATAGCTTAACAGATTATAGATTATGACTTTAATCAGAAGTTGTTAATCTGTTTGGTGTAGCTGTTGGATTATAGATTTAAGTTGCTGAGTAGTGTTTGTTAAATAAGCTGTGAAATAGCTTTTTCAATTAATTTTTATTTTTTTTGGGTCTAAATTTCTCATAAAAAAAAATAATAATAATCTATAGTCCATTTGAGTCTTTTTCTATTTTTAAAAAAATAAAAAATAAAAAAATTTAAGAGTATAAGCATAAATTAACATGTCCACAGCAGAAGCTGATAATCAGAAGCAAGGGGTGAGCAGCTTCTCAGAATCAGTTTTTTTGAGTTAAAATAAGCTGTTAGAATCAGAAGCTGTTTGAAATAAGTTTAACCAAACAGTCCAAAATAACTTTTTCTAAGCTAAAAGTCATAAGTTGGCTCTGAAAAGCTGAAACAAACATCCCCAATGGTGAACAACTTTTTATGGGTAACTCCTTGACTTCTATAGTTGAAGGACAAGGAAAGATTATTCTGAAGATGACATTTGGAAAGGAACTCACTCTCAATAATGTGCTACATGTACCGGACATTTGCAAGAATCTAGTCTCCGAATCTCTGCTGAGTAAAAATGGGTTTAGGCTAGTTTTTGAAAGTGACAAATTTGTACTTACCAAAAACGGGATATATGTAGGAAAATGTTACATGTCTGATGACCTTTTCAAAATGAATGTAATGACTGTTGTACCCTCTGTTATTAATAAAAATACATCTTTTTCTTACTTGCTTGAGTCTTCAAATTTGTGGCATGGTAGACTAGGACATGTTAATTATGGATCTTTGCATAGATTAATTAATATGGAATGTTTACCTAAATTTGACATTGATTTAAATCATAAATGTGAAATTTGCCCCCTCTTCAACTTTGTTGAAGGGATCTTCTCTTTTTGGGAACAGAAGCTGCTTCATAGTGACATTTGTGATTTTAAATCAATTCAAACTAGAGGTGGGAAAAAGTATTTTATCACTTTTATAAATGACTATACTAGATATAGTTATTTTTATTTAATTCAAACCAAGGATGAAACTTTGAAAACTTTCATTCAATATAAGAATGAAGTTGAAAATCAACTTTGGTAAGAAAATTAAGAAACTTAGAAGTGATAGAGGTAGTTAATATGAATCACCTTTTGGTGAATTTTGTAAAGAACATGGAATAATTCATCAAACCACCACTCCTTATTTACCTCAACAAAATGAAATTGCTAAAAGGAAAAATAGAACTTTAAAAGATATGATGAATGCCATGTTAATAAGTTCTAGATTATGAAATGTGGATCAAACACTTTAAAAGATATGATGAATGAAATTGCTAATTATATACTTAATAAAGTACCCCAAAAGAAAGTGAATCAAACACCTTATGAAATGTGGCATGAGAGAGTACCATCTTGCAAATACTTAAAAGTATGGGGTGTTTGGCTAAAGTGGCTATTCCTAGTCCTAAAAAGACTAAGATAGGTACTAAAACGGTTGATTGCAGTTTCATTGGTTATGCCAAGAATAGTAGTGCATATCGGTTTTTGATTCATAAGTCAGAACATTCCAAAATGTATATAAATACTATTATTCAATCTCGGAATGCATCGTTCTTTGAACATATATTTCCAAACAAGATTGGACAAGAGACTAGTACTAATAAAAGATCTTATGATGCTATTACTAGTTATGATTAAGAATAAGATCAAGAACAAAAGCAAGAGATAGATCAAAATGAGGAAGAGGAACCTAGGCATAGTAAATGTGCTAGAACCTCAAAATCTTTTGGTCTAGATTTCCTAACATTTTTGGTAGAAAATGAGCTTTTAACTTTTAAAGAAGCTATGTCTAGTCCTGAGGCTCCTTTATAGAAAGAAGCTGTAAACAACAAAGTTGAATCCATTCTACAAAATCACACTTGGGAATTGGTGGATTTGCTACCAGGTTGTAAACCTCTTGGGTACAAGTGGATTTTCAAAAGAAAAATGAAAGTGGATGGATCAATTGACAAATACAAGGCAAGACTTGTGGTCAAAGGTTTTAGACAAAAAGAAGGTCTTGATTACTTTGACATATACTCACCACTTACCAGAATAACATCCATTAGAATGCTAATTGCCATTGCATCTTTGTATAATCTAGAAATTTATCAAATGGATGTGAAAACCGCTTTTTTAAATGGTGAGTTAGATGGAGAAATTTACATGGAACAAACAGAAGGATTTTCTGTTCCAGGAAAAGAAAAGAAAGTGTGTAAATTAGTTGAATCATTATATGGTTTAAAACAAGCGTCAAAGCATTGGCGCGAGAAATTTGACAAAGCAATGATGTCAAATGGCTTCAAAATCAATGAATGTGACAAATGTGTTTATATTAAAAACACAAACAACGGTTATGTTATAGTATGTCTTTATGTGGATGATATGCTCATCATAGGTAGTAATAATGACATGATTAAAACTACCAAGAAAATGTTGAATGAACATTTTGACATTAAGGACATGGAGATTGTTGATGTAATACTTGGTATGAAAATTACCAAAATATCAAAAGGTTATGCTTTGTCACAATCTCATTACATTGAGAAAATACTTGATAAATTTAGCAAAGATGATGATCATCTTGCTAGAACACCTGTGGATGTTAATTTGTTTATTTATAAGAATGTACAGGAATGTATTTCTCAATTAGAGTATGCCCAAATTATTGGAAGCTTAATGTTCTTGATGAACTGCACTCGCACAGATATAGCCTATGCAGTAAGTAAATTAAGTAGATATATGAGTAATCCAGGAATAGAACACTAGAAAGCTATTATAAGGGTTCTTAGATACCTTCAATTTACTCGTAACATTAGGCTAAATTATACTAGATATCCAACAGTACTTGAAGGATATTGTGATGCAAACTAGATATCAGATACTAGAGACTCAAAATCCACTAGAGGGTATGTCTTTAATCTTGGTGGGGCGGCTGTATCTTGGAAATCTTCCAAACATACTTACATTGCTAAGTCTACTATGGAATCAAAATTCATAGCTTTAGATAAAGCTGGGGAAGAAGTAGAATGGCTTCGCCACTTCCTCGAAGATATTCTAATGTGGCCAAAATTGGTGTCTGCTATATACATACATTGCGATAGTCAATCAACAATAGGTAAAGCACAGATTCATATGTATAACGGTAAGTCACGACATATTCGTTGTTGACATAACACTGCAAGACAACTGCTCTCTAATGGAATTATTTCTATTGAATATGTGAAGTCTAAAGACAACATAGCGGAACTACTAATCCAAGGGTTAGCAAAATAGTTAGTTGAGAATTCATCGAGAGGAATGGGACTTAAGCTTATTAAGTGCCTGTTTGTTGCAGCTTAAAAGCTGCTTATTTCAGCTTTCAGCTTAATTTAAGCTATTTTGATGTATTTGGTTTAGCTTAACAATCTAGCTTATAGCTTTTTGTAAGTCAGAAATCAGCTTATTCTTTGAGTGGGGCAGGAAATGCTTAATTTATAAGTCAGAAATCAGCTTATGTTCATAGTTATAAGCTATAAGTTGTTAAGGCATAAGCTATAAGCACTTTCCCACAGCTCTACCAAACAGGGCCTTAGCGGCAACCCAACCTAGTTGGCTTGATATCCCAAGATCTAGGTTCAAAGGGATAACCAAGTTGTGTATGACTCAGAATGATCAATGGGGCGTCAAACTCCTTCCTATTTCTATGATGAAATAGTGATGTCTGCATCATTTTAAGTTAAGTAATACTTTTAATGATTTTTATATCTAGGTATACCTAGTGGAGTATGGCAAGATACACTTAATAAGAATCACCTATATGAGTGTGAACTGGGCCGGTTCTATAAGATTTGTGAAGGGCTACAATTCTTTAGAGCACTTATGAAAGACCAGGTTGTTCAGGGCCAAAATGAACACAATAGTGAGAATTAAACTGTGTCTGGTAATATATTGTGTGAGTTCTATTGTCTTGGTTTACACAAACGACTGAACAGTTTAAGACATCATGTTCACTGGTTAGCTAGTAAATCTGATAGTGTCTCATAAGGGAAGGTTCAAAGCCAAAAGTTACCTATCCTTTGCAGAATATTCCCAATTTCTGTGCTCTTTGTAATTAGATCATGTTGTTGCATTTGCTCTCTGTCAAATTCCATTTATGTGGGGGATTATTAGAATTTTTGGTTTTATAAGCTTATTTTGGGCCAACTTTGAGTCCAAAATTAAGTGGATCCCACATGTCTTTTGGGGTGGGTCCAAAGAGGTGACGTGTTCCTTGCCGCATGGCAAGTCACACGGTGAAGACAATTCGTCAAAATCATTTATGAATGAATGGGAAGTTGACATCATTTTCGAGTTCGTGGAATAGGAAATTGAAGAAGTAAAATGTGGGTTTTCTTGAAATGGTTATCCCACATTGGAAACTTAAGAGAACTTATGTGTCTATACAAGTTCTAGGTGGCAACACTTGGGTTGGGGCCCAAGGGGCACCCCAAGTTTGTAGAAGGAAGGAGTTTATAGACATAGTGAATCTTGGCTCAAACCACCACACACGCGTGCACGCACCGCCGCCGCCGTCTGTCCAACCGGCCGTGTCCAGCGTGGGTGTGGGTTGGGTCAGTTCTAACATTAATCTTTTGGACCAATTTTTTTTCAAATTCTTGTAGGAAAAATTATTTGAATTTCATAATGAAATTAATTTAATTTTTGCGCCAAAATTTTATGTCCAAACTAAGCCTTCTTCGGTCCAATTTCCAACTGTCTAAACTGCTCTAAACTTCCCAACAGTCCGAACAGATTCAGTTTTCTCCTAGACAGGTTCAAAACTGCCCAGCAGTTATGGACAGATTCAAATTTGTTTCTGCACCTGTTAGGCTCTTTGATGCACCTGTTCAGCCTTTCTGAAAAGGCACCTTTTTGCCTATAAAAGCAGTCCCTTTCCAACATTTGTGGGCATCCGAAATTATTCTCGTTTCCTTTAATTTTGCTTTCTTGCATCATATATTCTTCATACTAGTTTTAGAGAAAATTCTAAGAGTATAGACCGCAGGTTCTAGTTCGCCGTACAAATTGTTTGGAGTGCTATTACAATTTGTGAAGATCATTGTATTCTGGGAGATAGATGTAGACACCCCATTTTTGACCGTCCTCAAGACTTGGACGTCATCATTTGAACACTCGATGATCATCCCGGTTAGTGTTCGTCTCGGAGGTTTCGGCTACACGCCTTACCTCAAGACCTCTCGACTTGTTTGTTTTGTGTTTGGTTTTATATCAAACACCTATTGTTTTGCTTCTGAGGGTGGGAAATAGCTTGTAGGCCATCCCCACACCTCACCGGCCATGGCCTGAGGCCACCGGCCTTGTTTCCTTGCCACCGGCCATTGGTGATGGCCGGTCGGCACTATTGATGGTCGGTCGGCATTGTGTTTGGTCGGCCGGCCACTGTTTTTGATCAATCGGCCACTTTCCTGGGCGAGACCTTTTCTTGAGGAGCTTGACCCTTTTGAACCTTTTTTTAGCTTTCTCCAAGAAGCTTGACCCTTTTTTAGCTTCTCCAAGAAGCTTGACCTTTTTTTAGCTTCTCCAAGAAGCTTGAACCTTTTGACCCCTTTTAGCTTCTCCAAGAAGCTTGACCCTTTTTAGCTTCTCCAGGAAGCTTGATCCTTTTTTAGCTTCTCCAAGAAGCTTGAACCTTTTGACCCTTTTTAGCTTCCCCAAGAAGCTTGACCCTTTTTAGCTTCTCTAAGAAGCTTGACCCCCTTTTTTTTAAGCTTCTTGAAGAAGCTTGAACATCTTGACCCCTTTGCCTAGCTTCTCCAAGAAGCTTGGCCCTTTTGGTCCAAGCTTCTAAGAGAAGCTTGGCCTTTTTGCTCAAAGCTTCTAAGAGAAGCTTTGCCCCCTTGGTTTCTCTATAAAAAGAGAGCCTCTCCACCCCTTTCAGGGGTGAGAAAAATCAGATATATATGATATATATATCACTCCCTCTCTATATCTCCCTCTCTCTCTACATTTGTGTGGGTTAGAGGGTCCAAAAGGGTCTTGTTCTTGGCCTATTGCACACCACTTCATAGCCACACACTTCCATCATCACTTGGAGGTTCTTGGAGCTTGTTTTCAGAGGTTGAGGGTTGCATTTTTGGGTCTAAAGGCTGCTGGTTCTTGCTGGTCTTCAAAGGTAACCCGTTTTCCCTCTTTATTCCCCGTTTTTGCACACCCTTTTAGCCTGTCTTGCTTGCGGATTTGGGCTTTGTGTATAACATAAAAAAGTTCTATTTTTTTTTTTGTGTTTAAGATACTTCATTAAGGTCACTTTTGTGTTTGGGGTCGTTTACCCCCTCTTAGGCCTTGTATGGCACCATTTTGTGCTATTTTTGGTGAGCTTCGGGACCACCTTGTTTGGGCCTCCTCACCACTGAAATCTTGAGGGATTTCAGTGGTGAGGATGGTGGTTTAAGGTTCTAAGAAGGAGAGGGCCATCCCCTCTCCTTGTTGTCTTCAAAAAGTGCCATTTTAGCCTCATGTGTGAGCACCATTTTTAAGTTCATGTTGGCCATATCTTAAGTGTTATTTGTGCTTATTTTGCCATGATATAGCACTATTTTTACTTGGTTTAGACACACCATGCTTGCTTTGCATACTTGTCTTGTAATGCCATGAAACTGCCTTAACATGTATCTAGCATTTAGACCACCATGCTTGCATGTTTTGGCTTAGCTTTGTGAAGTTTTTAGTCATGTTTTAACATGTTTAAGTTCTTTTTGGTGTCGTTTTGGTCATGCTTGCCATGCTTTATATAGCCTCTTTGCATTCTAGCTTGTTAGCCTTGGATGTGTGTGTCACTAGCATGCTTTACTTGGCTTGTTCTCATGATTTGGCATCATTGGAGACCATATTTCAGTCCATGTTCCATGCTTTCATACTTGCACTTTCCATCCCTTTTCATGCTTTGGAGAGTTGATAGCTTATGCTCCATGTTTAGGCCTTTGTGCATTCATGCTTGTGTGTGAGTTTTCATGCCTTTGTTACATCATTTTGGCCACAGATTTTGGCATGCTTGAGAGCTACCTATATTAGTTTAAGTCCATCTTTGCATGATGTTGCATGCTTGTCTTGCATATTGTCACATCCTTGCTCCATTTTGCATGATTGTTGCATGCTATACATATTCACATGTTCATGTTGCATACTTAGCCTCCATGCCTAGGTTGCATTGCATAGAGCATGCATGCTTTGCCTCTTGAATTGAGTATGATAGAGGTTGGGCTTTATGTGTTTAATTGGTTTGCATGTCATTTGAAATCAAAATGCACAACTTGGTTTCTTGGGCCATCACGCATTGAAATGCGCGATTGGTGGTCCGAGGGGCAAGCACCATCCCCATTTGAGTCATAAACATGATAAGGAGTGTGGTTGGTGCAAACATTGCTTGAAATGCATTGCCATGCCATGTTTTGCCCTCTGCTGCTGTCAAAACAGATTCTGCAGGAAGATTTGGCCGACCGGCCATCCATCCATGGCCGATATCTAAATCAGAGGCCGGTGGTCATTCTCCATGGCCGGTGGCAAATCCCTTTAGCCGGTGATGTTCCGAAGCATTCAGAGAAGCAACCCTGGGATTTGTGCAGTCTTCAGAGGAGGATAACAGTCAAAGTGAAGGCAACTTGTGCATGGCTGTGACTTTCCGAACGGACCCGAGCACGCGCGCATTGGATCCTCTTCCCGAGGCCTTTACTGCTTTCCATAGTTTAGTTAATTTGTTAATTAATTAAGTGGTCTGTAATAATTAATTTGTATATTCTTTTGGTCCCTCCAAGCGAGGCGAATTTGTAATAAGTGTGGGTGCGTGTGTGCATGTCTTCCAATCCCCACTTCTTTCTCCCTTTTACTTACCTGTTTTCGATGGTTAGTTGCACACCAACCCCTAGCCTAACACCTCCATCATCAACCTAAGGAGCTTGGAGGCCATTTTCAAAGGCTAAGGGACTGGTTTTTTGTCCAAGAGCTGCTGGTTTCGTTGGTCTACAAGGGTGAGTCTTTAACCCTCTTTTATCCCCCGTTTTTACACAAGTTTTTAGCCTTTTTGCATGTGTTGCATTAGGCATTTCTGTATAATTAGGATCATGCATGGATTTCTAATTAGTTTCTGTTTTGGCTTGGAGTACTCGGTGAGTTTTATGCTTTAGCATCCTTGCATGCGTGTGAGTGTTGCCATGACAGCATGATTACCATGAGGCTAGCTGCTTATGTGATATAACTGCTTGAATGCCTGTGGATGAAGTTTGAATTACCCAAATTGGAATAATGCATTAAAATTGTGAGTTTTAAGCCCACTAGATAGTGGCAAAACCATCTTTTCTAAAAGCCCACTCGAGGGTGGCAAAACCTGCATTTTAGCCTATTTGCAAGTAGTAAACCATTTTCAAAACAAGCATGAAATGTTTTGTTCCAATTTAGGCGATTTGGTCTACACTTGTTTGCTGTGCGCATAACATAGTAATTCTAGGCTAAATAACCGGAATAACAACGCATAATGTTTTCAAAACAAGATATCATGGTTAGTAGAGGCCGATCTTTGATCGGGCGAGCGGGGGTGCTCATAGCTGACCTTCCCCAATCGTACCCAAGTTCCCGAGCCGAGGCAACTTTGGTGATGACGGACACGTGGCCTTAGGCACCGAGTCAGGGTTTCCTAAATTTCCCAAAATAAAATATTTAGGTGGCGACTCTGTATCTGGCAAAGCAGTCCATGTTTGGCACTTCTTTCAAAATCTGTTTTCTCAAAACGATTTGCCGGATTTGGACTCTTTGGTTCAGATTAAGAACCGTGACACAAATCGAGTCCGAACTGTAGTGAGGCCCACGGGCGCGTCTACAATAGATGCCTTTTATCCGTAAGTATTGAAGCGGGACGAAACTGTCTTAAGGACAGAGTGTCACACACTCGACTTGATCTTTTAAATTTTAATTCGGTTCGGTAAATAAATTTTGTAAGTAATTTATTTTCATTTATTTGATTTGTTTCAATTTATTTATTGTACACAAAATATTGTTCCAACAAGATAATCTATATTTATCTATCCAATTTCATATCTCTTTCCTCCTATATAAACAGTTATATTTCATTTGCATTCCCCATCTCTTTCTCTCTGTATATAATTTTATATTGTTATAGGAATGGTTGAAATGCTCCACATTTGTATTTTTTGTTTAAATTTTAATTTTTTCTTGCAGGGGGCATCATAAATATAATACCAAACTTGACAGCTAGAGAGTTTTTGAATTTCTTTTTATTGCATCAATGTTGAATGTTATGTACCAAAATTGCAACCAAAAAAAAAAAATGTGTAAGAAAATTATTTGTGTGCATTATTCTCATAATGAATTTTCCACAAAACAAAAAATTCTTTCCTATTTGAGAATCAGTTCCAATTCGTAGCACAAAATTCGGAGGCTCGAATTTGGCTCGACACCAAAACGACTTTTTTTTTTTTTTTTTCCTTTTTTTCGTATGTTTTCTAAAGATGAACAAGAAGAAGAAGAGAAGAAGAAGAAGGAGGAGGAGCTGGGTCTAGCTGCTGGGTTCATCCACAATTTTTTTTTTCCCTTCATCCTCAATCCAGATCAACATCAACAACAATCCAAATCACCCGAGTAGAGAGAGAGATTAACACACAGAAAAAATTAAACCAAATCAAACCCAAATCACCAGATCATCAAATTGTAAACAATCCAGTAAACAATCCAGTAAATGACCATGAATTTCTCCAAATCAAACCCAAAAATTGATTTGGTGATTGTAAACAATAAGTTTTTTGTAAATTGTAAACAACTAGTAACCCAATCCATGTCCAATAAGATGAATTTCTTCAAATCAAACCCAAATCAATTTACAATCCAGTAAACAATCCAGTAACCAAATCAAACCCAAATCACCCAACAAAAAAAAAAAAAAAAATCAGCAACATATATATACTGCAGATCATCATCATCATCAACAACACCAAAAATTTTTGTCGATCGGGCCAATCGAGCCTCAGATACAAAGAGAAAGAAGAGAAAAAATTTCTACAGATCATCAGATCATCAAATTTCTGCCGATCGGGCGAATCCTCCTCTTCATCGCCTCCCTTCATCTCCTCAATCCTCCTCTTCTTCGAAGACCTCATCTTCTTCGAAGACCAAAAATTTCTCAATCATCAACAACACCAAAAGGCTTCAGTTCGTCGTGGTTCGTCGTCCTCCGTCCTGGTTCGAACTCCTTCAAGAGACAAGTGAGAGAGGCGAGAGTGAAGAGGTAGAGAGGAGAGAGGGATGAGGCGAGAGTGAAGAGTGAGAGAGAGGTTTGTTGAGAGTGAGAGAGGTGAGAGAGACGAGAGGGAATTGCTAAGGAGAGTGAGAGAGGTGAGAGAGGCGAGAGTGAATTGCTAGAGGGGAAGAGATCGAGAGGAGGTCGAAATTTCAACTTTCGAGCCATTCTTGCCCGAAACATTCGAGCTACCAGTCATTTTCCTTTGAGAATTTCAAAGTAATTTATCTTGGTCATTGAGTGTCCACTATTTTTTTTTTCTCGTTTAAGGATATTTTGGTGATGTATTCACATAGTTTTGTGATTTATATGTTTTTATGTAATATTTAATTTTGCTCTTTTAATATAAAATTTATTTTTTTAATAAAAAACTTGAATAATTGAGTCTTTTATTTTATTTTGTTTGTGGGTTGGCTGTAGAATATTATTTTTATCATAACAAAATATATTTTTAATTATATGATACTTATTGATGTTTCACTGCAGTTGTTTTTGATTTATTTGTTTGTTTAATTGAATTACTTTTTATGTTTTTGATTATCAAAATCTTATCGAAAATAAATAAGAAAAAACAATTCATGTAGATGATATTAAACCTAAAACCATAGCATATCATATGTCTTACAATCCTATTTTTAAGTTATTCGTTTTAAATCATATACATCTGTACATTACACAGATCATCACTACTTAATGTAATTTAAATGTATGATTTTAAAATTAATAAAATTAAAGTGATAATTAAGGAATGTCTATGTAATTTTTTCAAAATATTTATCTCCTTTCTTTTGTCTGCACTGCTATAGGAATATAGTACCATTTTGAATAGGGATGGCAATTCGAAACCGGCCCGACGGGGACCCGACCTCCCGACCCCGATTAAAGAGGTTTTTCCCCGAAAAATATCCCCTACGGGCCGGGGATGGTACTCAAAAATAAATCCTCGATGATTTTTGGGCCGGGGACGGTGATATATTTTTCACCCCCGGCCCGTCCCCAGCCCCGACCCCGACCCCGTCCCCGTCCCCGTTAGCCCCCCGAATCAAACTTATTATATATGCCCCTTAATAGTTAATATATAATATAACCCTCAACTATTCTGTTCTGTCTCTCCCTTCCCTCTACACTCTCTCAGTCTCGCACCTCTCCTCTCTCTCACTCTCGCATCGCACCTCTCATCTCCGTCTCCTCAACGCAGCCGTCACTGTCTGCGACGCCGGAGTCGCTGTCCACCTTGCCGTCGTCTCCGCCATTCGTCTCCTCCTCAGCGCAGCCTTCACCTCCGTCAACTCTTCCGTTCGCTCCACCTCCATCGCTGCCCTCTCTCAGATCTGTGTTGATCTCGTCCGATCTACGCCGATTAGCTGTTCGTCGCCGCCAATCAGTCGATCTACGCCGATCTCCTCCGTCGTCCTCTCTCTCTATGTATACATGTATGTGTATGTATAATGTATGTGTGTGCTTGTGAATGTATACATGTGAGTATGTATGTATGTATTTGTTGAATGTTGTTGAATGTCTCTGTGTTGAATGTATACATGTGAGTATGTCTCTGTGTTGAATGTTGAAACGGATTTGGATTGGGGAACTTTCGGGGTCGGGAAAGCCCGATCCCCGTTGGGGGCGGGGACGGGGACCGTGATAGGTTCCCCGTCGGGGATCAGGGCCGAGGACGGGGAAGTTTTGGCCATCGGGGATCGGGGACGGGAAGTGGGATCCCCGGCCCCACCCCGCCCCGTTGCCATTCCTAATTTTGAAGGACAAAATAATAGATGGGGTTGATCCAAATTAGAGTTCAACTAGGTTGGGTAGACTCATCTCAAGTTATATTTACTTGTTCAAATTTTTTAACCTACCTTGCAATCAAAATTTGTTTATTCAAGTCCAACTCAAATATAATAAATTGAATTCAGACTACGCCTGAATTATCTAAAAATATGAAAAAAAAAAATTCCAACTAGACTAATTAATTTATTAAAATTAAACTTTATTAACATTTTTTAGTTAAATAATTAATAATATTAAAATAATTATAGGGTGAGAGAGAGAGAGAGGAACCCCCGTGTCATTGCTGTCATTGGCTTCTTTTATTAAGAGTTTAAAAGTTGATTTTTTGATTTTTAACATCTTTTGAGTTGTATCGCATCTTTACCTTTTTATACATTTTTTTCTAAAAAAATAAAAAAGTTAACTTTTAACATATTTTCCAAAACAACCCAATATGACCGTCAAAATTATTTTAATATTATTTAATAATTAATAATTTACATTATATATTTAATATTTTCTTTTACTAATAAATATTAAGGGTGCTCACGGGCCCGATTAATTTGTCAAAACCGATCAATCCAACCAAATCAATCTGCTCTTGTGCGGTTTCGATAGCATTGACGGATGGATGTTGATGAAATTTTTTCAAATCCGCTTACATTCTGATGAATAGTTTAGGAGAGGCCACTTGACCCAACCCGATTACCTAACTCCCTTTAAACAAATGATGTTATATTTTTATGCTTTCTATGTTAAAAGAAGAACATTTTATTTAGTAATAATATTAGCTACTTATAAAATATGAAAGTTTGGCCTTTATTTTAATTATAAAAAATAATAAAAAAAAATTAGACTCAAAATAATAAAAAATTAGTCAAATAGTTTCAAAAAAAGCATAAAATAAAAAGAGTAAAACTCAAATAGCCAAATTTATCTGCATCCACCCATCAATCTGCATAACCATACTCAATCTGTATTCACTAACTAAGTGGACGAATACAAATTGATTTTTTTTCACTTTACCTAATTTAAAACAAATAACAGATGAGAGGCCACCCAACCCTATTGGATCTACAAGCAACCCTAACAAATATTGAAAAATCTAGAAATCCCCTAGATGTTGATTTGTGATTATGTATCAATTTTAAGCAGTAAACAACAATCCCAATCAAACAATCAAGACAAATCGACACAACGATTTTACGTGGAAAAATCACAATTGGACACCTCCAATTGTGATAAAAAAAAACCATGGGCAACAGCCACAAAACAATCCACTAAGAAGATATAAAGGAATTACACAGGTATACTCTCAATTACCTAGCGAATCCATGCCCGAATTGAACCAACCTCTATGTGTCTCTTCCAACCCCGTCTTCACCTCGGAATTGTCTTGACGATGAGCCACTCCGGAATCCACCAAAGCCTCAGGCTCGAATTCTTCAGAATCCACCGAAGAACAACTCTCTCTTTTGTGTAGAACAAACAAATAATCCTTTGATGTATACTCTTTAAACCATGAGTAGAATACTCAATCAAAACATCAAAGAAAACTAGCAAAATATCCCCGGATATAAATCTTAGAACCCAAAAAGAAGATCTGGAGAAGTTCTCCAAGTTTTGGAAGAAAACCATCTACTTATAGAAATCCCAAGTAATCCTAGTTTTGGAAGAAAACCAATTCTTTATAGAAATCCGACTTTTGAAGCTTGCTCGGTCCGCTCGAGCGTAGGACGTCCCGCTCGAGCGGAGGATTCAAAATTGTGTGATTCATGTAGGCTTTACGCTCGAGCGGAAGTTGCCACGCTTGAGCGCTGAATCACACCAACCAATACTTTTTTCAGGCGAAACAGAGATGCTGTGAGCTTGTAATCCCCGCTCGAGCGGGACGACCAAAATTGAAAAATCTGGAAAACTAGATGCTATTACAACCTTGGTTTTGATCCATGGAATTTGACAACAAAGGGTCCTAACAATCTCTCCCTTTGTTAAATCCCGGACAACACCATTCTAAAACAGTTTTCCTAACAAAATCACAAAAGTAATAAAACAATTTTCCAAACTATTCTAAAACAATTTTCCAACCAAAATCACAAAATCAACACCACCAACTATGAACCAACATTCACAACCATATCTCAAATCCATGCTCTTGAACAATTATCCTGAAAAAAAAACAACCACACACAAGCCAACCAAAAATATGTGGAACTGGATTAAATAACAAAAGATAAATCCATCCATAAACATGTGACAATCCAACTGTACCAAAGAAGGATGGACTGCAGTAAAAACAACTGTAAGATATACCAAAAATTGTACCACCAAGGCCACTCCCCTTTTTGTCACGAATTGACAAATGAAGCTCAAACAACGATAGCATGCAATAAGGAAATAATAAACAAACAGTGCATAGCAACTTGCAAAACATATAGCTAATCTCCCTTACCAAACATATCAAAATGAACCAAACTCCCCCTCATTAAAATCAACCACAAACACTGAAAACCAGTGAACAAGAAGAAAACGACAAAAAATACTATGGTGGAGCAAGCAAGGAATTTCTGATTTGTACCTTGAAACACATAAGATTATCCAAGAAGCACCATTACAAGAAAACACAATGTGCACAGTCTGTAGAAAATTCCTCATGAAAGAAAGTGATGCACTATGTGAAAAGCATAGATCCCATAAGAAAAGTGTGTGTGTGACTCTTGGAGTTCGACAAGCACTAGAGTCAATCCTAGTAGGGATCTGAAAGTTAGACCTCTATCAAGAGAATCTAAGCACCACAAAGGAAAGTCAAACCACTAGGAATCAAGGGGTATTTCGTGAGTAAAGGCAGAGGCTCCTCCTCAATCAGTGAATCGTTTTTTTTTCTTTTTTTTTTTCACACACTTTTTCTTTTCTTTCTTTTGCACATTTTTTTTTCTTGTGCACAGTTTTTCTTTTTCTTTTCTTTTGCACACTCATTGGCGGCTGACACGCTCAAGAGTATGGAAACCGAACCAGATAAGCATGGATATAATAAGGATGGCCTGGTTGGTGACTCTGAGGTAGCCTTTTCCTCATGGCTGGACTACAAAGAATAGAGGAGAAAGCCGTGGAGATGCAAAAAGATGGAAGATGGTTAAGAGACTCAACATCACCCATGATATGCTAGTATAGGTCAATTCCTCTAGAAACGCAAAAGATCAATAACAGAAGTCCATAGAGAAAAAAAATCACTAAGGCGGAAGACTCCAAAATTTGTTAATCCAAGAGTGTGTACAGAATGAGACATACTAATCAAAGAACACACACTCCAAAATGAGTAATTACCATAGAAAGCACAAACATATTAACATGTAATGGATATTCTCATCAATTCCAATATGCACCAAGGACCACTCAAAAATTTCAAACTTGCAAAACCATACAAAGAAAATCTTTTTGGTTTTTTTTTTTTCATTTTTTTCTTTTTCTAAACAAAGCAAGACATAAAATGAACAAGCACACATTTTTTTTCATTAAAAAAAACACACAGAAACCCAAAAACTAAAACAAATAAACAAATTAACACAAGTCAAGCTTTCCCACCCAAACCGCTTTAGTATAAACAAAGTTGTGAGCATTGCAGTTCTTGGGTGGTGTCTTGACGTTGTGGTTCCCTTTGCTTTCAATGGGAACCCGTCGCGACTTGGTTTCCAACATCCTATTTTTTGGTCTAGGCAAATACACTCTCCCATGCAACTTATAACAATAGGGACGAATATGACCATACATACTACAATGATGACAAATAAAGACAGAGTGTACCTTCTTTTCTTTGCCCTTACCAACTCAAGGAAGATTGAGAAGTCCATCCTCATGTTGAATTTTTTGATCTCCCTTTCCTTGAGTTTTTGTATCATGAGATATGGATACACTTTGTTTTTGCTCTTTCTTACCACCAAAGCCAAAGCCAAAGCCAATGCCACTATTGTCAAAACAAATTTGTTGAGACTCAAAGATATTGTCTAAAGTCTTTGATCCTTTGTTCGAAAGACCAATGGTTGCCATAGCACACTTGAGTTCTTCCTCTTTCTTGATCATTAGTTCTTCCAAAGTAACTTGAGACATCTCGAGAGTTTCAATCTTTTCTTCATATGTTGCATAGATTTGCTGTAGCTCATTCCTCTCTGTCTCACAAGTCAAGAGTTTTGCACAAAGAGCTTGTCGATCATTAGTTATCTTGATGGCATCAATCCTAGCCTCGGAAATCTCCTCCTTTAGTTTGACATTCTCACTTTCACATGCTTTGAGTTTCGTAGTGAGTTTGTCATTCAATTTGGATAACTTAAGAGATTCCTTATACAACTTTTCATAAGCTTGCTCAAGCTCTTCATCATCACTTCCTGATGATTCATCATCAGTGGCATTCTCAACCGGGCTCTTCGGATACTCTGTTCGACCTTCAGTTTCAGAAGCCGCCATGAAAGCAAGGAATTGTTTATGTCCCTCTTCACCTTGATCTTTATTGTCACTTTCATCTTCATCAGATTCTGATTCATCATCCCAAGTGATAGCGAGGACTTTCTTCTTCTTCAAACGAGTGGGGCATTCTAAAGCAAAGTGGCCATATCCTTGGCATTCATAGCATTGGACTCTTTCAGAGTTCCCTCGTATCTTTCCTTTCTCTTTCTTGGCTATAGAATTAATTTTGAGTTTATCTTTGCCTTTAGATTTATGAGTATGAGTAGATTCCAAAAGATTAGGATTCTTTTTCAAAAAAGATTTTTTAAATTATTTAACAAAAGCAGCCGTAATCTTAGAATCTATCTCACAATCCTCATTAGAATCCTCACCAACTCTAGGAGCACTACTAAAAGCAATATCTTTTTGTTTCTTTTTGAAATTCCTATGCGCCTCATAAGTTTGGAGATTTCCAACCAACTAATCCAGCCTGAGGTTGTCAACATCTTGAGCCTCCTCAATAGCCGTAACTTTTGGTTGGAACCGATCGAGCAAGGATCTCAAAATTTTTCCCACAACTTTGGATTCTGGTATTTTTTCACCTAAATTGAAGCCGGAATTTACAACGTCACTCAACTTCGCATAAAATTCATCAAAGGTCTCACTATCTTTCATTGAAAGGTTTTCGAAACTAGACGTGAGCCTTTGAAGTTTTGAGCGTTTAACAGAAAGAGTGCCCTCATGAATAGTTTGTAAGATATCTCATGCCTCTTTTGCGACTTCACAATTGCAAATACGACTAAACTCTTTAGGTGTGACAGCGCAAAAGAGAGAATTGATAGCTTTACTATTCCAGCTACTATTTCGGTAATCCATTGTGTCCCACTTTTCAATTGGTTTGGAGAAAGTTACTCCATCAACGGTAATTGTTGGTTCGGTCCACCCATTCATGACAGATTGCCAAGCTTTTTCATCTATAGATTTCAAAAACGATCTCATCCGAGCTTTTCAAAAAGAATAATTGGATCCATCAAGTAGGGGTGGTCGAACCATAGAATTTCCCTCACGAATTGAATCCATTATCACAAATCAAACAAGATCTCGTTCTAAAAGAATATTTAAAAAAAAAAAATAGAATGACCTGCTCTGATACCAATTGAAAAATCTAGAAATCCCCTAGATGTTGATTTGTGATTATGTATCAATTTTAAGCAGTAAACAACAATTCCAATCAAACAATCAAGACAAATCGACACAACGATTTTACATGAAAAAACCACAATTGGACACCTCCAATTGTGATAAAAAAAAACCACGGGCAACAGTCACAAAGCAATCCGAAGATATAAAAGAATTACACAGGTATACTCTCAATTACCTAGCGAATCCACGCCCGAATTGAACCAACCTCTATGTGTCTCTTCCAACCCCGTCTTCACCTCGGAATTGTCTTGACGATGAGCCACTCCGGAATCCACCAAAGCTTCAGGCTCGAATTCTTCAGAATCCACCGAAGAACAACTCTCTCTTTTCTGTAGAACAAACAAATAATCCTTTGATGTATACTCTTTAAACCATGAGTAGAATACTCAATCAAAACATCAAAGAAAACTAGCAAAATATCTCCAGATATAAACCTTAGAACCCAAAAAGAAGATCTGGAGAAGTTCTCCAAGTTTTGGAAGAAAACCATCTACTTATAGAAATCCCAAGTAATCTTAGTTTTGGAAGAAAACCAATTCCTTATAGAAATCTGACTTTTGAAGCTTGCTCGGTCCGCTCGAGCGTGGGACGTCCCGCTCGAGCGGAGGATTCAAAATTGTGTGATTCATGTAGGCTTTACACTCGAGCGGAAGTTGCCACGCTTGAGCGCCGAATCACACCAACCAGTACTTTTTCCACGCGAAACAGAGATGCTGTGAGCTTTCAATCCCCGCTCGAGCAGGACGACCAAAATTGAAAAATCTGGAAAACTAGATCCTATTACAACCTTGGTTTTGATCCATAGAATTTGACAACAAAGAGTCTTAACAAATATGATTGAAACTACGGGCAACTAATTTCTCTGCGCAAATCTAAATATGAGTTTTACTCAAATTTAGTGCCGGATGTATTAAGATACTGGGAGGTGCCATGGCCCCCAAGTTTTTGGAAATTACATTTACACCTCTAAATTTCATGATATTTGTAAACTATAAGATAGGATTGTCTCTTAAATTTTTAAAAATTATTTTACCAACTATATTTCATTAAAATTTTACAATGTATAATGAGTTGATCTTTATTTATTTCGCATGCTACTTAGTATCATCAATATAATCTATTTAAGTTTTTTGTTTTTTTTTTTAATATTTTTATAGAAGATGTGCATGTTACTTCTTTTTGTTTTGTTTTGTTTTTCTAACTTTATTTTAAAAATTGAAGAGATATGTATACTTTTTATTTACTAGATATTATCAGCTAACAAAATTAATTTTTGTTAGATTTATTTATTTTCCTCTCATAAATTACATTTTAACAACCCTTATTTAAGAAATTATTTTTGTTAATAATGTACCAAAATTTTAAATAATATATAATATAAACACTTTGGCCCCTCCAAACATAATTTCTAGTCTGCCCCCGCTCAAATTCACACCAAATTTGAAAGTATGTTTGAATTGAACTTAAGTTACTTGGGTTGGGTCACGCAAATTGCACCCAAAATCAAATAAAAAATGTTAAAGATTTTAATTTTTTTTTTTATTAAAATAGGCTAAAGTCTTTGTAGCAAGTTGGTGTATTGTATTTTAGAGTGCAGTAAAAAAAAAAGTAGGAATTTAAACTGATGGAATAGTGACAATCCTTGAAATGATGCATTAATTTTATTAACAAACTAACAAATTTAATTATCTAAAATGTTGAAAAAAAAATTAAAATAGTAATTTATAAAAAAAATTTATCCACAACATGGCCCGAATCAAATTGTGCTTTGTAGATATTTTAGTGAAAACTTTTGGAGTATCCATTACAATTTACAATGCTCCAGTCAAATAGACTCAAATGTGACAGCACATAGTTTGGCCTTAGTGCCTCAGAATGTTTTGTAGCTCACTTATTATTGGACCTTGCTACATCCCCTAAAAATACCCCCCTAATCCCCCTAATTTCCATATGAAGTAAAAAAAAAAAAAAAAAGGAAAAAGTTGCCCAAATTGGAAATTAGGGGGATTAGGGGGGTATTTTTAGGGGTCCAAATCATTTTCCCTTATTATTTATTGGGGTGTGTGGTGTCTTTGTAAAACATCTGCCTCAGGTGATCGTACCTCTGCCGACCACAGCTTTCCCCAAATATGAGAAAAAAAAATGAGTGAAACCTCTAAAAAGAGATTTTTAAAAGAGCATTAATTTATTTATTTTTTTTCTCTCATGTTTTGTTTTTACCTTACTTTTTTTTTATTAGTTATGTGGTGCCAGCTCATTAGAGCTGCTTTAGAGCAGCTCTAACTAGAGCTCTGTAGCTCTAACTAGAGCTCTGTAGCAAAACTGTTATGATAATTATCCTATTTTTACAATTATATATATATATATATATAGCATTACATGAGGCCCACTACAAATTAGAACTCTCAATGTTTTTTTTTTTTTTTTTGTTTTTTAATCAATAAGGCCTTGTTTGAAAATATATAATTTTAATATTTTTTTTTGATTTTTTATTAAAAAGTTTATAGAAAAAAATAAGGAGAGTGATATGAAAATTTGTAATGATTTTTAAAATTTTTGACTAAAATACTTAGTCCCAAACAAGACCTAAGTCGATGAACACAATCATCAAATATAGAATGAGACAAATATGTCTTATATGATACGAGTTTCACATGTAGATCTCACATCATGCAAACTCTACCTTATGTGAGACATATGTGTCACATTTTGTATTTGGTGATTGTGTCCTTAGCATACTCTTTTTTAATTTTGTGACTAAAATAAATACAAAAAATATGACAGGAAATTATATTAAGGAATTACATTTCATTGGGATATAATTTTTTTTTACACAAGTATGGAGGGTTGCAAGTCATACTTGTACTCTCATATGCACTCCATCACAGAATTACTTGTACTCCCCAACATGTTTTTGTAATTTTTTTTCTTTGTCCTATTATGTTTTGGGAAAATTCTAACTTTGTGTAGCAGAAGAGATCTAAGATATTTTTTTATTATTATTACCTAAGGTCCCTCAAAAAAATTTCTTTGTGATCATACCAGAGAAATTTTGAAATTTCTCTATGTCAAGGCTGAAATTTCTCTGAGTTAGGCTGGAATTTCTCTAAGTCGGGCACAAATTTCTTTGGGTCGAATTTTCTTTGTGAAAATGTTAAGGGACCTATAGACACCTCATTTTTGACCGTTGTTAAGATTTGGGTGCCTCAAGTTAATCACTCGATGATGACAGTTATGTTGTACAAACGTTCGATTTCTTCGGCAATAAGAGCTTCTAAATCCCAACCTTACACTCCATTTTTGGCCAAAACTATTTTAGACCAAAACTATTTTAGACTTTAAAACCCTCTTTTTCAAAATATTTTTTCAAATGTTTCTACGATGTTTCGAGGCTCACATTTCGTTAAATATTACACTTTTCGGTAAACTGAGTAAGGACAAAGTGGAAATAAATGAAAAGGAGGTGAACTCTTTAAAAATATTTTTAAAAAAAATCTTATTTATAGGTTTAGAGTTGAAGAAAATAGAAGGGGAGGGAAGAAAACTAGTTGGGGAGAAAGTTGGGCATCAATCTGTTAGGATAGAAATGAGCAACCTTCACTAAAATAGGCATATCTCTTTCCACACTTAGCAATAAGAGCACCACCATTGGAAAGTAGACTTCCGGGGCTTCAATTTAGACTCAAGAATCACCTGAAACCGAGTCCGAATGAGGGAGATATGCCTGTTTGAAATCGAACTTGAAAACAGATTTTTTGTCTGGCTATCCACTAGTGGCCTGCCGCCCCGTTTTAGTGGCCTACCGGCCTCTTGTGTCAAAAAAATAGATTTTTACAGATATTTTTTGCTAGCTGTCCCCCACAGGTGCACATACTGCACCAGCTGTCTCTATACAGATATTTTCGGCCTGAGACATATGTTTTCTATATATAGATGACCTTCCATCTTGAAATTAGGTTAGAAAAAATTCTAAAAACTCCAAAACTTACATAGCACTCTCTCTTTCTTTCTTGCTCTCTCTCTCTCTCTCTCTCTCTCTCTCTTTATATATATATATATATATATATATCTTGCAACCTACACACACTCTCTCTACAGTTCCTAAACCAAAAATTTAGCTCTTCTTGCTGAGGTTCTTGAGCTCAAATCTCAATCCTTGAGAGTGAGAACTTGTGGGTTTGTTAACAAAATAGTTACTTCTCTTCAAAAGGTATAATTTTGGGCATCTCTACACTACTTTTTCCTTATCTTTTCTTACTGTTTTTGGGTTTTTTTTACACTATGTTTATGGGCTGAAACTTGTGGTTTAAGGCCATGAAAGGTAGAGGGGTTGACTACCCATCTTTGAACTTTGCTTCCTAGGCTTTTACCCTTATGTTTTCCATTTTTTAATCAACTTTTTTTGAGTTTTTTTATCACTGATTTTCAGAGATTTTTAGAGGCTAAAAATGTAGCTTTGAAGTCCCAAAAATGGAGAGGTTAGCCTCCCCTCCTTGTGCTTGTTTACTAGCTTAAATTCCTCAATATTGTAGCTAACTTTTTCAAGCTTTTCCATGTGAATTTCAGCACTGTTTTAGCTTAATTTATGATTGTTTTTATGTGTTAGTTTCATTTATACTTTGTATAGCATGCTTATAGTGTAATGGTCCTCATAGGTTTGGTGGTATAGACCTTAACCACCAATCTATTTGAGTTGATAGCATTTATTTCAATCTTTCCATACTTGTGTTCATCTCTAATCATCTCTGCAACCTCCCTCATTTCTTGGCTTTTCCTTTGCTTTGAGAGTCGTTTCAAACAGATTATTTGTTTGAGCTTGTGATAGAGCTCGTTGTGCCTAATGGTTTAATCCATTTGGGGGTTCATTACCAACGACATGACATCTCTCTCATGCTCAAAACAACCCTTGGTTTGACATTCCCCTCCATTAGTGGACTTAATACTCATTCTTGGACTAAAATGACTAATGAAGGGAAAGGTAATTAAAAGAGGCAATAAAACTTGGACTAAAATGGAACAAGATATTAAAATGGTTTGGGGTTCAATCGGACGTTAATTGAACCTATTGACTCTTGAGTCGTTTCATACTTGTTAGTGATGTAAATGGTTCAAGAGTCAATGTCAACCGTTTTCCTTGATCAATCTCATGATAGGGAGGAGGTTCATGAGTCTTTCATTGTCATTTATTAAGATTGTATCCCTTGCTTCATAAGTCATCACGCAATAAATTGCGCCGATTGATGGCTTGCGAACCGAGCCAACCCTTCATTTGATTTGTCTGATGATAAGGAGAGGCAAGGTGGACAAACATCGCCTGAGAATACTCTGTTTGTGCTTGGTTTGTTCTCTGTTGCAGCAGGAGAAACCCAACATTAGTGGCCAGCAGGCCACCTTTATTGGGCGGTAGGGCACTATTAGTGAGCAGCCGGTCACCACTTCTAGCCTGCTGCGCACCTTTTTCAACCAGGTAGTACCATTTTTTTTTTCACAAAGCATAGCAGAGGCTGAGGTGTAAAAGCAGTGCTGAGGCATTCTCGCCCCGGGGGGGTGTAGATACCCCATTTTGTATGGCCCTTACGACTTGGTCGCCATCGCATGCACACCCAATAATGATTCTATATGCTCGTCAAGTGCTTGAAGTTCTCAGCGGAATGCCACAGCTTTGAGCCCTTCAAACCCTATACCCTTTTTACCTCATTCTTGGACCAAGCCTTAGTTTTTCAAGCCTGTAGTTTCTGGTGGCCTGCTAGCCACCTTTTTGGGTTGCCGTCCATCACTTTTTGGCTGTCGGCCACTGATGTGGCCTACCGGCCACCAGTGATGGCCGGTCAACCACCAGTTTCTTTTGCAGATATTTTGTGACATCTGTGCCAGCTGTTTGCACAAATGCAGGCATCTGGCCCCACGTGTAGGGTTGGATATTCTTGAGGGCAATTCATGTTTTCTATATATAGGAGACCTCCCTCTCATGTTTTAAGGTTGGAAATATTTTGGAGCAAAATTTTTTCTCTCTCGCAAATTTCTACACTTTTGCCTATACATCCTCAACCAAACCTTCTCATATTTGAGCTGAGGTATTCTTGAGCCTTGTTGGAGCTCTAGAGGGTGTGTTTGCTTGGTTTTGTTGCTTGGAATTAATTTCCTCTTCAAACGGTATAAGGTTTTGCCTATTTGCTTGCTTTGTCTACTATTTTTCTTGTAATTTTCATAGTGTTTTTGGGCTGTAAAACTTTTGTATTTTTTGGGCTGAAACTTGGGTTTTAAGGCCATTAAAGGTCGAGGGGTGTTCCACCATTCTTTGTACCATGCTTTGAAGACCTTTCCCCTTGTGTTTCCCACCTTTTACTATATGTTTTTGAGCTTTTAAACACTGCTTTTCAGAGCTTTTTCAGTGGTCAAAATCATGTTTTGAAGTCCAAATTTGGAGGGGTTAGCCTTCCCTCCTTGTGTCTTGCTTACTAGCCTAGCTTGTGTCGTGTTTTAGCATATTAATCTAGCTTTTTTTGGCTAAATTCCAGCATGTTTTAGGACTGTATTAGGCCTGTTTTAGCACTTTTTTTTTTTGTTTGATAGCTGTATTTGAGCGTTGTTTTGCATGCTGATAGTGTAATACTTCTCATGAGTTTGGTGTTCTAGGCCTTAGACACCATCTCTTTTAAGTTGATTAGATTTATTTATTGTTTTCCATACTTGTGATCACTCTTAATCACCTTTGCAACCTCCCTCCTTTCTTGGATTTTATTTTTCTTTGAAAGTGGTTCAAACAACTTGTTTGTTTAAAGCATGAGATTGAGGTGTCATGCTTAATAGTTTAATTCCTTAGGGGGTTCATTACCAATGGTATGATGTCTCTTTCATGCCGAAGACAACTCTTGGTTTGAGCCCTCTTTTCATTAGAGGACTTAAACTCACCTTTTGGACTCAATTCATTAAAGAATGGTTGGTAATCTAAAATGAGTAATCAAATTGGGGCTAAAAAGGTGCAAGATAATAAAAAGTGTTGTGTTCAATCGGACGTTAATTGAACACGTGGAACTTGGGTCATTTCATACTTACTAGTGATGAAATGATTCGAGTCTCCAAGGTCACCATTTCCCTTGATCTTCCATGATAGGGAGGTGGTTTTGGAGTCTTATTTTGTTGCATTTATTGAAATTGCATACTTTCGTTCACAAACCATCATGCAATGAAATTGTTTGAGTTGGTGGTTTGTGGCTTAAGTTTACTACTCCTTTGATTTGTTCATGAAAAAGGAGAGATGATTTGTGCAAACAAACCCTTGAAAATATCCTATGCATGCTTTGTTTGTTTTCTGTTGCAGCAAGGTGAACCCTGCAGCAGTGGCCAGCAGGCCACCTTTGATGGTCGACCGGCTATCACTAGTGGTCGGTAGGCCTCATCACTGGCCGGCCGGCCACTGATGCAAAATTCAACAGTGTGTTTATGAGGCAGAGCAGAATTATTCTGGAAATGGGTAATAGTGTATGTGTTCTATTGTGCAACAAAGGCTCTCCAGAAGCAAAACGGTGGCTTTTTCGGGTGGAAACCAAGCATGCGCATGAGCATTCCTTGCGTGTCGAGCATGTTTAAGATTAAATTGTTGTAATTAATTAGTCGTAGCTAGTTAATTTTGTAAGGTATTGTAATTAATTAGTTAGTTGACTAGTTATTTGATTTCGTTTTGTAATTAGTTAATTAACTAGAATAGTTAATTAATTCATATGTTGTTGTAATAATTAGTTAAGTAGCTTAGCTAGTTTATTCATTTTTGTTTTGTAACAGTTAGCTTAATTAGCTTAGCTTTAGTTAGTTAGTTAGCTAGTTAGTTAGTTAGTTAGCTAGTTTGTTTATTCGAACTCTCCTTCATGAGAGCGCAATGTAATAATGCGTATGTTTTCCAACCCCACGTCTTTCTTCCCTTTATTTAATTGCTTATGATGGTTAGATTAAAGCATCATGTTTAGTTTAGCATACTTCATGTTTGCATCCACTCGTATTGCATGCACCGTGGCTCGATTCATCATTCTAACTACATTGTTATTACTTATACTTCTTTGAATACGTGCTTAGACCTAATGCTATTTAATTAATTCATATGCTATCTTAGTAGCCGAGCCTATTTAGATTGTATATCGCATGTGTTGCACTAGTCATCTTGCATAGTTAGGATCATACATTATTCTAACTTTATCCTTCTTTTGGCTTGGAGTACTTGGTGAGCCTTTACTCGCTTTAGCATATCGCATGTGTGTGATTGTTGCCATGTTTGACATGTTTTCTATGAGGCTAATTGCTTAAGTGTCATAAATTGCTTGAATGCCTATGGATGAAGGCTTATTGCTTGAATTGGAATAATTTGAGTAGTGTTTATTGCTATCACTTTTTCAAGTGGTACATATTCGAGACAATTTTGCAATCAAACATGAATCAAGTGTTCTAATTCTTGCAATTAGTCTATACTCGTGTATGCGCACATCACATAGTAATGCTAACCTAATAAATCAGAACAAGAGCATATAATGTACATAAGATTCATATCATGATTAGTAGAGGCCGATCTTTGATCGGGC
>NW_021025889.1:610718-622133 GCF_004153795.1 Camellia sinensis
CATTCCTGTAAAGAAAGTTAGTAGAAAAACACAAGAAAATACACACCAAACAATCTACAAAAACTGTAAATATAATAAATAACTTAAAATCATCTAGCAAACTATTTAATAATAAAATTAATTAATCAATTAAAATACTAGATGAGTTACAAATATAAATCTATAACTCTAGGAATTAAATTAAAAGTTAATGGTCAAGAGTTACATATAAATTCAATTCACAATGAACATGGAAGTAAATATAGACAAGGTACATAACTAAAATTTATAACTCCACAATTAAATTAAAATATGAATAGGCAAGAGTTAAAAAATAAACCTTTTAACTGGCAAGAGTTTTATATGACCTTATTACACATTAAACATGTACATAATTATAGACAAGTTACAAAACTTTATAACTCCAAAACCTTCAATTAAAATTTTAAACACTATGAGTTATGTAAAATTGTTACAAAACAATGATAATGTAATAATTCTAGCAATTAACATGCAAATAATTCTAGAGATTAAATCATGTAAGAAAACTAAAAGGTAGAAAATAATTAACATGTCAAACTTGCATAATTTACAATCATTGAATTTCCAAAAAAGAAAAAAAAATAGTGGACTTAATAGATATAAAATTGAATATCTATAGGCATGCGAATTATATTGAAGATGAACAGGATATATAAAAAAATGAAATAATGGGCACAGTGGTCAAAAGGAGCATGCAAATTATAGCGATTCCGGTTTTAACCCGACTCTTGTGGTACGTTGGTCTCGGGTTTAATATTTTCATATTGTTGCTTACCTCTTTCTCCCCTCGTATCTCTTTGAAATTGGCTTTGGGGATATAGCGATTCCGGTTTTGACTCGTCACTTGTTGTGTTCTGGACTCAGATTTCATGATTCAATATTGTTATTTATCTCTTTTCCCTTGTTATTCCTTGGATTGGTCATTTGGATTATAGTTGTGTGTTTGGAACATGTTTGTTACTTGGTTTTCAAACCTTGTGTTGCTCAGAATTTTAGTCATCCGCTCGAGTGGCCCTTCTTGCACTCGAGCGGGATTTATAAACTCTCAGTACTTTGCACATCTGCAAAAGTATTAGAGGGGTGTTTCCCACGCTCGAGTGGCGTTTCATATGCTCAAGTGGGTGGGCGCTCGAGCGGCCATTTCATGTGCTCAAGCGTTGGTTTGTTGTCTGTAAAACTTCTAGATGTGTGTTTTCTACGCTTGAGGGACGAATTCTTACGCTCGAGCGGTGAGCGTTCATTGTATCTTGGCACTCGAGCACCCTTTATTATACTCAAGCAGAACCAGGGTTGGCCCTGACCTAAGGTAGGTAAGGCTTGTGCCTTAGGCCCCAAATTTTGACCCAAAAATAGGGCCCTCAAATTTAAAAAATTGTTATAGGCGCAACCTTTTTTTTTTATTATTTTTTTTGTTTTAGGATCAATTTAAAGGGCCCCAAAATGTTTTATTGGGCCCATGTATAATTTAGCTCATATTTATTTATAAATGTGTTTGGCTCATATTTATTAAAATGAAAAAAACAAAAAACAAAAAACAAAAACAGAAAAAATGTTTTTGCCCAACCCAAACCATACATACAATATACAACATCACTTTAGTGCACTGCTAGTTTGCTTCTGCTTTCAATCTCTCTCTTTAACGAAGTGATGAAATGAAGATGGAAGTATGTACACCAAGTTGAAGGCAGACACAGAGCACAGCATTGTGAGCGACTCACTCTCTCTCTTTCACACACTCCTCCGGCACACTCTTTCTCACACACACTCTCTCTCATGGTAAGTCCTCTCTCTCACTATCAAATTTTATTAAATAAAGTTGCCCTAATTTTTTTTTACCTTTTTTACCTTGTTTTTTTTTAACCTTTTTTTTACCTAGGTATTTATCAGTTTTAATTGAATAATTTTTTTTCCCTAATTTTGTTTCATTAAATTATTTTTTTATAATTTATTTGCTATCAGATCAGTGGATTGTGATTTGTAGATTGAAGTATTTGTGGTTTGTGGATTGATTTGAAGTGTTTGTGATTTGTGGATTGAAGTGTTTGTGATTATAGCCATGTTTCCTAGGAAGTATAGTTCTGGAAATGAAAAGAGAAAGAAGAGGATGAAAGTAGAACAATTAATTCAATCTCTATCGGGAGCACTTGATAAATATTTTGGTACCAAGAAACATGTAGATATTTCGGGTTCAAATGACAATGATGATGAAGATTTGGTAATTAAAGAACCTACTCATTGTGTGAATAATAATGAGAATGATGATTTGGTGATTGAACAACCTAGTGAACATATGAATGGGAACGAGAATGAGAATGAAGATTTGGGGAATGTAGAATCCAGTGAAAGTGAAGATGCCAATGTTGAATGTGGACCTCTAAACATTTATGACCCTAGTAATTGGGACAAGATTGATCAAAATTTAAGGGATTTATTAGTTGAAAGAGGTCTTATAAGAGGTAATGGTGTGAATTTTCCCCTAGATGACAAAGATAGGCATTTTCCTTCTACATTTTACATGCGACAGTTACAAAATTGAGAGAAGCAGGATATGAAGTGGCTGGTATATTCAGATGCTTCAGACAAAGTGTTTTGCTTTTGTTGCAAGTTGTTTAAGCAAGATGGGAACAATATTCATTTGGCCACTGATGGATTGAAAGATTGGAAAAATATGGGCAACAGGCTTAGAAGTCATGAAACTAGTAATGACCACTTTATTTGCATGAGCAAATGGATTGAATTGAAAAGTAGATTGAAGAAGAATGAAACAATTGATAGAAGTGTTCAAGAACAAATCAACAAAGAGAGAGAACACTGGAGACAAGTGTTACTAAGGATAATTGCTATTGTGATCACTCTTGCTAAAAATAATTTAGCTTTTCGTGGAGACAATGAGAAGATTTATCAAGAAAGAAATAGAATCTTTTTAAGCTTAATTAAAATACTTGCCAAATTTGATCCGGTAATGCAAGAGCACATTCAACATATTCAAAGGAGTGAAATTCATTACCATTATCTTGGTCACAAAATCCAAAATGAATTGATATAGATGTTAGCGAGTGAGATCAAGAGTACGATTGTGGCAAGAATCAAAGAAGCGAAATATTTTTCAATTATTCTTGATTGTACTCTAGATGTTAGTCATGAAGAACAAATGTCTCTTGTAATAAGATGTGTAGATGTTTCAACTAGTCTGGTAAAGGTAGAAGAATTCTTTTTAAAATTTTTGAAGGTGGATGATACATCGGGGCTGAGACTTTTTAATGTACTTAGAGAGGCATTGCACACACTCCAACTTGATATTGGTGATATAAGAGGGCAAGGATATGATAATGACTCTAATATGAAATGGAGACACAAAGGTGTACAAAAAAGAGTACTTGAAATAAATCCAAGAGCATTCTACACGCCATGTGGGTGTCATAGTCTTAATCTTGCCCTTTGTGATATGACTACCTCTTGTTCCAAAGCTATCTATTTCTTTAGAGTGGTACAACGCATATTTGTGTTGTTTTCATCTTTTACACGGAGGTGGAAAATTTTGAAAGACAATGTGAAGGTCTTACACTTAAGCCATTATCACAAACTCGTTGGGAAAGTCGCATTGAAAGTGTTAAAGCTATACGATACCAAGCTCCACAAATTAGAGATACTTTAATTCGGTTGGAAAAAGAATCTGATGAGCTCAATACAAAGTGTGAAGCTCAATCCTTAGTTATATCTGAAATTGAGAACTTTGAGTTTTTGCTTGGCATGATTATCTGGCACAAGCTGTTGTTTGCTGTCAATTTGTTAGCAAGATATTTCAAGCTGAAGACATGCATATTGATGTTGCTATACATCAATTAAAAGGATTCATTACATTTCTTGAAAAGTATAGAGAAACTGGATTTTTGGAGGCCATGATTGAAGCTAAAGAAGTTGCAATTGAAATGGAGATTGAACCTACATTTCGTGAAAGACGTGTCATTCATAGAAAGAAACATTTTGATGAGAATGTTAGTGAAGAGGTTGCACAATCAGCTGAAGAAGCCTTTAGAGTTAATTACTTCATATATATAATAGATCAAGCTCTTTCTTTACTTAAGAGTAGATTTGAACAATTTCAAATATATGAAGAAAATTTTGGATTTTTGTTTGATTTGAAGAAGTTAAATTCTACCGATGATGAGTGCTTGAAGACTTATTGTGCTAATCTTGAAGACTTTCTGAAACATGATGGACTTATGGATGTTGATGGGAGAGATTTATTTTCTGAGTTGAAAGTCTTCAAAGAAGTTTTGCCAAAAAAAATCAATAGGCCAATTGAGGTGATGAATTATTTGAAATTGATGGATGGTTGTTTTCCAAATGCCTGGATTGCGTATAGAATATTATTGACTATTCCAGTTACCATTGCCTCTGGAGAAAGAAGTTTTTCAAAGTTTAAATTGATCAAATCCTACCTTCGATCAACAATGTCACAAGAAAGATTGAATGGATTAGCTATGTTGTCTATTGAAAAGGATTTGGTAGATAAATTAGATTATACAAACTTAATTAGTGATTTTGCAGCTAAAAATGCAAGAAGAGTAGTATTTAAGTGATCGTTGGGTTAATTGTAAACTGGATATTGCTAAACTATAAAGCAACAAAACCAGTTTTTAATGTTTTTGAGTCATTGTACTGATTTCTTCCTATCTTAATATATGAAAGTAAATTTTAGTTTATAATTTTAATGATTATATGTTCAAGTATACTTAAATAAAAAATTTGTGGATACTTATCATATTATGCACAAATTTTTTATTAAAAAAAAAATATATTAGTAGGGGCCCCATTTTCATAGTTCGCCTTAGGCCCTACAAATCTCAAGGCCGGCCTTGAGCGGAACAACTTTTTTGTGTCTAACACTCGAGCGTCAACTCTTTCGCTCGAGCGGACTGTGCATATATCAGATTGCGAAAATGACATTTTATATCACTTTTTCATTATTCTCTCTCTCTAAAACTTTCCAAAATCCTAGATCTTGACTCTCTCTCTCTCTAAAACACTCTATCTCTTTCTACATTTTGGCCTAGATCCCTTGGGTTCTCTACCCTAGTTTCTTTGAGAAAAAGTTAGAGCATTCCAAGAGCTTCATTTTGATCCAATTGGAACTTGGTCTCGACGTTATTGAGGGTTTTACTTTGCTTTGTTTGGTCTTCTCTTCTTGAGGTAGGGATTTTCTACACTTTAATATGGTTTTTAACTTAGTTATTTTTCATTGTATAATAATGGTGAGATTTGGGGGAAATGTAAACAAACCTAGGGTTTGGGTGTAAAAAGGAAAGAGGGGTTTTAGTGAATGAGAGGTAAATGATTGTGGGATTTGAAAATGATGTTGTATGGTGTCAAGATTGTTGATTTTGGTACTTGGTTGAAACTTGGGAAGAGAGGGAGTTTGCCTTAAAATGATTATGATATTTATTTTGTATAAATAAATGAAATTGGTGTTGTAAACATGAAATTGGATGAGTATTGAAGTACATGGTGGAATTGAGTAGATGGTACGTCATCTTTGGAAATTTTTGAATAAATTATATATCTTGAGATTGTATATCTGTTTAGAAATAGCTATATTGGGCTATCGATGGAGGATAGCTATGATTGTTGTAGAAATTGCATGAGGATTAGGTGAATTAAAACTAATCCATGGTTGGTTATCATTGAATATGATCATGTTGTAAATATATTGTATATGTATGATTGTTTGGGAGGAGAAAGGGGATATACTCCATTGTTTGGGACGAGAAAATGGATGAACTCCATTATAATTAAGTTGGCCGGAGTGTCCTGGGTGAAAGTCCCGAAATTTATTCATGGATGCCGATCCCACGAACAAAATTTTCATAAAATGGCAGATTGAAGTGTTTGTGTGTTAATAGTGTGATTGTAGAACCATTGAGTTGTAGCCTCATTTAGGTTGTTGAAAAATAATGAAATTGGCTCATGTATTGAAATGAATTGAAGGGGAATGAAATGAAATATGGACTTGGTATTCTATGACTATATAAAAATGTGAATGTTTTATCCCTGGCATTGTATGTGCACATTGCACTTATATCTTCGTTAAATCTCATATATTATATTAGATTATTCCTACTGAGCTGTGGCTCACCCTATTTGGGAAAAACCATTTTCAGGTGCTGGTGACATGCCTCCACCAAGGCAATAGCATTGGAGGGACTCTCGGGAAGCAAGGGCTTCTTTGTTTTGTTTCACTTTTTGTATAGCCTAGAGCTTTAATTGTATGAGCTAGTCTCGCTTTTGTTATAACCAAGCGAAGGCTTGGAAAGGTGTAAGCTTAAAAGGCATTTATTTATGTTAAACTCTTTTGTACTAGTAATATTATGAAATGAAAGAACTTTACACTTTGATCCATGTCGTTATACATATATATTTGGGTTAAACTTATGGTTATATTTTGGGGGCGTGATAGGGGTTGTTATGGTTGTGTTTGGGTAGGTTGGTTACTTATTTTTCAAACCTTGTGTTGCCCAAAATTTTGGTCCTCTTCTTGAGTGGCACTTTCTGCGCTCGAGTGGGCTTTGCAAACACTCAGTACTTTTGCAGGTCTGCAAAACTATTGGGAGAGTGATTTCTATGCTCAAGCGGCATTTCCTATGCTCGAGTCACCTGAAACCGAGTCTAGATGAAGGAGATATGCACGTTTGAAGTCGGGTCTGAAGTGTAAATTTTTGGACTCGGCCGGGTTTGTTAAGATTCGGTCGTGACTTATTTAGACCCGGTCGGGTTCAATGAAAACTTCTCCAGAGTGCCTTTTTAGACCTGGCCTTGCATTATTGGGCCCGACCGTGGGTTTTGGGGCCTGGCCAGGTCTCACTAGCACCAAACAAGACAGCTGGCGGGAATTCGCCAGCTATTGTTTTTTGAAGATATTTTTGAACAATTTGGCTTAAATTCTATAAATAGATCCCCTGCATTTAGAATTAAAGGTTAGAATATTTTCCTAAGGGCTTTGAGGGATATTGAGAGCTAAAACCATCCTCCTTGCTTCCTTTGATCTTTAAACGTTCTTGAACAATACATACACCATTAGAACTTGTTCTTGAAGTTTTTTGTTGAACTTTCAAAGCTAATTTCATAAACTTGAGGGTGTTGGAATCAAGTTTGTTAACTAAGAGCTTACCTCTATTTTGAAAAGGTATAATTTTGCACCTTCTTCTTTAATCTTCTTCTACTCTTTTCCTCTATTTTTATTGTCTTTATATACTAATTTTGAGAGTTTGAAAAGGCTAAAAAATGTGATTTAAAAGTTCCAAAAGTGGAGGGGTTAGCCACCCCTCCTTAGTCTTGCTTACTAGTTTTGTATCTCTTTGTTTTTCCTTATCATTTTTACTCTTTTAACATGATTTTAGCCACTGCTTTGGGGCTATTTTTGGACTATTTTTGGACTATTTTCAGAGGCTAAAATATGTGATTTGAAGTTGTAAAAATTGGAGGGGTTAGCCACCCTTCCTTAGGCTTGCTTACTAGCTTTGTTCTCTTTAATCTTTGCCTAATTTTTCTAGCTTTTCAAACTACTTTCAGCTTGTTTTTGGGGTTGTTTTGTCACTATTTTTTTTGGATTTAGCAGTTGTTTAATTCATTTTATTAGTTTATGTTTTGAATACTTTGCTTATTGTGTTGTAAGTCCTCATGGTTTTGGCTGTTTATGCTTTAGACACCGCGTCATTCGAGTTGATAGCTTTCTTTATCTAGTTTTCATGTAAAGAGTCCCACTTTTGTAATAATCAATCTTGCATAATCATCTGTGCACCCTCCCTCCTTTCTTGTTTTTCTTTGTTTGAGAGTTATTTCAAGCGATTGATTGTTATTTAAGGCATGAGAAAGAGACCTCTTATGCTCAATAGCTTAATCTCATCGAAGGTTCATCGTTAAGGCATAGTCTCTCTTTTATGCTAAGGATCACTTCTCGTTTGACATTTCACTTCATTTAGTGGACTTAAATATCACTTTGGGACAAAATGATTAAAGAATGGAAATGTAAGTCAGAAAGGATTAATAAAATCGGCTTAAAATTGACTAAACCGACATAAAGAAGAGTAATAAAATTGGTTGGATTCGGCTAGACGTTATGCCGAGTCCATCGCGTCAAGAGTCATCATATATTAATTCATGATATTTTGATGAATTTTGAGGCGTGTCTACCTCCCTCTTTGAGATAACTTCATGGTAGGAGGCAGGAGTGGTTGCATTTCATTGCATTTATTAACTTTTTGTCCAAATGTGCTCGAAACCATCACGCAATCAACTTGCAACCAATGATGATTTTAGAACCGAATCTGCTCTTCTCTTGAGTTTCTCCATGATAGAAAAGAGAAGAAAGGACAAACATGGCTGAGAAAGGCTTTGTCTGCACTGTTTTCACCTCAGAGCACAAAAATATTTTTATACATGAAAATAGGGCATGACTGGCCTTGTTTGGGCCAAACCAGGCCTCATTAGGGGCCAGCCGGGCTCCAATATTTGGTACACAAAGCAATGGCTGAGGGTGAACACAGGGCAATTTCCTAACAAGACAGACAGAGTAGTTTATGAGGAACATTGTGTGCGATCATTGGTTGATTTCATGGATTATTGTAATATCATTGTTGTAATAAATTAGATAGTTATTTATTATTCATTCGGATTTGTATAATATCATTGTTGTAATAACTTAGAAAGCTAGTTGGTAGTTAGTTCAATTAATTCATTCATTTGGTGTTGTAATAGCTAGTAATAATTCAGACACTTGGACACTCATTCGAACCCTCTTGCACAAGGGCAAATATGTAATATTCGTGTATGTCTTCCAACCCCCATTTCTTTCTCCCTTTTATTGACCTGCTTATAATGGTAGCATCATATTTTCCTTAGCATTTTCCATGACTTGTATCTATTCGCCTTGCATGTGTAGACGCGCTCCCGGGAACCCTTCGATATCCGCGCTTACGAGGGGTGCAAATCTCGTTTTGTTCTGAGCTACTACAGTTCGGACTCATGTCACCATTCTGAATCTAATCTTACAATGTGCGATGTAAGACCGATAAATCACCAAAAAGTCCAAAGCCTACAAATCGTTTTGGAAAACTAATTTTAATAAAGAAGTGCTAAACATGGACTGCTTTGCCAGATACAGCGTCGCCACTTAAATATTTTATTTTGGGGATTTAGGATACCCTGACTCGTGCCTAAGGCCACATGTCTGTCATCACCAAAGTTGCCTCGGCTCGGGAACTTGGGTACGAAAGGGGAAGGTCATGCAATGAGCACCCCCGCTCGCCCGATCAATGATCGGCCTGTACTAAGCATGATATTTTGTTTTTGAAAACACATGTGCTCTTATTCCTGCTAATTAGCTAGAATTACTATGTGATGCCACAACATACAAATATAGATTAGATCTCCTAATTTGGAACAAAACATTGCATGTTCGTTTGTTTGAAAACAGTTTGAAGTTTGCTACTCGCAAGTAGGCTAAATTAGGGATTTCAACGAATTGTTCCAATTCAAGCAATCCAACCTTCATCCACAGGCATTTAGGAAGTTAATCAAATAAGCAGTTAGCCTCATGGAAAGCATGCTATTAAGGCAACATTAACACACGTACAGTATGCTAAAGCGTAAACACTCACAGTGTACTCCGAGCCAAAACAAAAGAACTAGTTAGAAATCATGCATGATTCTAGTTCATGTTAAGATGGCTAATGCAACACATGCGAGAATGTTCCTATGATAGGCTCGGCTACCTAGAATGTCATGTGAAATGCAACTTGATAACATGCTATTTGAACACATATTCAAGTAAGTGTATTGAAAATACAATGCTGGTTTGTATGATGCGCCGAGCCCGGTGCATGCAATATAGATGAATGGATGCACGCATGCAAGCATAAGGTATGCTAATTAAAACATGCCCTAAAACTAACCATCGTAAGCGATCAAGTAAAAGGGAGAAAGAAATGGGGGTTGGAAGACATACACGAATATTACATATTTGCCCTTGTGCAAGAGGGTTCGAATGAGTGTCCAAGTGTCTGAATTATTACTAGCTATTACAACACCAAATGAATGAATTAATTGAACTAACTACCAACTAGCTTTCTAAGTTATTACAACAATGATATTATACAAATCCGAATGAATAATAAATAACTATCTAATTTATTACAACAATGATATTATACAAATCCGAATGAATAATAAATAACTATCTAATTTATTACAACAATGATATTATACAAATCCGAATGAATAATAAATAACTATCTAATTTATTACAACAATGATATTATACAAATCCGAATGAATAATAAATAACTATCTAATTTATTACAACAATGATATTATACAAATCCGAATGAATAATAAATAACTATCTAATTTATTACAACAATGATATTATACAAATCCGAATGAATAATAAATAACTATCTAATTTATTACAACAATGATATTATACAAATCCGAATGAATAATAAATAACTATCTAATTTATTACAACAATGATATTATACAAATCCGAATGAATAATAAATAACTATCTAATTTATTACAACAATGATATTATACAAATCCGAATGAATAATAAATAACTATCTAATTTATTACAACAATGATATTATACAAATCCGAATGAATAATAAATAACTATCTAATTTATTACAACAATGATATTATACAAATCCGAATGAATAATAAATAACTATCTAATTTATTACAACAATGATATTATACAAATCCGAATGAATAATAAATAACTATCTAATTTATTACAACAATGATATTACAATAATCCATGAAATCAACCAATGATCGCACACAATGTTCCTCATAAACTACTCTGTCTGTCTTGTTAGGAAATTGCCCTGTGTTCACCCTCAGCCATTGCTTTGTGTACCAAATATTGGAGCCCGGCTGGCCCCTAATGAGGCCTGGTTTGGCCCAAACAAGGCCAGTCATGCCCTATTTTCATGTATAAAAATATTTTTGTGCTCTGAGGTGAAAACAGTGCAGACAAAGCCTTTCTCAGCCATGTTTGTCCTTTCTTCTCTTTTCTATCATGGAGAAACTCAAGAGAAGAGCAGATTCGGTTCTAAAATCATCATTGGTTGCAAGTTGATTGCGTGATGGTTTCGAGCACATTTGGACAAAAAGTTAATAAATGCAATGAAATGCAACCACTCCTGCCTCCTACCATGAAGTTATCTCAAAGAGGGAGGTAGACACGCCTCAAAATTCATCAAAATATCATGAATTAATATATGATGACTCTTGACGCGATGGACTCGGCATAACGTCTAGCCGAATCCAACCAATGTTCTTGGGTTGGTTTGAGCTTGAAAAACCTGCTGGAGTTGCAGCTTTAAAGGT
>NW_021025889.1:638413-653756 GCF_004153795.1 Camellia sinensis
TTTAACGTGGTTCGGCAAGTCGCCTACGTCCACGGGCAGCGGATTCACTATATTGAACAAAATGGTAAGAATTACAACACTCTCTGTAATTCTCTCTCTCTCTTTGCTCTCTAAGCTCACACCTCTCAGCTGTGTTTCAACTCTCCTTAGCTTCTCTATATATAGAGATTACAAAGGCAAGAGGCACCCTTTGAAATGAGCTGGCTTCCAGCCCATTTCGGTGGCTTTCCAGATTTCTTCATGGCCTCATGGCCTCATGGCCAACTCACATGGCTTCCCCACCATGTAGCTGGCTGCTACTTTCCTTCACATGGCCAGAATCTCTGTAGCCAACTCAACTTGGGTTGATCTCCTACATCTCTGTCCCTTGTTTTTTTTTCGGATTTTTATAATCGAAAAAATCATGTTTGGCATGGGCACAAAAGCTCAAATAAAGACTAAAAAGTTTGCCTATTTTGCACCAAGCTTACCAAATAAAAATGAACATTTAAAATAAATAAATAAAATTAACCAAAAGAGTCAAAATTTCGGCTTAATTTTTTTTATTTTTTTATTTTGAAAAATACAATTAATTAAACATAAGTATTTGGCAACCAAGTAAAATAGTTAATATTTTGTAATACAACTTTTAAACCCATAAGCTATTTTTTAGCTCTCTGGATTACAAAGAGCACATAGGTGCCACTCAGGCCTAACTTCACAAATCCAAGTTTAACCAGAATTTTTTTAAGACTCGAGGAACATATATTTTGAATATAGTGTGGGCTTGGAAAATAATTTGAAAGTCTAAATTAAAAAAATAAAATAAAATTGTAGACTACTTGAGCTTAGCCTAAGTTAAATTTATTGAGGTGGAATTGAGTTGGGACAGACAAGGTATCAAATTGATAATGGAATTTGTACAACTCTCAATACAATTTGGGTGTGGCCTAGACAACCCGACCAAACCCACCTGATCACTTGTTGACCTCACATGCCCCTCCCTCCTGGCCAAAGGTCCTTTATTCCAAAATTCTTTTAACTTGTCCAAAACTATTTAGAAATTTTGAATTATATAAGAATATTAGTGTACAAAAATCTCAATACATCATTAAGTAATTATGAATATTTTGAGATAAAGATAAAGATTTTTGTGACTTTCCTTCCACGAGTCAAGAATATATTATTAGGTCCAACTAGGACCCACAAATGCATTAAAATTTATTCTCATCCCTGACTCTTCAAAAGAGATAAAAGATCTTGTGGCCTTGCGGCAACTTGTTTTGCAAGTTTTCTCCAACCTTTTTGGGTGATTAAAATAAATTTTGGGTGAATAGTTTTCCCCAACCTACCATGGGCATATTACAATATATATATATATATTTTGTAACACCCCGAAATAAATGACAATAAACCATATATCATGTTTATTAAATAACAACTTAAGCAAAAATAATTATCCTCCATTAATTCCAATTGCTTGTATAAAAGAGTAACATATGCAAATATATGTTCACAAGTCTAACTCTGAATCTATAACATATGTTACAAGATAAGGAAATGGGATAAACATAAACAAATAAGATAACGCCCTAATAACTACAATTTTCCAATATGGTATTTTGTTACAACAAAAGTGAGTTTTCAACTCAATATAGATAAAGCCCTAGGCTTGTATAAAAATAATTACAAGTAAACAAAATGAAGCTCATGTTCTAAGTCCTCCCAACCTATTGCCTTGGCAGAGGCATATCATCAGCACCCGAAAGTTGTTTTCCACATAGGGTGAGCCAAAGTCCAATAGAAATACTCTAGCACAGTATATGAATCTTAGCAAAATCATAAGGTGAATGCACAATGAATGCCAATTGCCAAACATTCCCGTTTTCCATCTCAAAACTATGCAATGCCAGATTATATATCAATTCATGAAAAATAATCTTTGTATACAGAAAACAGGACAATGGATACAACACACTGGGAATCTCTAGGTACATGTTTGCAAGTAGGCTATACAAGTACTACCAAAGCCATTTTACCCGTACTAACCGGAAGAATAAGCACCTAACCACGCAGGTTTCTGGACTTTCACCAAGGACACATAGGCCAACAATATAAACCACAACCACACCCCCTAACTAGATTCACCACGGTATACACCCATTTTTCTCAAAAATCAAAACATTGAAAATGTTCAATGTATAATGATGCACAATGCACAATAGATGAGAAAGTAGTTTCAATTCAACTTAATCCGCATGCAATGTCTACAACAATCAAGACTATACTCCACCGATAATCCAAAACAGATAGGGTAAATTACATTTATACCCCTTGAGGTTTGGTCTAATTACTACCCACCCCCTGACGTTTTGGAAATTACATTCCTACCCCAATGGTTAATAGTCTCATTTCACAAACTTCCTTACTTATATAAAAGGTAACAACTCCTAGTAGAAAAACAGAGGAAATTACATTAAAAAAAAAAAAACGAAAAGGAAATGATAATGTCTTTTTGGTCATCTTATTTGGATTAGTAATACTAAAAACTCATAATAATATATTCAGAATTTATCTAAAAATATTAACATGTAGTTCAGATTCATTTTATACATTAACTCCACAATATACAATTTTAATCTCTACCACGTAACTTATTTTGGTTCAAAATCTGAACCCCCCTATACTTATTCTATTTGGATAAGTATCAAAGATATCAAAGAAAATGGTGATTTCTTACCATCATCTCTTTTCAAGGATAAGTTCCATTCTATACTTTATTTCTCTATATACTCCTCTTGTGAGTTTTAACTCGGGCGCACACAAACAAAAAATTAACTTTATCGGGCAAATATAAAATGGATGTTTAAGTTTACAATAATATATGTTGTTCATTTTATAAAACAAAATTTAATTTATTTTTATGTTTACATATGTTTGATGAAATTAATTTTTTGAATGGATGACATTAATTGTAAGCCCTACGAAATAGATTGTTCAAATTATAATTTTGGGTTTGAATTGGGGCTCACAAGGGAGTATGGATGAATATGGAGAGATGAAGGGATTTGGAGTGATTGTTGTGCATTAACAACCATTGTAGTGCGAGCGATGAGCTCACTTTGAATCTTATTTAGATGATCCAAACCGTTCACCTTTTAGAGTACGTCGAGTACAATATATTTGCAAAAACTTAAGTTGATTGGACATTGATAACCCTATGATTAGATGAAATTGTATCTACAAAAGAAAAAATGGTAGGTGTGATTTTGAGTATAAAACTACATACAAATGTGATTTGATTAGAGGGTTACCGATATCTGATCGACTTGATTTTTTATAGAAATATTTGATTCAATGTACCCTAAAAGGTGAACGGTTTGGATCATCAAACTAAAATCTGAAATGAACTCTATAATATGCACATCGATGACTACTGTAAATGACACAGAACAGTCGCTCTCCATCCAAAGTGAAGATATGAAGGGGAGCTCATCCCATCTTTTCACAATGAGTTATTTCTCAGCTTCATCTTTTTACAATAAGTGGTATTTCGTTTTTCTTCCTCTATATTTTGATTGATAATTCTAGTATTATGAAAATGTGGCAATTCGTTTCTTTCTTCATCAAATCTCATGATTTTTGGCAAACTTTGGTAAAATAATAATAATAATATAAAGGAAAATGAGTTGGACCCCTCAAGGAGGCACCCCTTTTGATCCCCTCTCTCATTGATTGGTCAGTTTTTCTTTTTTCTTTTTTTCTTTCTCCTCCAATCACCACCCGCCACGTGTGTGTGGGGATGGTGAAGGTGGTGATTGGAGGGGGTCTCAATCATTTCCCTAATATAAATTTTGTTTATCCCGATTTCAACAACCAAACGTGAATTAGGGACATGAAAAATTCATTTCCTTTCCTTTCCTTCCAAATCACTTTCTTTTCTCACCTAATTGCTAAAACCAATGGCCTATAAGATTTTAGTCGTGGTGGCCTACTGTTTCTAGTTCAATGAATCTATACTGTTTAAGATTGAGGAGTTGCTTAGCCAGCAAAGCAATCACTTTGTTCTGTTTGAGTTTTTAAAAAAAAAAATTTTGAAAATTTTATTTTCTGTTTTTCATACTTTTTTTATTTTTACTGATTTTTTTTAATATTTTAAGTAATTTTTAAAAAAATTTTAGACACACCTAACATAAATATACTTAAAAAGTATAATTTTTACAAAAAAAAAATATTTAAAAAATTCACTAAATATCAAAAATATAAAAAAATATATATATGAAAAATCAGTACATTTTTCGTATTTTTATGTATTTATTAATTTTTAAAAATATTTTTTCATAAATATTTTATTTTTTTAGACACATTTAAGTAAGATGCATCTAGAAAAATAAAAAAATATATTTAAAATTTAAAAATATTCACTAAAAAAAATACGAAAAATAAAAAATTCAATTTTTTAAAAACTTAATTCAAAAAATTTAAACCAAACACACTGAACAGTATTATTTGATGTAGTTTTCCAACTTAAAATTAATAATAAGAAAGTTCAAGTTAAAAGTATTATTATTATTTTTCTAGTTGTCAAATAATCACTCTGTTTGTGTTATTTTTACACCAAATACTTATTTCCTTAAGAAAAAATAAAACAAAACAAAAAATAATAAAATTTAATAAATCGTACCAAAGAAGACAAAAAAATCGATTATTGACAATGATCCCTACAATGCAGAGGCTTTAGCCTGTCCATGTGCTATAGATTGGGTTATTTCATATGTGGTATCCATTATATTATTGTTAAAATTTCACACGATAAGTATGAAAAATACATTCCAACAGTATTACCATAGGAGTAGCGTTCCAATTTTTTGCCGCATTGTTGTTTATTCATTGACTTCTTTAAACTTAATATGTTACTCCAAAAAAATATTCATACATATTTTTTTATTAGTAGTGGAACCCCCCTCCCCCCTCCCTCTACAATTCCCTTAATGATGTGGTAAGACAGAACGTATATAAGGAGAGTTTTAAAAAAATATTAAATGTTGATCAATTATTCAAATTTTGTTTGCCATGTCATTTGGGGGGATCTTTTTTTTTTTGGAGGGGGAGAGAAATTGTGCAGATGAATCATTTTTTTTTTCAAGTTTAATATATAAATTAACAAATTAATATAACAATAAAATTAGTGTTTTCTTAAAATATTAGCATCATATTTGTCACGACCTAACCCCCACTCCAAGGGATTAGAGAAGTGACCGGCCAATAATCCGAGATTACTAAAGGTCTACTTAACAATAATACAATACCAAGGACTGGCGGAAGCCTTAAATAATAAATTATAACATCCAATGAGCTGTGAAGACTTAAATAAACAAAACAACCCTTCATATATATATATATATATACATAAGTCCATGTCAAGCTTAAAAACAAAAACAAAAACATAATGTAGGGATTAAGTCCCAATAACAAACCAATCTGAAACACATTCATAACACTTGTTCACAAAGGTTTTCTTTTGAACAATGGGGCTTACCTAGAACAATTTTAAATCACTGTCCAATTTTGTTGAAGGAAGATGACAAGGATTGGGGACCTAAACTATTCAAGTTTATAAATGCCTAGATATCACACCCTAACTTCATGTCTGAATTCGCAAAGATTTGGGAGGACACACAAATGCCAGGGTGGGCAGGGTATAGACTTATGAGAAAATTACACAATTTAAGGAATCATCTAAGGAAGTGGAACAAGGAGGTATTTGGCAATATAGACAATATACTAAAGTCAGCAGAAGGGGAACTACATGAGTGTGATCTGAAGGCAGAGTCTAGGCCCCTGGATGATTTGGAAATAAAAAGAAGAAGAGAGGTTAGAAGGCAGGAGTGGAAGCTCAGCAGAAATAAGGAAATGCTGTGGCGTCAAAAATCCAGATTGGTGTGGGCTCGAAATGGTGACAAAAATACTAGGTTCTTTCATATTATGGCAAGCAAAAGGCAGAGAAAGAACTTGCTAGATTCAGTCATACTGGAGGATGTGAGCTTTGAGGAACTTGATTAGGTCAAGCAAGAAGTAGTTAGGCATTTTAGAAAGCATTTTTTAGAAAATTAGTGTTCTAGGCCAAAGATTTCAGGCCCTTTTTCTATCATAAGTTCTGAGGCAGCAGTGAACTTGGAAACAATGTTTTTTGAAGATGAGGTTTGGGCAGCAATTCAAGACTGTGATGGGAATAAGGCCCTTGGACCAGATGGCTTTAACCTAGCTTGCATTCAAAAGTGTTGGAGAATAATAAAAGGGGAGATAGTTTAACTGATGCATGAATTTCGTTCAAATGACAAGCTATTAAGAGGGGTTAACAGTTCTTTCATTGTTCTTATACCTAAGAAGAGTAATCCTACAGGCTTGGGGGACTATAGACCAATTAGCTTGGTTAGTTCAGCCTATAAGATCTTGGCCAAGGTGCTATCTAGAAGACCAAAGCAAGTTTTACCATCAGTGATGAGTGAGATGTAGTTAGCCTTTGTGAGTGGTAGACATATCCTAGATGGGGTGCTAATAGCAAATGAAGTCGTAGATGGGTGGAGAAGATCAAAGAAGAAAAGAGTTATCCTAAAATTAGATTTTGAGAAAGCCTGTGACTCAAAGAATTGGGAATTCTTGTTGTCAATGTTGAGAAATTTTGGTTTTGGTGAAAAATTGATTAGGCAGATGAAGATGTGCATTTGTACAACAATGGTGTCTGTATTAGTTAATGATTCACCCATTGAAGAGTCCAAACCACAAAAGGGGTTAAGGCAAGGGGATCCTCTCTCTCCGTTTTTGTTCATTATTACAGCAGAAGGCCTTAATCTGTTATTGGACAGGGCTAAAGAAAAATGGTTGTTTAAAGGAGTTACAGTTGGCCCTAATGAGTTAAGAATCTCACATCTACAATTTGCAAATGACACTATCATATTTTGTGAAGGTGATAAGGAGGAAATTCTGAACATTAAGAGAGTGTTAAGGTGCTTTGAAGTGATATCTTGGTTAAAAATTAACTATCATAAAAGTGTAGTTTGTGAGGTGGGTTTCTGAGATGATCAAACTAAGGTTTTTGCTAAAATTCTGAACTGCCTAACCAAGAAATTGCCATTTAATTTCTTAGGACTGCCTTTAGGGGCCAATCCTAGAAGGAGAAGCACATAACATCCAGTTGTGGATAAGGTAAAGAAAAAGTTGTCTTCTTAGAAGAGGAAGTTGTTGTCTTATGCTGTGAGAATGATTTTGATTAAATCAGCTCTCTCAAATTTGCCAATCTATTTCCTTTCTATTTTAAAAATTCCTAAGGGTGTTGTCAAGGCTATTGATAAGCTACAATCAAAATTTTTTTTTTTTTTTTTGTTTTTTTTTTTTTTTTTTTTTTTTGGGGAGGGGGAGGGAGGAGGGAGGGGGGTTTGAAAATAAAAGGAAAGTGCACTTGGTTAAAAGAAGGGAGGTCACCAAAAGCAAAAGTCAAGAAGGTTTGGGGGTGAGAGATTTAAGTGAAGTAAATGATCGCTTGTTTCTAAAATGGTGGTAGAGGTTTGGTAATAAAGAAAAAGCATTGTGAAAATCTGTGGTGTGCTCAAGGAATGGTAGGGTTGGTGGGGGCTGGGTTCCATCAGTAAATCATTCAAGTGTGGTTTCCATATTATAGTAGGATATACTTTAGTAAACCAGAGCTTAAGTGAGTTCTATGGTGGCCATTTTAAAATAAATGTTGGAAATGAGAGAAGATTCAGTTCTGGTTTGATATTTGGTTTAATAATAGATGTTTGAGGGATGACTTCCCTAGATTATATAGTTTATCCATTGAGAAAGAGAATTCATTGCAGTAGATTAATGCCAAGAAAAGTAACTCAGGGGTGTGGCAACTTAATTTTAGAAGACAACTTTTAGCTTTGGAAGATGAGGAGTTGCAGAGATTGAATGGTATGCTGGAGGCATCTCCTACAATTAGAAATGGCCTTGAAGATTCTTGCTCTTGACTAGCTAACATTTCAGGGAAGTTCTTTGTGTCTTTTGTGTGGAAGTGGTGGGAAGCATCAAAAGGGCCATGTTTGAAATTACCTAAAGGGTATTGGGAAAGTATAGCTCCTCCAAAAGTGCAGTTTTTTAGTTGGTTGGCTTGGTAATATAGAGTTAAAACTTCAACCTTCCTACAAAGGATTAGGGTTTTAGATACTAGTACTAACAATCTGTGTGTTTTCTACAAAACAGTGGTGCAATCTTTGGATCATATGCTATTGTTTTATATATTGGTCTAGAAGCTTTGGTCACAAATGGTCAATTAGTGGGAGCAATCCTGAGCAATTCCTAGATCAGTAGAGGGTCTACTTCATTGGTGATCAGGTGGCAAGTTGAATAGATGGGTATTCAAAATGTGGAAGACAGTTCCCTTAGTTGTGATGTGGTCTATTTGGAAATTGAGAAATGAATGTCTTTTTAAGGGGGCCCAACTTGATTTTGAAGATTTATGTGAAAATGTGAAAGTGCAGATTGCTTTTTAGGCCAAATGGAACATGGAGGTAGATTATTCAGTTCATGATATTGTCTCTAACCTCCATCAGATCAGGTTTTCTGCTTGAGTTTGGTTTAACAACAGATGTTTGAGGGATGACTTCCCTAGATTATATAGTTTATCCATTGAGAAAGAGAATTCATTGCAGCAGATTAGTGCCAAGAAAAGTAACTCAGGGGTGTGGCAACTTAATTTTAGAAGACAACTTTTAGCTTTGGAAGATGAGGAGTTGCAGAGATTGAATGGTATGCTGGAGGCATCTCCTACAATTAGAAATGGCCTTGAAGATTCTTGCTCTTGACTAGATAACATTTCAGGGCAGTTCTTTGTGTCTTTTGTGTGGAAGTGGTGGGAAGCATCAAAAGGGCCATGTTTGAAATTACCTAAAGGGTTGTGGGAAAGTATAGCTCCTCCAAAAGTGCAGTTTTTTAGTTGGTTGGCTTGGAAATATAGAGTTAAAACTTCAACCTTCCTACAAAGGATTGGGGTTTTAGATACTAGTACTAACAATCTGTGTGTTTTCTACAAAACAGTGGTGCAATCTTTGGATCATATGCTATTGTTTTGTATATTGGTCTAGAAGCTTTGGTCACAAATGGTCAATTAGTGGGAGCAATCCTGAGCAATTCCTAGATCAGTAGAGGGTCTGCTTCATTGGTGATCAGGTGGCAAGTTGAATAGATGGGTATTCAAAATGTGGAAGATAGTTCCCTTAGTTGTGATGTGGTCTATTTGGAAATTGAGAAATGAATGTCTTTTTAAGGGGGCCCAACTTGATTTTGAAGATTTATGTGAAAAGGTGAAAGTACAGATTGCTTTTTAGGCCAAATGGAACATGGAGGTAGATTATTCAGTTCATGATATTGTCTCCAACCTCCATCAGATCAAGTTTTCTGCTTGAGGTTCAGAATGGTTATGGATTTGGAATTGGCAGGGACTCCATTTGGTAGCAGGGGATATATCTAGTTGGCTCCTTGGTGTTTTGTGTTTTGTTTTGGCCTTTGTTTATCATATTGGTTCCTTACCAACGTCCAAGGCTAGTGCTAGCATATATAGGGTTCCCTTCTCGGTGCTAATCTAGTTGGGATTAAGATGGTGTTTCGTGATGCTCTTTGCACTTCCTCCCCTTTTATTGATGTATTTCCATATTTTATATGTTCTCATCCATCAATAAACTTTTTCTTTAGCTGATCAAAAAAAAAAAAAAAAAAAAAAAAACCACTTGTTCACAAATATAAAAGGGTAAATTCTAAACCACCCATGTAAAGCATGACCCGATCAGAACCTTGAAGTGAGGCATAAAAGCTGGCTTGACAAAAAGTAGAGTTCAAGTCGACGCCACTAAGTCTGGTCTTGCACTTGATCACCTACACACACACACACACACATATATATATATATATATAACAGTGAGCTAGAGCCCATTGAATAACAACTCTGTAAAAGGGTTATGAATGATATCCTTACAACATTTAAAATAGTCAATTATCATTAGTGAATCAGTTTCTCATTTCATAATCATATTGCAATCATAGCAGTCATACGTGGTACATCCATTAGCAGAACAGTACAGTAGGTCTTAAAAGACCAAACGATCATATTTGATGGTCATCAATACAATAAACAGTAGTTCTAAGATTTGGAATTGACAGAGATCTCTGCAACAGTAGCAGTAGCTGTAACAATAACAAATGCTATGGATGCCACAAATACATTTCACAAATAGGACAATCATTCATTCAGTTAGAAATCATCATTTCGGAAATAGAACATATTATAAGTCAGAAAATACTTATAATTTGAACATATCTTTACAAGTTTGTTACTCACAGTTCGTTCCCTGAATCACGTGGTTAGAATGAGGTGTTCGGCCTACATAAACACATTCAAACACAACATGTTAAAACACGTTCAATTCATTTAGTCGGTTTTTAAACCTATTGTCACAACCCAACCCAAGCCCCATTCCAAGGGATTAGAGAAGTGACCGGCCAGTAATCCGAGATTACTAAATGCCTGCTTAACAGTAATACAATACTAGGGGCTGGCGAAAGCCTTAAATAATGAATTATAACGTCCAATGAGTTGTGAAGACTTAAATGAACAAAACAACCCTTTAAACCAATATTTTGAGGCTCTTTGTTGAGGTTATTGAGCTGAAATTTCAGCCTTTGAGAGTGAATATATTGTGGTTTGTGAACAAAATGGTAACTCTTCCTCAAGAAGTATAACTATGTCCATCTTTACACTACTTCTTACCTCTCTTTTCTTGCTATTTTCATATTGTTTTTGGACTATTTTTGTGGGTTGAAACTTGTGATTTAAAGCTACCAAGGTTAGAGGGGTTAACCACCTTTCTTTGAGCCTTATCCCATAAACTTTTATCCTTGTGTTTCCCACTTATTTCTCAACTTTTAGCCACTATTTTTCAAAGTTTTAAAAGGCTAAAATATGTGGTTTTGAGGTCCAAAAAATGGGGGTTAGCCACCTCGCCGCTTTAGGCTTCCTTACTCGCTTCAATTCTCTCTCATTTTTGCTTACTTTTTTAGCTTTTGAAACTGATTTTTCGGCATTATTTTGCTATTTTTAGGACTGGTTTAGTGTGTTTATTTAGTTCATGCTTTGAATATTAGGCTTGTGTTGTTGTAAGTCCTCATAGGTTTGGTGGTTTAGGCCTTAGACACCAACCTATTTGAGTTGATAGCTTTTATTTCATAGCTTTCATACATATGTTTACACTTGTAATAATCATCTCTGCAACCTCCATCCTTTCTTGGTTTTTCTTTCTTTTTCTTAAGCGTTGTTTCAAACAATTAATTGTTGTTTAAGGCATGCGAAAGAGACTGTAACAACCCTCATACTGTTTACTGATTAGGGACTGATTGATTACCAATAATCACCGATTACTGCTAAACGGAACTGATAATGACTGATAACTGACTGATAATTGAACTGATTAAAGTACTGAACTGACTGACTGAAATTGGAAACCGAATTGATTGAGTATATGTTACTCCCTCCGTCCCAAAATAATGGTCCCTTTTGGGGAATCCAACTTTTTTTGGTAGTACAATTATTGCATTTGAAAAAAGTTGATTTTCCAAAATTATCCTTTTGATAGTACATTTTTTGGGAATATCAATGCATAATTGTACTTTTTATGTTGTTTATTAATTTAAAAAAAGGGTAAAATAGGAAATTTATATTATTTTTGTACTTGATTTTTGAAGAGGGACTAATATTTTGGGACAATAAAAAATGGAATAAGGGACTAATATTTTGGGACGGAGGGAGTAGTTAAATTGCATTTTATCTGTTGACAGTATGATTATCTATTCATGCTTATATGTTTAAACTGCTAATTGAAGGCCTTATCGGCGGCCGAATTAGAAACCGATTGATGTTCCGAGACCCTCATAATTAATGTAATTTTATGGAATATTTACCTGAAAACTGATTAGGCATGATTAAATTAGATTAAAATAAGCTAATATAAGAGTTGGACTTATTTACCATTTTGCCACATGAGTGGCCCACTACTTGAGTCATCTTTGATTCTCATTACACTCACATAACACATTTCATCAGCTCTTGTGTTGCCTCTAACCGACCAAGAAGAGAGTTAGAGAGAGAGAGAATTGTTCTTGTTGATTTAGCTTGAGAATCTTGAAGAATTGAAGGAATTGGAACATAGGTTGCAAATTTAGCTTCCTCACCTTGTAACTAAAGCTCTAGGTAAGGAATTCAACCCCTCTTTGTTGTGTTTAAGCTCATTCATGTAAGATTCTTGAGCCTCTAGTGATTCAAGTCTAGAATTGGTTCATTGTTGTTGATTTGGAACTCATTTCATGCATGCATGTTTGTAATGTAGATGTTTGAGTTGTTTTCATGGCAAAAGGTTACACGCATGTCCATCTTTTGGTCATACTCCATGAATTCATCATGTTCTTGAAGAAATGAGTCCATTTGAACAAGCTTTGAAGATTGAATTTGGTTTGAATCCATGCATGTTTGCATGTTCATCATATTTTTGAAAATGGGTTTGAATAAAACAACTTGGGCTTGATTTCTCAATTGAGTTTTGAACCATGTTTAACTATTGAGCTTTCACATGTTTTCTGGAAATTTAGCCAGAGGTGCGAGTTTTGAATGCTTTCACTGGTTTGAGGCTTGGGTGCAATCTGGGTTTTCAGATTTCGCACTTCCGCTCGAGGGGGGAAATGCTGCTCGAGCGTAAGAATCCGAGCATCAGCACTTCCTGCACGTTTTACTGGTACGCCGAAGCGAGGATGGGCGTCGAGCGAGTTTGTCTCAGCTCGACGTTTGCGTCGAGCGGAGATTTCACCATCCAGTACTTTCACGTACGCTCGAGCGGGAAAGTTTACGCTCGAGCGGTACCTTTGTTGATTGACCGTTCGATGCGGGAAACCTCGCTCCGGAGCGGGATCTGTTTTTCTGAAAAATTCTGAAACTGTTTTCTGGTCGAATCTTTTGCATCCTCATCCTAATTCTAGGCATTCTTAGGCCTAGTTTAAGGATCTATGTTTGAGGATATAGATTGTAGAAACACACCGAGGCATTAGGAATTAAGTTATTACCGTTCCAATTGGGTAGCTTGTGTGTGGTTCAAGTCTGTTAACTGTGTAGGGTTGGCGACTGGGGGACAGCGCTCTAGCATACTGTAGCCCAGAACTCTGTGAGGTAAATTGTGTAAAGATAATGTTCAACTGATATCCTTTTGAATAACTGAACTGAATGTTCTGAACTGTATTACGAATGAATGATGTCCTTTTATTTCTGACTGTACTGTGGCATCCTTAGTACCTATCTGTTTTACTGTTACTTGTTACTGTTACAGACATCTCTGTCGGTTCCCTCGTGGAACCACTACTGTTTACTGACTGATGGCCATCATCACTGTTCGGTCTTTTGAGACTATCTGTTGACTGTTATCTAATGGATGTACACATATGACTGTATTTCTGTACTGAACCTAACTGAAATACTGATTAATTTGAACTATTTCTCATTACCGTAAGGTAATTCATTCTGAACCCTTTACGCATTATGTATTCCACTGGGCTTTAGCTCACTGTCATATATATATGATAGGGTTCAGGCACAGACCGCAGCTAGATGGCATTCAGGGTTACTCCAGTTTTGGTAAGCCAGCTTTGTGCCTCACATGAGAGGGTTCGAGTTGCATGCTATGGCTTTGGGGGTGTTTTGTTGGTTTTTCCCACCTTCTGCTACTGTTACTGTTCTGTATAAGACGCGAGTTACGTACTGTTAATAGGGTTGAGCTCCCTAGTCTGGAATGAATGAAATATTTGTGTATACTGTTCTGTACTGTTTATGTGTGAATGTATGAAAAGCCTTTTTGCATACAGACTGTCACAGCTCAATGGACATTGTTTATTTACTGTTTTGGCTTCTGCCAGGCCCTGTACTCTGTTTTACTGTATTACTGTTCTGCAGGCCTTCGGTAATCTCGGATTACTGGCCGGTTACGGTGCTAAACCCATAGGGCCGGGTTTGGGTCGTGACAGAGTGGTATCAGAGCGATACTTACCACGAGTTATACCGCACACACGTGTCCAAATGAGCTATAGGGTGTCCTAGAAAAGTTATTAGGGCATCTCATGAGCATGATAAGTGTGTGGTTACGTTATGACTGAATATCTGCTACTGTGTTAAACTGGTAAACAAATGACTGCTTATGTTTAAAACTGTTATAACTGCTTATAGTGAAATGGACAATGCAAATGAACCTAAGTCCTCATCTACCGAGGCAAGAATGGAAAGAATGGAAAGAATGATGGAACTGATAACTGCTAGACTTGAACAACAACAGAACCAACCGCCCCCACCTCCTCCTCCTCCGGTACAGCCGGAACCTAATGCGAATGTGGATGATGGGGACATTATTGCTCTGACCCAGAAGTTCAGCAAAATGAAACCGCCATCCTTTCAGGGAGGCCTTGAACCGTTAAAAGCTGAAGCTTGGGTTCTGGAAACAGAGAAACTATTTGAAGTGTTTCCGTGCTCAGAAGCGAATAAGGTATTGTTAGCTACCTTCACCCTCCAAGAAGAAGCTAGAAGGTGGTGGATGTTGATCCGTGATACAAATGCTATTATGACTTGGGCTCAGTTCAAGGAGTCCTTCTTTGAAAAGTATTTCCCTCAGTGTGTCAGGGATAGAAAAGTGACTGAATTTGAGCAATTAAAACAGGGCACCACGTCGGTTGCCGAATATGAAACAAAATTTACTGAACTTGCCCGTTATGCACCGCATATGGTGGATACTGAATATAAGAAGGCCAAAAAATTTGAAGGTGGCCTTAATGTGGCAATACTGGACCGGATAAATGTTTTGAAATTACCGACTTTTGTGGTTGTTCTCGACCGGGCATTGATGGCCGAGTCGAACATTGCAGCGGTGAAGCAATTTGAAACACCAACAACTGAATGGCATGGAAAAAGGCAGGGTTTCAAATTCAAGAAAGGCAAGCACAACCCAGCCAACAAGAAACAGAATACGGGGTCGACAACTAGCCCCAGCCAAGGGAGTGGTTTCATACCACCCTGTTCTGAATGTGGCAAGAAGCACAAAGGGGTTTGCTACAGAATATCTGGAGCCTGTTACAGGTGTGGCAAGGTGGGCCACATGGTTAAAGATTGCCCTTCTGCTCCTCAAGGCAATAGCAAAGCTGCAGCCAGCGGCGCAGCATCAAATGCTCCACCAAAGCATAACCCTAAAGCTACCGGGAAAGAGCCTGTGAGGCAAGGCCGAGTGTTCGCACTAGTACCGGGAGATGTGAA
>NW_021025889.1:654959-804251 GCF_004153795.1 Camellia sinensis
GGTAGCTCACCGTCGTTGTGTTTGTAGGTCGATCGGACAGATAAGGAGCTTGGTGGAAAGGAGTACGGGCTCTGCGGAATATTCACTCCCCGTACAGTTAAAATTATGAATCTTAATTGGTGGTGATTTATATTAAAAGTAGGGATTTTGGTTTGTTGTTGTTTGTGCTGAAATTAGGGATTTGATTTGTGCTACAATTAAAAATATTAATTTGTAGTATTTGTTATTTAATTTGGGACTTTCATTTGTTATAATATTAGTATATTAGAAATTTTATTTGTTGTGATTTGTGCTAAATTTAAATTTTTTGATTTGTTTTAAAATTGGAGATTTTGATTTGTGAGGATTTCTGATTTTGATTATGAATTTTTATTTTTTAAAACAGTCATAGAGAAATATTTCAAAAGAAAATCAAAGTTAAAAAATCAAAGTTGAAGAAATATTTCAAAAGAAAATCAAAAATGCCCCCTACATTAAATTCTTGCCTCCGCTACTGGGTATGTGTACACTCTTTTGTGCTTTCTCACTTGAATCTCAAATTGTGTTGTCGCTTTTGATGTGAACAAAATTAAATTTCAAACATAAATTTAAGTAAAAATTTAATATTTTGAAATACATGCGAACGACCTTAGTTCCACTAAAAATGAAAAGTATACATACCAGCAATCGTGGTAGAATATTAAATAAAATATTATTAAATTGTAAAAATACTAAAAATTAAGGCTCATGTTAGATAATGTCTCAAAGCGAGTCCCTCAGCCCATGTCCGACCGGGATACCGCGTTTATATTGAGTGATTGCCAGGTTGACCGGGCAATCTAGGATCTCATTGAAGGTTTCCCAGTACCTAGAGTTGTATGCATTGAGGGTGTCACTCGACTCCATCTTGACACTAAGAAGGTGGTCCACTTCCTTTGGCTTTTTCGCGTTGGTTTTGAAACGAATCACGAACGCTTCCGCCAACTGCTGCCACCTTTCGATGCTCTCCTCCGGCAACTTCTCAAACCATTTCAAGCCCAACTCGCCCAAACTTGATGGAAAAATAAGGCACATGAGAGCGTCATTACGCCGGTGTCTGACCATGACCTGCCGGAAGTGGTCTGTAGCCTTGGCCTTAGGCTGAACCTTTTTAACTCTCTTTGGTTTGGGTGGAAGCATTGATTGCGTTGGTGCGGCTTCGGCGTCAGTTGGAATATCGGCGAGAAGATCTTGGACAATAGGCCTTGGACGAACCATTTCGGCAGTCTTTACGAGCTTCCGTCGGCGTTTACGTTCAGGAATTGGTATTAAGTAGGGGGCCGAAGTTGATGGAAGATCGGCTGGGTCAGATGTGGACTCTTGATCTGTTCGGGATGTAGAAGCAGTTAAGGTTGTGGCTGTGGGTGGAGAAAGACTCTTCTTCCTTTTTCTAGGGATGTCGGGTAAGGTGGATTTGTATGTAGGGATGAAGTTTAGTAATACTGGGGCTTTTCGTTTATGGATTGGAAGGCCAAGAAGTGTTTTCAGATCTGTTCCTGGGAAGAAGGATTGGGGAAAATTTTTCGGTGGCTGATGAAGATCTGCAGAGAGACAGACGTCAAAAACAAAAAATATTAAAATCTTAAAAAAAAACAACTAAGTATTGACTCAGGGCTCTTACTCTTGCCCTCTGTAAGTGTTCGAAGAAGAGGGTAGAGGTGGACATCTTCATCTGGGCCAAATTCCCAATTTCCAGAAGCAATGAGAAAATCATCTCCAGCCCCCTTGTTGGAATCTGGGAGGTCGGCTATAATTTTGTATTGAGTGGATCTCGGCTTAAGGTAATAGACGAAACCCCTATCCTTCAGATCAAGAGGGCACATAGTATAACAATATTGAAGGTCGGCTAGGGTGATTCTAAGGTTTTCTTGCCTAGCTAAGGCAATAATACCGTTAATTACCCTATAGGAATTGATAGTAAGTTGCATAGGGTTCAGCTTATAGAAATGGAGAACTTGACGAAAAAGAGGATCAAGTGGAAGCCGAAGTCCACATTCGGTAAAAGCAACTATTGGAAAAGGCATTGTATGATCTGTGGGCACGATGGTATCATTATCCCCAGCCAATTTAAGATGAACGTCGGCTGGGATAGAGAATTCTTGCCTAAAGTATTCAAGTTTTGTCGGGGTATTTACCCTATGCCTCCACATACCCATTATGTTGGATTAAACTGAGAGGAATATGTTTCAGAAGATGGGCGTTTTTCAGGTTTCCTTAAAGATTAAGGGTTCTATAGACAAATCCCAAAACAATGAAGTATGAAGATAAAAATCGAGGGCACAGATCTGGGGCAGATACAAAAAAGAGAAAACAAAGACGAAGTTTCAGATTCAAGAACAGAGGTATAGTTCTCAGAAACAAATCAAGAACAGCGGCAAAGAGAATAATGAAAAGTCATAAAAGTTCAAGACATAACCACAAATTCAAGATGCAAATAAAATCAAGACTTCGAACAAAGATCAGTAATGGCGACAGACAAACAAAAGCACATAAAAGAATGGAAGAATTAAAGGAAACGATCTTACCAGGACAAACGAAGCCGAGGCAATGTTCGCCGAACCCAGAAACCGGTTGCAACAGCAAAGAAGGCTTTGCAGGAATGAGGGGTTAAAAGCAAATCCAGAAGAGAGATTGAGGCGATGGCAGATTCGAAGAAGAATGAGCTTTCAGAAGAGAGAAAGAGCAAGAAGACGGAATGAAAAAGTGAAGAAAAGATAGAGGCAAAAGAAAAGTTTTGTCAAAAATGTGAAATGGCGGCAAAATTAGGGTAATCATTACGCCTAGGGTAACGCACGCGTCAGGCGGCGCAGACGAAATGAACGGACAGTTTCAGGCGCGTCACCGACACGCTCCAATAAAGATGAAACACGTAAAAGAAACAGTTCGATATGCATGACAGCTCATGCGCATGGGAGAATACGATCGAAGCCTTGTTCTCCGAAGAGAACACGTCGGCTGAAAATAGATAATCTTGGGGGCAGTGTGGTCAGATTTTCACCCACACAATTTAGTTGTGGGGATGTATTTTCAGGATACCAACACGTGGCATGGTGACGCCGACGTGTCAGCCGAGGTGCCACGTGCCCTGGTGGTTAAGCCGAGGTAATATCGGAGAAGCCGAGGTCATCTCCGAAGATGTCGGAGCCCGAGATAAGGGGCGAGAATCCTAAGGCAAAGAGGATTGAATCAAGATAAGGATTAAACTCTTAGGGAGTTTATCTCTATCACTTAAAAGAGTCCAGAGTAAGCAGTGAACTAGAGCTCATAGAAGTCATACTTCTAGTGGGACTTGGATTGAGTATATTATAAAAGAGAGGCACCCCCGTGGGTCTAAGGTATGTAATTTATACTTTGAGTAATCAGTTTATTACTTGATTATCTTTGAGAGATATACTGACTTGATCGTCGGAGTGTCCTCGGGTGGAAGAACCACCGCCGGAGCTTTTTCTTTCTGTCTCAGGTTGCTAAAGCCATCTATTCCGCTTGTGCTCTCCAGCTGATCACTAGACGGGCAGTGTGGTCAGATTTTCACCCACACAATAAGTTTTTAATAGTAATCAAATCAAACAAATTTTTCCAAAAGAATTTCTCAAAACTTGTAAACCAAACAAGTTTTCCAAACAAATCTCTCTCTCGCACACATCAAATCAATCACTTTTTCCAAAACTCTCTCTCAAAATAATTTTCCAAAACATCTTTTGAAAAAAACCAAACCAAACAACTTTTCGTACTTTTTATCTCTAAAACACATCTCTCAAACACAAACCAAACATACCCTAAGAATCTGGGTTAAGAGATGGCATTAGTAGGGATGATAATGAATAATCTATTTTATGGGTATTTATAGAGATTTAATTCAAATATATGAATTTTTTTTTTCTTATCCATTAGATAGGGTAAGTGACAGGGGATGGGTTGGGGATAGGTACCCACTAATTTCTCAACATTTTTTTTTTTAAGAATTCACAACCAAAACTAAATATACATTCAATCTTTTATTTATTTATTTAGGTTTACAACCAATTTTTTTTTTTTTTTTAAGATCCACAACCAAAGCTAAATATACATTCAATCTTTTTCTTTTGGTTTTTTTTTTTTAATTTTTTTAAGGTTCACAATTTTTTTTTTTTTTAAGGATTCACAACCAAACCTAAATATACATTCAATCTTATTTTATTTTATTTGGCTCAACAATAAAATCAAATATAGATTAATTAACATTGTCACATTATTCTTGTCAAATTTTAAACATATCTAGAATTTTTTAAATTTATTTAAAAAAATTAAGGACACTGTCTAATGCAGGTTTCGATTTGCTTTTCTATGTTATTTTATTTTGTTATGTATTGTAATTTTCAAAATGGTTTGCTTGTTCTGAAATTTCAATTAATGAGTATGAATCTATTTGTTTTATGTTATCACACAATTTATACAACATATATATATATATATATATGAATGTATTTGAAAATAAGGAAATTGTAGAGAATCAAAACAAGCATGAGTTGTGATTGGTTAGAAATGATGGGTACATAGATTTATTTGCTAGAAAAACAAAAAGGGGATACAAAGTCATACTAAATAATTTTTTTTAAATTAAAAGAATTTTTCTTAGTTATGAACAGATTTAACTGAAATCAGCTTGTTTCCCAATGTTATGCTTCATTTATTTAGATAGAAAATATTTTTTAATGAAAAATATTTTTTATAAAAAAAATTCAAAATATATTTTTTTATATTTGGTGGTGGTGGTGATGGAACGAAGGTGAAAGTAGAAATTGTTACATAGTGGTGGGGTGATGGCGGCAGTGATGATGGTAGTGGCTATAGTGATGGTAGTGTGACAGTAAAGGTGAGAATAGTGGTGATGGTTTTGTGAAATTAGTAAAAATTTAATTGAAAAAACATTTTTTGTTTTTTAAAAGTAACAAACAACAAAATTCGTGGGGGACTAAAGGAAGAATATGGAGGATGGATTGGGTGTGGTAAGGCATAGATATATTAAAATGAGTGGTTCAGATTTGTTAAAGGTATAATTAGATTTTGGATAAATTAAAATGAATTGTTCAAATTTGCTAAGAGAAAGATGGTTTAATGTCTAAATTGTCCGTGGCTAACAATTCCTTGTTTATGCCCTGATGCAATTTAATATGAGTCTTATAACACTTTCTTCAAACAAACTTTTTGATTTTCTCAAAATTATATATTTGATTATTATAAAACAAACTTTTTAATTAATTAATTAATGTGTATTTGATTTTGTTGTTGAACCAAATAAAATAAAATAAGATTGAATGTAACCGGTATAATTTTTACTGGTCTAAAGTTTAAAAACTAAAACACCTAATCATATTATATATTTTTATTTTTTTATATTGTTTTGGGTAAAAAATTAAAATTTTAATTACAATAATTACTTTATTGACCCCACAAAAAAACATTTTTTTAAAGAAAAAATGTTATGTAGTTAACAATATACACACAAATTTATTAGGAAACATTACCATTTTTTTAAAAAAAATTAATCTTAACAAAAAATTAAATTTTAAATTTTAATTATTTCAATTTAAACTTTTAACTTTTAAACTTTTATTAATTCTGACCATCCGTTAGCTATAACTAATAGAACAAAGGCAATTTAATCATCTTTTGTTGATGGTGCCGGACAACTGCAATGGCTGTGGACTGTGTATGGAAAGTGATAGGTGACAGTTAGTTAGGGAAGGAGAACAGTAGCGGTGGATTAGAAAAATGGATGGAGCGATCAACAATAATTAAGAAAGAAAGAAGTGGTTAAATTGTCTAAATGAGAGGTGGTTGCCGTGTAATAAAGGAAAAATTAAATGGTTAAATTGTCTAAATAAGAGGTGTCAACAATGAAGCGGAAAAATGGGGTAATTCTATTCTCATACGCCAATTCCTCTCATTATAAATTGTTGGACCATTTTAATATCTTATATTTATTTATTGATTTATCTTTTTCATAAATGAGGTTTTATTATTTTGGTAACTTCTTGTCATAAATGGAGGTTAAATAGAATTCATGAACCTGGTTAATGGTCATTATTTTGGTATAATCATTTTCTCTTATTTAATGATCATTATTTTTTGGTGTAACTGTAAGGTCCTAGTGGCCTATAAATAGTCTCTCTCATCTACTCTTTTCTACATCGCTAACACATCAACTATTTTCTATACAAGAGAGATTACTAAGCAAAGAAGGGTATTTTATTGGTGGAGCTTTGAGTTCACCATTTTGTGCAGAGTTGGCCTGAACCATACGACAAGTGGTCGGGCTATTGTATCCTGGAGGGGACAAGTCATAGTTTTGTGACTGCTGCATCGGTATTGGGGTTCTTCGTACCGCAATGGGCTTGATCTCCTTAAAGAAAACGAGATATCCGTGCCTCAGCCTGATCTATTTGTATATCATTTTCTTTGCATCATTTATCAATAAAATATAATTTTTTCTAGCATTTTCACCAACAATTTTAAGGAGATCAAACATGGAACAAGTACCAGAAAAAATCAATGATGGAATTGGAGATCTCAACAAGCCTTTCAAGCCAAAGGAGTTCATTTTAAGAGGTGGAAAAGAAAAATTCTTTTTTACCTTAGCCTTTTGAAAGTTGCATATGTTCTTACCGAAAAGAATCCAAACAAAATCCCAACCGAGGAGATGAATGATGAAGACTACGAGGCACATGAAGCAAAAGTGGCTTCCTATAATACAGATGAGTATAAATGGCGCTTTTATCTCTTAAATTTCCTTGCTGATTAATTTTATAATTATTACTATGACATCACTTACACTTTATCTTCTATTAATTTTTGGCATGCTCGCTTGTTTCATATAAATAGTAAATATGTGGGAATCATGAGTAGTTTAGAGTTAATTCCTAAAGTGACAAAAAATTTTGAGAAATGTGAAGTTTGCAGTAAAGCAAAAATTACCAAGAGGCCTCATAAAAGTGTTGAAAAAAAGACCGAATTGTTAGAATTATTTCATATTGATTTGTGTGAGTTTGAAGGAATTTTAACTCGGGGTGGTAACTGATATTTTATCACTTTTATTGATGATTTTTCAAAATACACAAACGTATATTTATTAAAAAATTAAAGTGATGCTTTTGAGAAATTTAAAGAATTCCTTCTTGAAGTGAAAAATCAATTCGGTAAAAAGATTAAAAGAATTAGAAGTGATAGAGGCCGAGAGTATGAATCTCTTGGATTCAACTCTTTTGTTCAGTCATTAGGAATTATTCATGAGACTACTCCACCATATTCACCTTCATCTAATGGCGTAGCTGAAAGAAAAAAATAGAACGTTAATTGACTTGACGAATGCTATGCTTATTGATTCAGGTGCTCCCTCAAATCTTTGGGGCGATACTATTTTAACAGCTTGCCATGTGATAAATAGAGTGCCACACAAAAAGACTAAAATTGTACCTTATGAATTGTGGCGGGGGCATAAACCAAATCTAGGTTATTTGAGGGTTTGGGGTTTTTTTGCTTTTGTGAGGCTTGCAGATCCTAAACGGCCTAAATTGAGTGAACGAGCTACCACCTGTGTTTTTCTTGGGTATGCGTTGCATAGTACAGCTTATAGATTTTTTGATATGAAAAATAATATTATTTTTGAATCAGGTGATACTATTTTTCATGAAAATAAATTTCCTTTCAAATCTAGAAATAGTGGGGGTTAAATAATTTCTGAAAATATTTTATCTATGCCTAACACTTCTACTCCTTCTCAAGTTTTTCAAGAAAAAGAAAATTTTCAAATTCAACCAAGAAGAAGTAAACGAGCCAGAGTTGAAAAAGATTTTGGCCCTGACTATTGTCTTTACAATGTGGAAGAAATTCCTCTTATGGTGTAAGAAGCTTTATCATCACCTGATGTTATTTTCTAGAGAGAGGCTGCAAATGATGAGATAGATTCACTACTTTCAAATAAAACATGGAAGCCAGTGGATTTACCTCCAGGTTGTAAAACTATTGGGTGTAAATGGGTCCTTCGTAAAAAACTTAAACCGGATGGAACTATAGATAAATATAAAGCGAGGCTTGTCGCTAAAGGTTTTAAGCAACAAGTTGATCTTGATTTTTTTGATACTTTTTCTCCGGTTATTAAAGTTACATCCATTAGACTGTTGATTGCAGTGGTTGCAATCCATGATTTAAAAATTCATCAAATAGATGTAAAAATAACTTTTTTAAATGGAGATCTAGATAGGGAGATTTACATGGACCAACCCGAAGGCTTTGTGGAGCCTGGCCAAGAAAGCAAGGTGTGTAAGCTAACTAAATCCTTTTATGGTTTAAAACAAGCTCCTAAACAGTGGCATGAGAAATTTGATTCCTACATACTTGAGAATGGCTATAAGACGAATGAATGTGATAAATACATATATTATACAACTTGTGAGAATGCACATGTGATTATTAGCCTATATGTAGATGATCTACTTATCTTTGGCTCTAATTTGCATATTATAAATGAGACTAAAAATATGCTTAACAGCCACTTTGATATGAAAGATCTTGGTGAAGCCAATTTTATTTTGGGAATTAAAATTACCAAGGCTAATGATGGTATTTTTCTTGATCAGTCGCATTATGTTGAGAAAATGTTAAAGAAATATAATTTTCTAGACTGTAAACATGTTGCTACTCCTTTTGATGCAAGCATACATTTGTCTGTTGTAACAAATGAAAAAGAAGTGATTAATCAAAAGGAATATGCTAGTATGATTGGTAGTTTGAGATATGCTACTGATTGTACTAGACCTAACATTGCATATGCTGTTGGAGTACTTAGCAGGTTTACTAGCAAGCCAAGTCGAGATCATTGGCTAGCCATGGGAAGAATTATGAGATATTTATTTGGAACAAAAAATTATGGTTTGTTTTATAACAAGTATCTTGCGGTACTTGAGGGATATAGTTATGCCGATTGGAACACTTTATCAGGTGATTCTCTCTCTACCTCGGGTTTTATTTTTACCTTGAGTGGTGGTGCTATATGTTGGAAGTCTAAAAAACAGACGATAATTGCTAATTCTACAATGGAAACTGAGCTTATAGCGTTAGCTTCAGCATGTGAGGAAGCAAATTGCTTGAGAGATTTGTTACATGAAATTCCTTTTTGGGAAAAACCAATTCCTCCTGTGTTAATTCGTTGTGATAGCACTGCTGCTATTGGTAGAGTGAACAATCATTTTTATAATGGGAAATCCAGACCTATTCGAAGGAAACACAATAATGTGAGATCCTATTTGAGTAATGGCATCATAACTGTGAATTATGTAAGATCTTGTGATAATCTTGCGGATCCGTTAACCAAGGCCTTGGCGAGATATAGGGTCTGGAATACATCGAGTGGGATGGGTTTGAAACCTATAAAATCATAAACCATGTATGAGGATACCCAACCTAGGGACTAGAGATCCTGTAACTAGGTTCAATGGGAAGAACGAATCATATGGTGGTTGTAAAAAATGCACTCTTTAATATTTTGTTATCCATCCCTATGATGTAAGTGCATTTGTCCTGTAATGTTGGAGGGTTGAGTTTTTATACTCTTAATGAAATTCAGTAGCTCTTGTTGAGTGCGGTGTGTAAATTACAGGAACATCCTTGACAGATTTCACCTATGTGAGCATGAAAGTGGGGCCGCTTTCTATGAGAACAAGACTTATTCTCAAATATGCTCATGAAAACTAGGACTAGCACAAAGCCGTAATGTGCTGGCTATTAAAGCTCATGTCAACACTTGGATTATTATGTGTGAGCAGTAATTCTTTATTTCCCCTAAGCAGTCATAGTTCAAGTCTGAGACCACTACTGACTGTGGAGTAGAGGTTGCTGTTTCACTAATGAAGGTTCAATGCCGAGCACACCTTCATGATGCATACTAGTCTACCTTTGTTTGATAATCTCTCTTATTTTTATTTTTATTTTTTGATATTAAAATGAGTGGGGGATTGTTGGACCATTTTAATATCTTATATTTATTTATTGATTTATCTTTTTCATAAATAGGGTTTCATTACTTTGGTAACCTCTTGGTTATAAATGAAGGTTATAGAATTCATGAACCTGGTTAATGGTCATTATTTTGGTATAACCATTTTCTCTTATTTAATGGTCATTATTTTTTGGTGTAACCGTAAGGTCCTAGTGGCCTATAAATAGTCCATCTTATCTACTCTTTTCTACACCACTAACACATCAACTATTTTCTATACAAGAGAGATTACTAAGCAAAGAAGGGTGTTTTATTGGTGGAGCTTTGGGTTCACCATCTTGTGCAGAGTTGGCCTGAACCATACGACAAGTAGTTGGGCTATTGTATCCTGGAGGAGACAAGTCATAGTTTTATGACTGCTGCATCGGTATTGGGGTTCTTCCTACCGCAGTGGGCTTGATCTCCTTAAAAAAAATGGGATATCCGTGCCTTAGCCTGATCTATTTGTATCTCATTTTCTTTGCATCATTTATCAATAAAATATAATTTTTTCTGGCATTTTCACCAACACAAACACTTAATGAACACTTTTTCAATACACATAAAAAAAATATAAAATCTCAGTATACATCTCTTTATTCCAATAATATCTTCATCTTCAATTTCAAAACTCTAATTTTTTTTCTCATCTATCCACCCCTCATTCGCCACCATTGCTGCTACTTTCAGCCCTTTATTGCCACCAATATCGCCACTCCTAGCTGATCATTTTTCATTCTAGATCTTCACGGTCAATCTCGAAAATGGGGTGGTTTACAAGTAATCGACCCACTGGTTTGTGGCCCACTCGAAGCCCGTCTGCGACTCAGTGTGGCTCGGCCCAGGCCCGTGCCAAGCCCGAAACCTTGGGCATGAGCTTGGGCAACCTATTTCGAGGCTCGACCTAACTCGGCCCGTGAGCCCAACCCAAGGCTCAGCCCACCCGGTCCGCCCGAGGCTCACTCTCATTTCCAAGCTGTTTTGGCAGGAAAAAAAAAATTAAACATTGGTTAAAAAAAATGATTAGGCCTGACCCAAGCTCGAGCTCAAGCCCAAATTTAGTGGCACGACTTGAGGGCTGACCCGCTGGCCCAGCCCAAGACCCAAGTACCCTTGGGCCTAGGTTTAGGCCTAGGATGCGATTTTGTGCTAGTGGCCCAGCCTAGCCTGATTTTTGGGGGGAGCTTACCAAGCTCAATGGTAGGCCAGCCCAAGCTCGGGCGCGAGTGGGCTTAGCCAGACCATTTTTACACCTCTATTTGCAACAGTGGACTTGTGGAAGTATTTATGGTTCATGGGGGAAGGTGGTCGCAGACAGAAGGAAAGATAGGTGACAGGAGGAGATGATGGAGGAAAGAGGTAGCGTAGGGGATAGAGTATAGTTGTGGTGTTTTAGAATTAGGGTTTTGGTAGAAGAAAATAAAGATATTATAGAATTTTTATTTTATGGCAAAATCGTATTAAGAAATTTTTTCATTAAGTGTGTGAATTAAGGGTAATTGGTGTGTGAAAATAGAATTACTCAAAAAAAAGTGATTAAATAGTCTAAATTGTCCTTTCTTTGTTATCATAAGGAACTTTTTACATTACGCTTCAATAGAATGAATTCATTTGAAAAGGGACTAACGGATACAAAGAGATAATTAGAATTGATACCATTTTAAAAGATCATAGTTTAAATTAAAACAATTAAAAAAAGGATAAACTACTAATAGGTCCTAATAGTTGGATTTAATTCCCATCAAGTCCTATTGAAAATAAGTCTTGGTAAAATTGTCACTAAAAATATTTTTTTTGTGATAATTTTTTATATACGTCGCTAAAAATTGACAATTAGTGACTTTTTTTATCATGATTTTTATAAATTGTCGTTGAGACTTACAATTAGTGGCTTTTTTTATAACAAATTTTTCCTATAGGACCTATTAGACAATAAGTCCACTTATTAAGACCTACACGTAAGTACCAAATACGACAAATCTATCTATAAATGAGGGTATTGAAGGAGAACAAAAAACCCCTACCTCTTGAAGCAAAGAGATGACAATCCAAAAATCACCATCGATGAAACCACGAACTATTCGGACCAAGAGGAAGCTCTTGACGAGATCTACAATCTTTCTTAAAGGACCATGGTGAAAAGATCACTCTAGATGAGTAGATCTAAAGATCTAAGTGAAAAAGTTTGAGTTTAGAGAGAGAAAAGAGAGCTCATGGTGTAGAGAAAGAGGAAATAGAAGAAAAAGTGAAATGAATATATGTTTGGAGCCTATTTATAGTAGTAAAGTAATAATAGAATAAAAGCTCCAAAGCCAAATGAAAAGAACAAGTCAAAAACCCTCAAAAAGTAGGGCCCAAATCAATCCAAAAATCTAAAAATTACACACTGGTGGCGGAGGTGTCGACCCTTAAGAAGAAATGCTAAGACATCAATGTGTACAATAGACAAGGGTTGATCCTTGCAACCGGAGGTGTCGACCTTTTATTTCAGAATGCAACTCAGAACATGACAGCAAGGGAAGGGTCGACCCTAAAGATTCAGGTGTCGACCCCAAAAACCAGTAGAGGCACTAAGAGCAAGGCAACAAGGTGGTGTCAACCCCCAAGAAGGCAAATGTCGACCCTAGAACAAAATTTTCAAGTTTCCAAAGAACTTTTCAACGTAAACAAGCATGAACGAACAATCCCAACAAGTTTAAATCAATTTATACTCATCCAAAACACAAATACAACTCCAAAAACTCCCAAAAAAGAAAATAAAGGAATTAGATACACCCTCCAAGAGGTTAAAGGATACAAGTGTTACAATATTGATTAAATATTTTTGTAGCCAACTCTTAATTTTTAGCTACTAAAATATTAGTCGCCAAAACTTGTAATTGGCGAACTATTTTTTTTTTTTGTCGAAAAAAATTGAGTAAACCATAACTAAATTTGTTTTCGTTACCAAAAGTTAATATTTGCCGACTAATTTGTTAGTAGCCAAAGAGTAACATGAAAAATATGACTATTATTTGGCGACTAAACCTTTTTTGTTGGCAATAATTAGTATAAGACTACCAAAACCCCATTCAGTAGCATAAAATCTAGACTTATGCCGACTAATAGTTTTTTAGTCGCCAACAAGTGGCATATTCAGCTACTAAATTTTTTTTAGTCACCAATAAGTAATATATGTTGACTAAAAAAATTTAGTAGCGACAGCCTAAACAAACACCGACTAATATAATTTTTAGTAGTCAAAAGGTTAACTTTTGGCGATTAAATTCCTTTTAGTCGCCAAATTTGATAGCCAGAAATATAAATTGTTGTAGTGATCCAACTAGTTAAATTTTGGTTATATTTTGGCTATATACCTTTTTAATACACTTCTCTATTCTTTTTGTATACTATTTAAATATTATTTTCTTCATTTTAGTCTAAAATTATTTTTTATAAACACAACACAGCTAACTTCAAAATATCAAAAGTAATATATATATAAATATTTGGCTAATCAAAACTACTTGCTACATTTGTTGAGCTAAACCACCCAAATTAAAATGGCTATCTTGATAACTAGTTTGATGGAGTTAAAATTTGATGATTTATTGACTATTTTAGCTTTAAAAAAATAAAAATAACTAATTTCATGGAGATACTCTTAAGAAAGGATGAGGCAATTGACCCAACGTTTTATCTATCCTATTGGAATTTTATTTTGTGATGAGATAAGACACAATGCCTAAAATAATCTAGATACCTCTCATGTTAGAGATGTTCTAGAGTCAGCTCAATGCAGTTATACAGACAAAATAGAATTTGGCAGACATTTGACCTATCTATTTATTTTGATAAGACACTTGTTAGTTTGATTGACCAATTACCTGGAAAAATTGACCTGTTCGAATTTTAGCAAACATTAGCAAATTAACATAATTAAAAACCAAAATAACATATAGTACATGCTTCAAGGACTAGAGGTGCATTTAACCTTAATGTATAAAAATTTTATAAGTAGTACACCACTACCAGCTCATCTATATAAATATGTGTGTGTGTTTGTAATTTAGGGTTTTGGAAAGGTTGGAAGACAATAGGAATGGTAGAAGAAAAGTGGTGAATGGCAATGGGATGGGATGAGACAGGGGTCGTGGATGTCGAGAGGGGTAGTGAAGGAGGTGACGGTTGGAACGAGGGGTTAAGATGTGGTAGAAACTGGTAGGGCGAGGACAAGTTAGGGGTTGCTAGGAAAATGGGAAATGTGGGTTGTGGGGAGATGATTGCACAAATAATTTTTTATTTTTTTTATAGTTTTATCGTTAATTAGTAGTTATGCACGTACAACGTCCGTGTTATTTCATCTAGTGCAGCAATGATTTTGAATGAGAAGTTGCATTAATTATGTATTTGGTCTAGTGATTGTGTAGTACATTTTGCGACGTGAAATTTTGAATTCAAATTATATAGAGAGCAATTTGATATCATTTGTAGTGATTGATTTATTTCTACCTGTTGATTGACATCAACCATTTTTGTAGCAAACCAACAATGTAAAGGTTTATTGTTACATGTGGATTTGTTGTTTTCGAATGAAAGCCAGTTATATTTTGTAATGAAAAATCATTTAACATGGAGTTTTTGTTTTTTCTTTTCAAATAGAATTTTATTTATTTATTTATTGTAAAAGAAGGAGATTGAGAAGTTTGTAATCATATTTGGATTACAGTATAAAATTAAACATAATACAATGGAAACACTATCCTTGGATGGGGTCGTAGTGGAGCAAACAACAACGAGGAGGCAAGTGGAGATCGGGGGGTGACGTGCTCCCTCCTCAATTTTATGAAATTATATTTTTACTTTTATTTGAAAATTATACCTCTTAAATCTTTGTATCTCATCTTTTTTATTTATTTATTATTAAAAAAAACATTGCAAAATCGAAAGGGCTAGTCCGTTAGTAAATTTTTTTGCATTTCACTATGAAGTTATATGTTCAAATATCTCAATCTATTTGTTGGTTGTCTTATTTATATATTTATTTGTGATTTTTCTCTCATTTTTTGTATTAGCTAATGTTTTATTGATTTTCATCATTAATTAACAAATACAAATCCTTGCAATTTGTCACTCTAAATGTTTAATTTTGCTAAAATATTTTTCTTACAAATTCTATAGTGTTTTTCTCTTTTCTCTCTTCTACTCTTTATTTCTCTTTTTTGTGTGTATTGTGTAATTTTTTCATTCTCATTTTTAATAGCAGCATGCAACCGCCTTTTAAATTATAATAGTCGTCACATTCACAAAAGTAAAATAGAAAACCGAATTAATAATAAATAAACAACAGAAAATCAACAAAACAAAGGAAAAAAAAGTTGACTAACTCGATCATAACTCTAGATATATAAACATATTGCTCATCTTTTGTTTGTTTTTATCACTAATTACAAATCAAACTTAGTTGCATTGTGCCTTCAACACAATATTATCCCCCCCAACCAGAAATTTTGACTACGACACTATCGAAAAGCATTATTTTATTTAACTGAGAGCCAACTCATAAATTGATTTATAATTTTGATGTATTTGAACTTTGATTAGAGAACCAACTCATAAATTGATTTACAAGGTGCAACCAAAGAAGTTCTAAAGTTTTGTATATAAGGCCATGGAGTTTTGTATATAAATATGTATTGGGTTTTCCGTATGCCAATCAAATATATGTACCTCTAGAATCTCGAGGAGCACTAAATGTATAATTATGAAATAGAATTTCATGGGCAAGTAGAATACATACAAATGCCTCTTAGGAACTCATCTACAGGAACACAATGGCTTTGTTTGTAACTTATAATTCAACCAATGCGTGACAAATCATGATTTATGAATCTGAAAAGAATAAACCGAACATGGACAAAATATGTGACATATATATATATATATATTAAGGGAAAAAAAAGACGTACCTGCAAAAAGTATTGTCAATAAGAAAGAAAAAGCACTCTTTTTTGTATTTTGTTTGTAATTTCTTTTCCTTCTAATTTTTTTTTTATGCTGTGTTTGGTTGGGGAATTTAGGGAGGGATTTGGAAAGATAAAGGAAAAAGGTGTGTGAAACTAGGTGAAATATAAGCATATTTTATTCACATTTCACCTTCCTTTTTCATTTTTCTTTTCAAATCTCTCCTCAAATCCCTCAACCAAACACAGCATTATAGTGTCTATCAATAGTAAATCGAGCACGCCTGCCTTTTTTGAATTTCAGAACAAAGTGGATCATTTTTCAATGACTAACCACTGGGTTTTTTTTTTTTTTTTCCTTTTAATTTCAGAACAAAATTTATTGTTTTTATCAATTTTTTTTTATTTATAAAACCAGTTGTTTTTGTTCTGTTTTGGGCTACTGCAATCAAGTGTTTTTTTGTTCATTGGTGTTGAGTTTCTTGTTTTTTAATAATTGGAAAAACAAAGCCAAGCAGCCTTTTGTATTTGTTATGACTTTTGGTGTTGTGTTTGTTGCTTTTAAATTGGCGAAGCAAAGCCAAGCAACTTCATATCAATGGTGCCTTTTGCCGATAGCAACTATTGCAGTTTTCTAGGGCAACGTGGCTGCAGATTGTGGTTATAAATGGAGGGTATTATAGGAATGATAAAAAGTAGAAAACAATCTAGCATTTCAGTTTTTTAAAATAGTAGTAGATAGTAATTGCACTCTAAGTAAAATTGTAAGGGGGAAAAAAAAAAAACACTCAAAGTTTGATATTTGTAACAAAATAAATCTCGAATTTTTAATTTCATCAATTTAAATTGTAATTTTTTTTATTCGTTTTCAATTTAAACTATCTACTTATTTTCCTCAAGTAAAATTAAAGAAAAAAAATATATTTTAGTTATTAAACTTAATAGAAAAATATATTTAGACATTTTATATATACCTATATTAGGTTTAATGGCTAACATATATTTTTTGCATAAGTTTCTAAACAAATATAGTCGGATAGTTTAGATTGAAAATAAATTAAAAAATTAGAGTTTAAATTGATAAAACTTAAAAATTTAAAATTTATTTTATTACAAAGGGGCAATCCTTAATTAGTCTTTTTTTTTCCTTTCTAATTTACCCAAATTGTAATTAAAAAATTTAACTTTTGATGGGTGTATTTGGTAGATTAATGTGCAAATAATTGCTTCCATTAACCTTTTGCACTCTCAGCAGAAATTTTACCACTTTAATTTTATTAATATTCTACTTTAGTCTCTTTTTTTTTAATACTTTTACTATTATTAATATTATTATTATTGGTTGAAAACCTTTAATCAACAATGAGCATTTTTTTTCTTTTCTTAATTGATTTAGCCTATGAAAGTTAATTTGGTTGACTTAGACTTAGTAGAGATGCTCAAATGTAAATGTAATCTTATTCTTTAGATGAGCAGAAAGTCTTAGAGACTTTAGGTCAAACCTTAATTGAGCCAAAGTAAGAAAACATGTCTCAAAGTCATTGTGGTTTTGTTGTCTTGTTTGGTACAATAAAAACTAATGTGTGTGCTATGGTTAGCGATATGCTAAGTAGTTTTGATTGGCGAGTTTGGAGTTGTGAAATGAGTAAGCCCTGAATAGAGCTAGATATGATCTTGACTATTGAGTTGCGCTGATTGACTTAGTAATTTGAAAAATCTGCCTGCGGCAGTACAAGGTAATCTATCTACCAACAAAAAGAAAAGTACAAGAAAGAAGAAGATAGCAAAAATCTGCATCCATTTTTTTTTTTTTTTTGGGGGGGGGGGGGGTGCTACTGAGGTGAAAGAAAATAATTTATAGGGACGGCTAAATCCATTATTGGAAATTTAACATATTTAATGTTGAATGAAAATGCAATTACCTTTGTTAAATAAATAAAAATTTTACCAAAACTTGCAGTTCAGGGGTGCATAGGTTTGGAATCCTATACAAGAGGCTATCATGTAATCGCATATTTATTTATTTTTTTTTATCGCATTTAGTAAATTTAAAAAAAAAAACTTTGCATTTTTGGGTTTTATACGACCAGACAAATTAGAAAAATATTTTTTTCTAAATATTTTTAAAAAATGGGTAAAAAGTTAAAAAATATATGTTTTTTTTTTATTATCTTTATTGATTTTTTTTTACTTTTTAAATTTGTACATATAAGATGGACTTAAAAAATAAAAATTTTGACATAATTTTAAAAAATAATTATAAAAAATATAATTTTTTCAACTCTATGCCAAATGCCAAATGCCAAATTCTCATCGCACATCATTTTCAAAAATAAAAAAATAAAAAAATAAATAAATAAAACTGACTAAGAATGAGACAAGTGGTATTCTTTTTTCTCCACTTTTCCTTGGTTTTCCTATTTTCTCATAATTACTTTGACTTCTTTTCTTTCACTTTTTACAAACTTTTTACTTTGGACCAAGTGCTTCCCAACAACAAGCCACATATCAGATCTGACCACATTATTGTGAAGTTCAATTTCATTCAAAAAAAAAAAAATCAATCTTCAAACAACCACTTTAAGCTCAATTTCATTGTTTTAACACTCATCAATTTGACCAATATAAGCTAAATTTCATTGTTTGTTTTTTTTTTTGGTTCATTTTTTGGCAATATTTATAAACAATCAATTTTTTATTTACCTTTCCCATGGGCTTTTAGACTAAAATCTCATAAAAATATTGTTATGTAAAAATTCTTGAAAAAAATTTAAAAAAAGGAGGAAAATATATATTAAAAAAAATCTTAAAATCAATTGTCAAAGCATCCTTACCAAATACCTACAAAAATGGAAATGCAAAACTAATTGCTCATTTGTTCATCTCATCATTTTGGTTGAATTTTTTACAAGAAAATTTTGTTTGTAAATTATTTTTCATAATAATGATATTTATATTTATATAAGTTTTACATGTTTTAGATTTTCTCTGTACCATGTTGTCCATTTCATTTATTGTACTCTCTTGTACAGAAATAGTTTCCTGTAAAATAGAAGAGCATGAAACACATATATATATGATGCTCTTGTATTTCTAAGTAAAATAAAAATAATGAAAACTATACCATCATTATCGTCAACAACAATGCAATTTGGCTTTGGATCATACAAAATTATATTACATAGGAAAACTACATGGTGTGCACCTTTATGGTTGCATACCATGTGCATTTTATCATAAATTGACATAATTTTGTTATGAAATTTCATAATATCAATTATAAAATGCATAATCTTACAATAAATTATATAGTTTTGTCACAAATTGACGTAACAAAAAATGTTATAATCAAGTCACAAATTTTTGTAACATCAACCATAAAATTTTGAATATTTTGTTATGCTAATTTATTGTGAGGTTACGCATTTACAAAATTTTGTGATAAAATTACATCGATTTATGATAGAATGGCATTTCCTATATAATAATTACCACCACCATCACATATAGGTCTCGTTTGGGAAGTTAACTATTTTACTAAGCTAAAATTTTTATGTTTGGGAAGATTGTTAGATTTTTTATAGTTAAATGTGATTTTTTTAGAGAAAAAGTGAAATAATTATAAGTTTAATGTAATATTTTATTTTATTGATTATTTTAGCCTATTTTTTCTTTTTGTGATTTTTAGCCAAAAAAATCCCCCAAACCCAACTTGTCAAACACTGCCATAATATCAGTAGACTATGTTGCCGTTTGGCAATTAACTTTTTTAGTTGACTTTTTAATTTTTTTTTTTTACTATTTTAACTTAAAACTAAACGTTTGGTTTGATTTTTTTAAAATTTTATGAGAAAAAAAGTAAAATAATTATAATTTAGATATAATATTTTTTTTCTTATTGACTTATTTAACTGATCTTTTGTACATTCTTAACCAAAAAGCCATTACCAAACAACAATTCATCATAATCATCACCACATCATCATATATAAACGAGACAAGCTTTCTTATGAAAATCATTACATATTGCTTTGTTTTTTCTTTTCCTTCATGAGCCCGAACAAGCTTCAAAGAAAAATGACATGGACGAAAAGGAAAACAAAGAAATTTAAAAAGAAAAAAAAAAGAAAAAAAGAAACTGAAATTACAAGGATTTCAAATGGGTCTCCTCAATAATAGATATAACATGGCTTTTGAGAATAAAGTTTTTTTTCCATGCAAGCTTTGGTGGTGGCTTGGCTCCTCCTTTTCCTTACAAGAAACACTATTGCCTAATGAATACAAAACCCCATGAAATGATAATCTTCCCCTTTATATACACCATGCATGTTGTGGAATATGATTTATGTACGAAACACCAAAACAAAGGAAGAAATAATATAACCCAAGATTAAATGGAGATTAAAAACATTAGCTATAAATACAAAAGCGTAGTGTTATTCAGAATCAAAAATTGGACCAACTACTTTTCAAATCTAATTGTAACACCTCGAAAAATTCATCATAGTAATAGATACCAATTCTTCACTAATTTCACAAACTTTAAAAGATAAAATGTTTTCCTTAGAATTCTTTTAGAACCAAAAGATAACTTTAATACAAAATGCCTTCTTTCTCATTGAACTATAGTTAAAAGGTTACTATTTCAAGTTCAACTATAAAGTAATGCCGTCATAGTTCAAGAAGCTAGTGATTTTCAAACAAAATGCTCTAAGGGCTTACAAACTTCAAGGCAAGGGCCTTGGTACAATAAAAATTGGACACTCGGGCCCAAATCACTTAAGCTCGAAGCTTCCACATAGTTTGCATTCATGAGTTTTCGTGCTCCATTCACAAAATCCACGTCTTGATCATTGGGTTGGAGACACATCACCAAGTCCTAAAAATGTTAGATAGGGATAAGTTATACGTCCAGTAGAGAGATACATTTAACAAAGTGTCTAATTGATTGAAATTCATATGATCATACCATGACAAGGCAATTACCTTTATTGTGTTTGAATGAAAAGGGAATAAATGCACCATTGTTCAAATTAAACATTTCATTAACATAGGGATGGTAAATACGCCATAAAATCCCTAGTAGGAGTCCCAATAATACGTATACATAGATTTATATTAGAAAATATCCTCACATTTGCCGATTATTGATACGGTAGGGCGATGGGCACTCAGAATACAATCATTTTTCTACTTTTATCGGCTATTAATAGGAGAGAACCAGTGGACATCCAAAAATATTTTCCCACATTTGTCGTGCGATAAGCTCAAGTCAAGGCAATTACGCACCTAGATTTCCTACGTGGGTACCAATACCATAAACCAGATGTTTCCAAAACCCGACTTGACTAGCTGGACTCATACGCTATTTACCCCCTTATTATCATTTCCAAACTTTCATGAGATTATAAAAATCATGAAAAAAAACGATAATGCACATGATGCATGAATTTGAAATTACCAAATTTATTAATGTTCATTCAATTCATAAGTGAAATAGAACAACAACAAACAAAAGGGATTTTAGTTTGAATTTCTTATTCCAACAAGCTTCAACATTTCTCCAATTCAACACATATTTTGAAATAAACCAAAATTCCATATCTCAACACATTTGTATCAATCATTCACCAAATTGTAAGATTTAAGGACCAATTGAACAAACCATAATTCTTAGATAAAATTTAAAAACTAGGCTTTTGGAAAGATTTGGGACTTTTTCCTCTTTTTGTTTTAGGAACCAATACTCAACATCAATATCTATAATAAAAAAGGAAATACTTATAACTTTTCAAAAATTTAGGTAGAACCCCTTTTTTTTAAGCATTAAAACTCACTTTAGGTACAAAGTCACCTCATGTAACACTACAGCTGAGAAAACCCCACATATTCATCTCAAATCAAAGAGATACTAAGTTAAAAGTAGCCTTACCTCGAGAATAATTAGGATTTTATTTGTTAGGTGTGTTTTGTCAAGACATTGCTAAATGGGGAGATTGTTAGGTTTTTGTTCTTGGCAATTCCGTTTGATAAAACTCCTTTCGGTTGTAATTTGATTCGATCTTGTATTTGAGTGAAGCTATGAGTTTTTAGATGCAAATCCAATTCAAATTGTGTCTATGCAGAGGAGTTTGTGATTTTAATCCTATCATGTTTGCCACTTCGCTGACTATGTCGGTCATTCCTGTGCTCGAGCAGAGATGCAATCTGTTCAGAAGTTTAATACGCCTACAAAAGCACTGAGAGTTGTTTTTTTCCGCTCGAGCGGTCATTCTTACGTTCAAGAGTAGGCCCTATTTAGTTACACGCATTTTAGTCACTCCGCTTGAGCAATCATTCTTGCGCTCAAGCGGAGATCACTGATCTATTTGCTATAAAAGCTGCAGTTTAGTCAGGTTTTTGTATATGGCTTCCAGATCTTCTTCTTGGGTATTAGGCTTTTCATCTGGAGCTTCTTTACTTGTGTTCCTTTGATATTGTCACGACTCAAACCCACCCCTGTAGGTTTAGCATCGTAACCGGCCAGTAATCTGTAGATTACCAAAGGCCTCTTAACAGATCAGCACATAATAAGGGGCTGCGAAAGCAATTATACAAAATAGACAAGGTCCAATGAGTTGTGATAACATACATGGGACAGAAGATTTCAAAACTTGCATATACATAAGCGTGTCGGTCGAAGGACATCAATATTTGCAAACATTTACGAAAGTGTAATTCCCAGGGCCCGACTTTACAAAACAGACAGAGACTAACATAAGTACAAAAATAGCCAAGTAACTAGACTTTGATCGGAACCTCCTCTGGAGGCACAATGGTTGGCTGACAAAAACAGAAATGAAGGCCGTCAACTTTGGCCCTGATCACACGCCGGCTCACCTACATACATAATATAAACTGTGAGCGAAAGCTCAGTGAAATAACAGAGTAAAGGGGTTTCAATGAATGAGTCCGTACAGATTCATAAATCAAAATTCAGTTCCGTATCAAATTCATAATTTGTCCAGATCATATACAGAAATCATAAGTTATGCGTAAGTATACGTGGTACATCCATAAGCACTAACAGAGCAGATATAGAATAGATGCAGACACGTGAGGGTTACGAATAACTAGTTCCATAAAGGAACCTCCGGATCCGGGTAACAGAGAATAAACACGTTGAGCTCCGTGATGGAGCCTCCGATACGGGTAACAGAGTACAGACAGATTAAGTTCCATGATGGAACCTCCGATACCAGGTAACAGCCAACATATATCACATGATGCTAAGGATGCCACAAATACATATTAGAAATTGGACGTTCATTCATTGTATAGAATATGGCACATCAGAAAACAGATCTCATTTTATCACACAGAAAATAAATACAGTTGAACATAACTTTACTATGTTATTACTCACAGTTGGCCTTGAGACAGATAGATGGAGCAGATTGGCCAAACGGTATGCGGCACGTGGCCTATATAACACATAACAGACACACACTTGAAACACACGTTCTAATTGTACATAACTTACTTCGTTGGCTCTTAGTCTGTTTCTAACCTTCAATCCTCATTATAGAATCTTAAACATGGCCTAGGAATGCTTAGGATGGAATGAGGATGCAAGAATACATTGGAAAACATTTCTTGAAATTTGCTGAAAATAAGGTCCACGCTCGAGCGTGGCTTTCCCCACTCGAGCGAACATGCAGACAATGAAGTTCCGCTCGAGCGTGACTTTCCTCGCTCGAGCGGACTGCAAACTAGAAAAAGTACTGGTTACATGATTTTCACGCTTGACGGACGCTCGACCCCCGCTCGAGCGTGAGACTCAGATCCTCGCTCGAGCAGACTGCAAAACACAAGAACTTCTAGGTATATGCATTTCACGCTCGAGCGTAAAACTCGATGCTCGAGCGGAGGTGCATATACTCAGAGTTCACGCTCGAGCGTGAAGTTCCCGCTCGAGCGTGGATTAAATTTCTAGAAATTCTAGATTTGATCACCAAGCTCAAATTCAACCTCAAATGCATTAAACTCAATTTCCTTGGCCCAAAACTTTGGAAAACACTTAGAGACTCATAAAACAACATGTTTAAAGAACTATAACAAGAAATCATGGCCCAAAAGTATGCCAATTGTGCAACATTCAACTTGAAACTTGAAATTAATTCGTGTACATGACTTGTATGCAAGTCTTTGAACTGAAGTCTTCCAAAACATGAGTAAATGCAATGTTCAACCCAAAAACATGATCAACTATGACAATATGACATGGAACATGAAGACTTTCTAAAACAAAAGCTTGGATTATGACATGCATGCAAGGATTCTTTAGAAAGACAACCTCAAATGCTATGAATTACACATGCATGTATGTATTGAGCTTCAATTCTCCAATCTTAGCTTAATTGACCACCTAACTTCCTTGAGTTCATTTACTTAATGCCTTAAATACAAAGTTTAAGAGTATAGTTCTTACCTAAGGTTGATTTCAAGTGTGATCTAAGGTGAAGTGCTCGGACGGATAAATTTCTTATTCAACAGCTCCTAAAGTTGAGTTTTTCATTCTTTCAATTCTGAGGTAGACATTCTATAGGGGGTCTTGGAAATAGGTTGTGTTCCCGGAAACACCTCAACAGTGAATTCAATTTCTCTATCAACTAAGTCCCCAGGTAAGTCTTTTGGAAACACATCGGGAAATTCACAAGCAACAGGGATAGTTTCTACATTAGTACCGTCCGATGACGCCGTCAGTATACAACACAAATAACCCCTACATCCATTCCTAAGTAGTTTTCTGGCTTTCAGAGCTGAAATCAGATATGGGAGAGGAACTACACCATTCCTAGTAAAAGTAAATTCAGGCATTCCCGGTGGTCTAAACACAACAGATTTACTTGCACAGTCAATGGTAGCACAGTATTTAGTCAACCAGTCCATTCCCCAAATGCAATCAAAATGATCACTGTTCAAGGGCAACAAGTCAACATATAACATCATATCGCCAATCATAATATCACATGCTGAATAAACATGAGCACATATCATAGAACCCCCAGACGGCGTAGATACAGATAACACATATGTCATAAGTTCTAATGGTCTAGTTAATTTTCGAGAGAAAGCATGCGATACAAAGGAATGTGTAGAACCGGAATCTTTCAGTACACATGCATTTTGAGAACATACAGAGAGTGTACCTGACACCATAGTATTGGTGTTTTGTACGTCACCGGGCACTAAGGCGAACACTCGACCTTGTCTCAGAGGTTCTTTCCTAGTATTGGCCTTTGCATTTGTTTTGGCCGTAGAGGCAGATCCAGCTGAACTTGCCGTAGGACGACTAGTATTCTCAGACCTGAGTGGGCAATCTTTCACTACATGACTTGACTGGCCACATCGAAAACAAGCATCGGATACTCGGTAGCACACACCCCTATGCCTTCTTCCACAATCAGAACAGACCGGGATAGACCCACTACTCTGACTCGAGCTGATTGTAGACCCTGTGTTCTACTTCTTACTAACATAAGACCGGCCTCTTCAAAAACCACACCCGGGCCTCTTTCCACTCCAATCCGTTTGTATAGCTGCTGGGGCTTTACTTTGTTTCATAGCGACTATGGTAGCTTCCGGCATTAAGGATCTATCTAAGACTTCCACATAAGTAGGCAATTTCAATACGCCTACCTGATCAAACGCCTCTAAATCCAGTCCACCTTCAAATTTCCGAGCTTTCTTGTAATCAGTATCCACCATATGTGGAGCAAACCGTGCCAGTTCGGTGAATTTGGCTTCATACTCTGCTACAGACATTCTTCCCTGTTTAAGTTCTTGAAACTCAGACACTTTCCGATCCCTGAAACATTGGGAAAAATATTTATCATAGAAGATGGCATTAAACTATGCCTACGTCATATTCCCATTGCCACTTCGAATCAGTAACCACCACCTTCGGGCTTCATCCTTCAAAGTATAGGTGGCTAGGAGGACTTTCTGGATTTCAGAACAAGGGAACACCTCATATAGCTTTTCCATTTCCAGTAACCACGTCTCTGCTTTCAACGGTTCAATTCCACCATAGAATGTCGACGGTTTCATTTTTATGAATTTTTGTGTCAAGTTGATGATATTATTATTATCTGCTTTGGTTTGTGTCAGCGGAGGTGGATGGGGTAAAGGTTGCTGTCTTTGCTGTTGTGTCAAAGTTTCAGTCAATGTCGCAAGCATTTGTTCCATTCAGCCCATGCGAGCCTCTGAAGATTCACTTACATCACTTTCCCTTGCATTCTCCATGTTGCTATAGAGACATCAAATGATAGTGAACATAGGAATAATCTTATTCGTTTCTTTCAATTCATTTGCTCAAATTTACATACATTAAGTTTCCATATTCATTTAGATTACCACACACTCACACATGCAGATGGAATGCCCCTAACTCTTACTAGGACATCCTAAGCTCATATGGACCTGTGTGTGCGGTAGAACACGTACTCCGATACCACTCTGTCACAACCCAAACCCACCCCTGTAGGTTTAGCATCGTAACCGGTCAGTAATCCGTCGATTACCAAAGACCTCTTAACAGATCAACACATAATAAGGGGCTGCGGAAGCAATTATACAAAATAGACAAGGTCCAATGAGTTGTGATAACATACATGGGACAGAAGATTTCAAAACTTGCATATACATAAGCATGTCGGTCGAAGGACATCAATATTTACAAACATTTACGAAAGTGTAATTCCCAGGGCCCGACTTTACAAAATAGACAAAGACTAGCATAAGTACAAAAACAGCCAAGTAACTAGACCTCGATCGGAACCTCTTCGGGAGGCACAACGGTTGGCTGACAAAAACATAAATAAAGGCCGTCAACTCTGGCCTTGATCACACGCCGGCTCACCTACATACATACTATAAACTGTGAGCGAAAGCTTAGTGAACAATAACAGAGTAAAGGGGTTTCAATGAATGAGTCCGTATAGATTCAAAAATCAAAATTCAGTTTCGTATCAAATTCATAATTTGTCTAGATCATATACAGAAATCATAAGTTATGCGTAAGTATACGTGGTACATCCATAAGCACTAACATAGCAGATACAAAACAGATGCAGACACGTGAGGGTTGCGAATAACTAGTTCCATAAAGGAACCTCCGGATCCAAGTAACGAAGAATAAACACGCTGAGCCCCGTGATGGAGCCTCCGGTACGGATAACAGAGTGCAGACAGATTAAGTTCCATGATGGAACCTCCGATACCGGGTAACAGCCAACATATATCATATGATGCTAAGGATGCCACAAATACATATAAGAAATTGGACATTCATTCACTGTACAAAATATGGCACATCATAAAACAGATCTCATTTTGTCACACAGAAAATAAATATAGTTGAACATAACTTTACTATGTTATTACTCACAGTTGGCCTTGAGACAGATAGACGGAGCAGATTGGCCAAACGGTACGCGGCACGTGACCTACATAACACAAAACAGACACACACCTGAAACACACGTTCTAATTGTACATAACTTACTTTGTTGGCTCTTAGTATGTTTCTAACCTTTAATCCTCCTTATGGAATCTTAAACATGGCCTAGGAATGCCTAGGATGGAATGAGGATGCAAGAATGCATTAGAAATCATTTCTTGAAACTTGCTGAAAATAAGGTCCACGCTCGAGCGTGGCTTTCTCCGCGCGAACCGACATACAGAAAATGAAGCTCCGCTCAAGCGTGACTTTTCCCGCTCAAGCGGACTGCAAACTAGAAAAAGTACTGGTTACATGATTTTCACGGTCGACGGATGCTCGACCCCTGTTCGAGCGTGAGACTCAGATCCTCGCTCGAGCGTAGATCCCCTCGCTCGAGTGGGCTGCAAAACACAAGAACTTCTGGGTATATGCATTTTACGCTCGAGCGTAAAACTCGATGCTCAAGCGGAGGTGCATGTACTCAGAGTTCACGCTCGAGCGTGAAGTTCCCCGCTTGAGTGTGGATCAAATTTCTGGAAATTCCAGATTTGATCACCAAGCTCAAATTCAACCTGAAATGCATCAAACTCAATTTCCTAGGCCCAAAACTTTGGAAAATACTTAGAGACTCATAAAACAACATGTTTAAAGAACTATAACAAGAAATCATGGCCCAAAAGTATGCCAATTGTGCGACATTCAACTTGAAACTTGAAATTAATTCATGTACATGACTTGTATGCAATTCTTTGAACTCAAGTCTTCCAAAACATGACCAAATGCAATGTTCAACCCAAAAACATGATCAACTATGACAATATGACATGGAATATGAAGAATTTGCAAAACAAAGCTTGGATTATGACATGCATGCAAGGATTCTTTAGAAAGACAACCTCAAATGCTATGAATTACACATGCATGTATGTATTGAGCTTCAATTCTCCAATCTTAGCTTAATTGACCACCTAACTTTCTTGAGTTCATTTACTTAATGCCTTAAATACAAAGTTTAAGAGTATAGTTCTTACCTAAGGTTGATTTCAAGTGTGATCCTAACCTGTAGACACCCTATTTTTGACTGCCCTTAAGACTTGGATGAGACTGATGGTTTACATGATGGAGAAAGGTGTGCAGGGGAAAGGTTCAATTTCTTCGGCAAGGAGAGAGTCAAAACTCAACTTCATACCCTTTTTTTGACCAAAACAATCTTGATCAAAAGATTTTAGACCTTAAAACCCTCTCTTTCAAAACGTTTTTGAAATAAAGTTTCTACGATGTTCCAACGCTCGCATTTTATTAAATGTTACGCTTTTCGGTAAACCAAACAAGGACAAAGCAGAAATGAATGAAAGAGAGATGAAATCTTTGAAAAATATTTCAAAACACCTTACTTAGGGGTCTGAAGTTGAAGAAAAGAAGAGAAGAGGGAAGAAACCCAGTTGGGGAAGAAAATGGGCATGAACTGTTAAGAAAGAGTCGAGCAACCTTTGCCGAATCAGGCCTATTCATTTGCATACTTGGAATCAAGATATGAGGCCACCAAAGTTGGAAAGAAGACTTTTGGGGCTTCATTTTTCACTCAAGAATCTCCTAAATCCAATTCCGGACGAGAGATATATGGTTGATTGAAGTAGGGCATCACTCCGGTTGAACCGAATCTGCGCGGCTTCACAAAAACAGGTATAACTTTTTGTACAAGAGGAATTTTAATGCAAGGTTTGTGCCATTGGAAAGATAACTTCCGGGGCTTCAATTTGGACACCTGAACGGCCACCATTGGACTTCCCAATCACTGGCTGGACACCTTTCTTTCCGGCAGATCCATTTTTGTCCTGAAAAGTAGCAAGCCGACCATAAAAGGTGGTAGGCCCGCCACTTATGCCCAAAAAGCCCAAAATTGACAAATGTCTTCCCTCCAGCTATCTTCCACAACCTCTAGGTGTCCCTAGCTCAGATATTTTCGACCTTTAGTGTTGCTTTTGCTATATATGATGATATATCTCCCATTTTCCAAGAGAGACAAGTTTTGGCTCCATTTTTGAATTTGTTTCCCCCCCCCCCCTTTTCTTAGCCTCTCTCCCTCTATATAATACACACTCCACCACCATTGTTAAGGGTTAGACACTTTTGGCTTAGGCTCATAACCCTCCTCCTCCATTACTCTCCATTTTCAAGCTCCAAACACCCATTTTCTTGCACCACTTGTACTACAACCCCTAGCCTACCCCCTCCATCACACATTCCAGAACCTTGGAGGACATTTGAAGAGGTTGAAAGTCCAGAATTTGGTCCAAAAGTTGCTGATTTGCTGCTCTTCAAGGGTAAGTGTCTATTTCCCTCAAACTTGCATTTTGTTTTGTTTCATTTATAAGCTATACTTGAAAGCATTTTTGGACTTTGTTGTGAACTGAAAAAGGTCATATTTTGAGCTTCTCTTCATGAGTGATCAAGGACTTTTTACTGTTTGAGGTCTTCTCCTCACCCTTTGTGTTTAATCTCTCTTTTAGGCCTATTTTTGCATGGTATTTTAGTCTTATTTGTGAGCTGTTTTGAACTTGGTAATAAATTGTAAAATGTCTTTTTTTGAGCCCCTCTTCAACTTTGTTGAAGGGCTCTCCTCTGTTTGAGGCCATCTGCTACCATTTGTCTCTTTATCCCTCTCTTTGGCCTTGTTCTTGCATGTTGTTTTACCCCCACTTGTGTTTATTTTCGAGACTTGATATAAACTGTAAAGTGCCTTGTTTTGAGCCCCTATTAAACTTTGTTGAAGGGCTATTTGCTATTTGGGGCCAGCTTCTGTCCCTTGTCTCTAATCTCTCTTTTAGGGCCATTTTTGCATGATAGATTGGCCCTTTTTGTGTTCACTTTTGAGATTTGTTATAAACTGAAAAAAGTCTCCTTTTGATATCATCTTCATGTTTTATTAAGGACATTTTCTTATTTGAGGTCACATGCTTCCTTGTATGCTTGATTCCCTCTTATTTTGAGCCTTACACCTAAGCTCTTGTTGCATGCTATGTTTGGCCTTCTAGCCACTGAAATACAGTAGATTTTTAGTGGCTAGAACACTATTTTGAGCCTCCAAATCAGAGCGGGGTGACCCCCCTCTCACCTTGACTTGTTTGGTGGCCTTTTAGGCCTTCCAAAGAGAACCTATCTTGCATGCTTTGAAGTCACATTTCAGGGTCAATTGGATGAGTTTTGGGACTACCATATTTGATTTCCAGAATTTTTTTGGTCATGCTTCATGTCTATCTTGTGTGTGCCTAATAACTCCTTGCATGGCCCTCTAAAGGGGCTCCTCATTTTTGCACATATTGGCTGCATTTCAGTGATTATTTGATCATGTTTTGGCATGTTTTATTCACTGATTTTTGCTGGTTTGGTGAGATTCCGTATGCTTCATACACTTGCCATGTAAACCATGTTTGCGAGTCAAAATTGCATGCTACTTTAGCCCATCTTGCTAGCACCTTTTGGCCATGCTTTGAACTAAGAAAGTTCATGTTTTGGGACTGCCTTGACTCTGTCTTCATGCTTCATGATCAAATAATGCATGCTTTGTATAGCTATAGGTCATTGCGTATGCCTAGTTTTGAGTTTCGGGGTTCATCTCGTGCATCGGGTGCCATATTGCCATGTTTCGGGGTTGTTTAGCATCATATTTTAGTGCTGGAATTTGCATGTTTGTATGACATATTTTGTGTCTCGCCATGCTTTGTTAGAGTGGCATTTGTGCCTTAGGATCGGTCCTCGGTTTGCGTGCATGTGTGCACGCATCTTGAGTGTCTCATTTTTCATCTTATGGCCACTAATGTGAGTGTGGCTGAGGTCCATTCATGTTGGTGTAAGTCCATTATGCATTGTGTATGCCATTTCAATTCATAGCATTGCGTATGCTAGGTTGTATGTTAGAGCATCGTGTATGCCATGTTACATCGCGCATTGTGTATGCCATTTCATAGCATTGTGTATGCTAGGTTGCATGTTAGAATTGCATTCATGCATGTCATGCATATTGCATTGTGTTTGGGATAGGAGTTAGCCCGAGCACGGGAAACGAAGGACGTTTCGTACTTCGCGTGACGGAATGTGTCTCAATTCCCAGTCACCGACACTCCGGATTATCCATGATGGAGTCTCGGTCTTGTTGTGTTTATGTGTGCATTCATTTCATATTAAGTCGTGCAAATCGACTCCTCAGCCATCATGCATCGATATGCGTGATTGGTGGCACGAGGATCGAGGACTACACTCCCTGAAGAGTAGTCAAGCATACATATGTGAAAATACATTGCCATGCCCCTTTCCTGCTCTCTGTTGCAGCAAATCAGAAATCAGCAGCTTTCAAAAGCCTTGCACAGCATTCCGGCATCAATTGCAAACAGAGGCTAATTGGGGCATCGCGATGGATTTTCGTGCCAAGCAACCCGAACATGCATCATTCATCATCCAGAGCAGAGTCGAGGCAGTCCCTAGCTTGCATGCTTGTTTACTACTTTTCTAGTTTAATTTGTTAATTAATTAGGATTTTGTATTTATTCGGACTGTATTGTTCATTTGGGACTGTATATTATTTATTCGGACCCTCCGAGCGAGGGCAATGTTGTAATAAGTATGCGTGCGTGTGATGTATGTCTTCCAACCCTACGCCTTTCTCCTTTTTATTTACCAGCTTATGATGGTTAGATTAGGGCATGTTTCAATTAGCATACAGTATGATAGCATGTTTGTATTCATTCATCTGTCTTGCATGCACCGAGCTCGGCGCATCATACTAACTGCATTGTATTTTCAATTCCAAGTTGAATACATGTTAGCTGTAGCATTTCATATGCCATGTTTAGAATAGCCGAACCTGCTATAGTTGCACTTTTGCCTGCGTTGCATTAGGCATTTCTGTATAGCTAGGATCATGCATGGATTTCTAACCGAGCTTCTGTTCTGGCTTGGAGTACTAGGTAAGTGTTTATGCTTTAGCATCCTTGCGTGTGTGTGAGTGACTGCCATGATAGCATGCTTACCATGATGCTATATGCTTATGTGATATAACTGCCTGAATGCCTGTGGGTGAAGGTTGGGTTATTTGAATTGGAATAAATCATTGATTGTGAGTTTTAAGCCCACTAGATAGTGGCAAAATCATGTTTCCTAAGCCCATCCGAGGGTGGCAAACCCACGTCTTAGCCTACTTGCGGGTAGCACCATCAAACCACTTTCAAAAACAAACATGAAATGTTTTGTTCCAATTCAGGCGACCCAGTCTATACTTGTATGCTGTGTGCATCACATAGTAAATCTAGGCTAATAACCGGAATAAGAACGCATAATGTTTTCAAAAATAGATATCATGGTTAGTAGAGGCCAATCTTTGATCGGGCGAACGGGGGTGCTCACGAAGTGACCTTCCCCAATCGTACCTAAGTTTCCGAACCGATGCAACTTTGGTGATGATGAACACGTGGCCTTAGGCAAACGAGTCAGGGTTTTCTAAATTTCCCCAAAATAAAACATTTAGGTGGCGACTCTGTATCTGGCAAAACAATCCATGTTTGGCACTTCTTTCAAAAATCTGTTTTCTCAAAACGATTTGCCGGATTTGGACTCTTTGGTTCAGATTAAGAACCGTGACAACTTGAGAGTCCGAACTTGTAGTGAGCCCAAAATGAACAGAACGGGACTCATCGTCCCGGGGCGTTCGGGGACGTCTACAGTTTCTGGCGACTCTGCTGGGGATTTAGAGAACTTGACTCGAACTCATGATATCTTGTTTTGATTACACTTATGTGTTTCTTTGCATTGCATTTGCATTGGTGCACCTAGGACACCGTGTTTGCCATCTGCTATTCCTGAGCGGTTTGCCAGAGGCTGCGTGCCATAAGGCTTACCGGTTACGGGCTCTGCCAGTATGGAAACACAAATCCCAGTTTTACTGGGGCACCCTTTTGACCATTCAACCTAGTGCATATTCGGAATCTATAGTGACCATTCCAAACTAGGACAGGTTGCTTACTCGATAGGTTGTTTGAAGCCGCTGCGTGCGTAGTGAAACCCTAGCTCCTGACAAAATAGGACAGGGAAACCCTACCCCAACATAGGGGTGTTTTGGCTCTCACTTATCTGTTATGTGCTTTTGGAGTGCGTCTCTACAGGAATGCATGTATCAGTTTACAAGTCTGGTCATCAGGCCTGCGAGCACCAATTCAGTATTTTGGGATTCAGTTTACCAAAGGGTAACAGTTTACAGGCCGAATTTTGGAGCAGAATTCAGTAGAGGGCACAGTCATCCTGTTATGCTCATATCTATTTTGGTGAAATCAGGCTGAGATGCTGCATGTTTTCTCTTTTGCTAGATAGTCCTGGAACTATAGCTTCAGAAGGCTTCGATATCCCCCGGGTACATTGGACTAGTGCTGATAAACTTTGTTAGGTCAGAAATTCAATTCAAGGGCAACCAGTGTTCTTTCGCTGAGGCAAGGCAAAGAAAAGTCAGTCAGGGCTCACCGGTTCATCTGATCCGTCAGTCGCCAGTCACATCACCTTTGTTTAGACTCAGCAGACCGTGATGGCATAGGGTTCGGAAGAATTTGTGGCCGTGATAGCAGCGCTAAATCAGGGAACTGCCATGCAGGTTCAGACCAGCATTGAAACGCAGCACCTATCTAGGGCGTCTGCTTCACATCCAGCTTTGGGACCCCAGCCGAACTTTGACCCACTTCCGCCAGCTGAAGATTTGCAGGGTCCAGATCCTCGAGAAAGGTTAGCTCAAGCCCAAGTTTTCAGACCCCTGGTGCAGCCTAATGAGAGACTTTATCCCCTTGATGCTAATGACCTCGATCTGACCGCAGTGAAAATTGCGAACCTTGAGAAGCAGTTCAAAAAGGCACAGGGCCTTAACTCCATTCCCGACATTGAGGATGGGTACACTGAGTCTGCCGTACGGCTCCCAGACAGATTCAAAATGCCATCTATTGACCGTTTCGACGGGTCTGGGGATCCAATGGTACATATCCGACTTTTCTTGGATGTCCTAAAGCCGATGGGTCTGACTAAGCCACAGAAACTCTCTCTGTATGGGAGAACCCTGTCGGGTGTAACAGCCACTTGGTACGCTAAGTTGGAGAATACAGTGAAGCAAAACTGGGAAGAATTGGCTGAGGCCTTTGTTGATCAGTATTCTTACAATACCCAAGTTGAAATGACCATCCAAGAGCTTGAAGCAACCCGCCAGAACCCAACAGAGCCTTTTGTGGAATTCGTTGCGAGGTGGAGAGCAAAGGCAGCACAAATGATCGATCGTCGCCCTTCTAAGAGGGATCAAGTGCAGATGATGGTGCGAAACCTCGAGCATGATATGTTGCAAAAGTTGATAGTCGCTCCACTATTCACTTTCAAAAGTCTACATGAACTGGGGGTTCAGGTCGAGAATGCATTCAACAGTTGGATCATTCCCAAAACAAGGGAACCGACAAGGAGGATGATTTCAAGGAGTACCAACGCTGGAAGTAGCACTATTCCCGAACCCACTGAAATCAATACAGTCACCACAACCAACCCTTTTGCCAAACCAAGCCTACAAACCGTCGGCCCAGCCCGAGCTCAGGGCAGAACTTTCACCCTTTCTATATGAGCCTGACTAGCGCACTAAAAGTCCTGATGGAAAGAGGGCATCTCAAACCCCTCGATCCTCAACCTCTGCCTGACCCACTCCCAGCCAGACATAACCCCTCCAAGTACTGTGTGTACCATTAGCAGCGCGGTCATGGCACCGACCGTTGCTACCGCCTTCGTCATGAGGTCCAAAATCTCATCGACAATCGGACGATAGCTCCACCTTCAGACCTCAATGACCAAACATCTCCTGCCTACCTCAATCTTATCCATATACTGCCATCCACCTATGACCCCAGCATATACATCACCCCAGCCCATCTACCCAAGCCTGAGATGTTTATCCCAGAAAGCATGGACTTATGCATGATGAGTGCACCTGAACCTCAATCATCTCAAACCCGTGAACCCACTACTTCCGAGCTGAAGAGAATGATCGAAGATCTTCAGAGAACTGTGACAGATTTGGCCTCTGGGACATTGGCTCCGTCATCAACCACATCACATACCAGGGAGTTCGTGTCAAAAGGCTCCCCAGTCTTGGAACGGGCTGTATTTGAGGAATGCCAATCCCTTGGCAAAGTGGAGGCGAGTGGAAAGAACAAGATAGGGGCGGACATGGATCCCCATGAACATCTTCTGTTGGCTGTTGAGGCTTTGAAAGCCGAGGAACTGAACAAAGAGCAAGTGCTCGTAGTTGTTGCAAAAACTGTGGACGACATTTTCGCTACTCAAGTTGGGGGCAGTTTGAATCAAGGGGCAAGCCGGGAGAAGGGTCGTTGTATCATAAATGTTCCTTTCAGCTAAAATCCTGCAATTAGAAGAGATCAACAAACCAGGCCAGCACCTGCCAATCCCTTCACTCGCAAAAATCCACAAACCTTGAAGTACCAACCCGAGGTCAGAGGGTCTTCCATGCCCTCTATATGCCTTTGTCCAAAGCTCTCCAAGTCCTTGTTGGACAAGGCCATCTCAAACCCCTTGAGCCTCGGCCTCTCCCAAATCCTCTTCCGGCTACGCATGATGCCACCCAGTACTGTGCCTTCCATCAGCAAACTGGCCATACTACCGACAACTGCTTCCGTCTTCGCCATGGAGTACAAGATTTATTTGACAATGGGGTCATTGCCGCGCCAAGCTCTGCAAAGTCTATAGGCACTGGATCGGTGAACTTAGGAGATAATGTGATCATGTGATCGGGGGATGAACCAGCTGCTAGTGGCACTCGATTAAACTCCAGACGTGGGAATGGCACGCACTGTTCTGAGCAATACGCAAACACCAGTTTTTGTGCTTTCTAACTTGGGCATTGAGTCCGTCTTGTTGTTTTGTATAGAGTCAGTCTTTTCTTATTGAGTCAGTTGGGCCTGTCTTATTGTACCGAGTCAGTCCTATTTTGTTGGAGTCGAGCGATTTCGGGGGTGTAACCTCGGACATCACTTGCTTGCTTTGTGTTTGACTTTTCGTTTTCTTTTGAGTCTATTTTTTCCTTGGAGTCAGTAATGCCAACAGATTTGAATGAACAGCAGTGATTTTCACATTCTTGTGTTCGCTTCTGCCTTGTGCCAGTTGTGCCAGAAGTTCTGAATGAAATGGCAGTGCTTTCCACCTGCTCTTCTGTGCCTCGAACTCATTGCATTGACCTAAGTTTTTCAAAACCTTTTGAACACTGTGATGAAAACGAAGAGGAAAGAATTCCTCGGGATTTGCAAAAATTTGATCAATTGAGGGAAAGAAAGGCATGCTAAGCCCTTAATGAATGAAATCATGTTTGTTAACGTGAGTGTTGAGAAGGATCCTAGCTTGATCCAGATTGGTTCTACATTGTCTTCCGCACGAGCGATTAGTCGCTTTCTTAAAAGATTTCAAAAAAAATTTGTTTTGCGCAGTCCTGCGAAAACCTGTGTGGAATCGCTCTTGAGATTGTGCAGCTTAGGATCGTTCTCAGCCTTGAGACTCGACCCCCCTTCGCTTTCCGACCTTGAACCTTAACTCAGAATGTTCAACGGTCAATCGCAATGTGAGGCCTGTTTGGCTAGATTCGAAGCAGCCCTCGACCTAGGGGCAGAAAAATGTCAGATGTGCTCGGAGAGCCGAAGATGGATCATCCTGCAAATCAATGAAGACTGGTAAGAATGCCAAATCCCAGAAGAGAAGAAAGAAGAAAGTATTGCTGAAGAACAACTGAGTTCCTATCCACAACACTAGGGGCAAATTTAGCCCCCATGGGATGGATTCCTGCATCGTGAGCGAACAGCAGTCACTCTCCAGGATTTAGACAGATTCGAGATCTCAGAACCATTTGATATGGACCAAGCTACACTTTTACCCTTGAGAGGCTCGCTAAACCCGGAAGGGCGACCCAGGCAAAAGTTAAAGCGAGAAAAAGAGAAAAGAAAAGAACAAAAGAGAAAAATGCAAGAAAAAAAAAAAGAAAATGCAAAAAATAAAAAGAAAAAAAGAAGAAGAAAAAGATGGAAAAAAGAAGAAAAGAAATGAAAAAGAATTGAAGAATATAGCTCGCAAGGTTGAAAACCCGCAAAGGGCGGCCTTGGCAAAAGTTAGAGCGCAAAAGGAGAGGTTAATACCCGAGTGTACCTTAACCCCGAACTACGTGAGGCTTGATTCCCATCTTTGGGATACGTAGGCAACTTTATTCTGAAGTCCAGCCGTAAAACACTGTGTCCATGTAATGGTTTTAATCATTTTTGCTTTCTCTGAATCCGAAAATTTGGTTGTGTTCGTCACTTTGAGGACTGACTACAATGCGCCGCGGTGCTATCCAAACAAGGGGCAACTTTTCGTTGCCATTCAATACGTTGCGGTGCCGTTCAAACAAGGGGCAACTTTCCGTTGCCAGGAAGCTCTCTTCAAGCACGGGGCAATTTTCCTTCGGATCTGAAGTTGTGCATCTCAAGAGCGGGTTCCGTGCTCGTTGAGCAGTGGCCGTTTGCAAAAATAGTTTTTGAGAATTTTTAATGAGGTTGACTAATTTTCTCTCAAAAATTATTCCATTTTTCCAAAACTGGACCATTTCTTGGACCCAAAAAAGGAAAATTTTCAGTGCTCATAACCTGACTTGCATGATTTTAAATCAGAAAATTGAACAAGCATGTTAATCAAACTCTCATTTTGGTCAAAAAAATTTTTTAGGAGAAAACTAAAACTAAAAATGGTCAAAATGATGAACTACGGGCACAGTTGAGTCAGGTGTTCTGTCTTTTCCCCATTGCCACAATACTTGCCAAGAAGGGCACTCTACCTGCCTAGATAAAAGGGCACAACTAAAGTTAACAGAGCAAAAGCGGCTGAAAGCTCTCTCACCTCCGAGCACGAGTATCAAGCCCAAGCAAAGCCACGAACTGAAGGAATCAGAATTTCCACTCCCTCATCTGTGCACAGATCTGATCCGTCCAACCCTCAGTAGATCATGCGTCAACTCGCATGTCATCTGCAGATTTGCCTACACACTAGTTGTTAGCAAAGCACTCGTGGGAGAAACTCACTAGCCGCGTGCAGAAGAAGAAGAATCTCAGCGGAATGCTAGGGCAAGACCACAACTTTCTGTTTGACCTTCAACAACCCATGGGAGGGATTAAAATGAGAGATTGAAGAATAGAGAGTGGTCGCTGAGGAGACAAAAGTGAGTAAAAGGCTTTTTCAGAAAAACAGAGCTTGAGGGCCGAGTGATGTGAGATACAATGAGAAATGGTGGGAATAATACCCAGAAACTGGCTCCTCGGCACCGAGAGTCTCTCACCTTTGTTAACAAAAGCTGAAGTTGTTGTGTTGAGCGTTTGTTGTCTCATAATTCTTGTTTTTACAGTCGTTTCGATGTCAACAAATGTGTTATCATTTACCTTGTTTTTCTTTTGTTGAGTTGTGTTTACGGTCGTTCTAGTAACCTTTGCTTTTCCATTGTCTGAGTCGTTTTTGGCTATGGTCATTGTAGGCTCAATAACCCGGTTGAAGAACCCTTTTTCTCATTGTCAATTTCAAAAATGCGGTTTTGTGCTCTAGAGTGCCGTGTAGCTCTCAAATTTGGAAAAGACAGTTTTCCACTAAAGCCCGCAGGGTTCTAAACCCAGGTATGTCAGTTAATCAGTAAATACAAGGACCTTCTGAGCATTAGGTACCGGACTTATCAAAAGCAAAAAGAAAAAGGATAAATTTGGAGCCATCTTAGCAGTTTCCACTTTACAAAATCCCGAACTGCATTCCGAGTGCACTCTCCCTGGCAACGTCCTCATGTTTCCTATAGGAGTATGAGTTGTTCTCTGCGCCAAAGTGTAAGCCTGTTCGTCAGAATGGCATCCAAGCAGTCTACCCGAGGGTTTCACATCAATGTTTATCTCGCCAATATGAACATGGTGTGTTCTTGTATGAGCCTGAGTTGCGAAGCTCTAAGAGGCCAAATCGCACCATAGTATCATATTTGAGCTCCTTCTAATTGTATAGCAGTGAACTTTCATATACACTGTTGTTGCATGCGTGCCGCACATCGTTATGATTCATTCATAGAATATGTTTTCTTTCGATTCTGCATAGAATGTGCTTTGTTTGTTTCATGCATAGAATATGCTTACTTTCAATATTGCATAGAATGTGCTTCCATACTTGCATAGAAAATGCTCGTATCTTTTGCATGGAAAACGCCCCCATACTTGCATAGAATATGCATTTTATCGCACTTTCTTGTGCACTTACACTTTGTATCTCACTAGCACTGTCTTGTGCATCTTGTGGTTGTATCCCACTCGCACTATCTTGTGCATTTCAAATCACTCACGCTGTTTAGCGTATCGCACTGTTTTGTGCATTTCTAATCACTCGCGCTGTTTAGCGTATCACACTGTTTTGTGCATTTCTAATCATTCGCGCTATTTTGCGCACCTCAATTGCACTATTTTGTGCAGTTTATCATTCGCGCTATTTTGTGCACCTCCGTCGCACTGTTCTGTGCAGTTTATCACTCGCGCTATTTTGCACACCACAATCGCACTGTTTTGTGCAGTTTATCATTCGCGCTATTTTGCGCACCTCCATCGCATTGTCTTGTGCATTGCATTCATCGCGCTATTTTGTGCTTTGCATATCACATCGCACTATCTTGTGCATTTCAAATCAATCGCGCTGTTTAGCGTATCGCACTATTTTGTGCATTGTATCATTCGCGCTATCTTGCGCACCTCACCTGCACTTGTTAGTGTATTGCATCATGCTATCTTGCGCTGTGACCATTACTTGCATTGTGCATGCATTTTATCGCGCTATCTTGCGCACCTCACCTTTAACATCGCACTGTTTTGTGCATTCACTCTACTCGCACTGTTTTGTGCACCTTTAGCTCGTATTGTCTTGTGTACTCACCTGGTCCAGGAGACCTTAAATCCTCCGGTCTAAGGAGACCTTAAATCCTGCATCATCACTCGCACTATTTTGCGCATCGCACTTGCATTTATTCGCACTGTCTTGTACACTCACCTGGTCTAGGAGACCTTAAATCCTCCAGTCTAAGGAGACCTTAAATCCTGCATCATCATTCGCGCTGTTTTGCACATCATACTTGCATTTTACTTGCATTTCATCGCATTATCTTGGGCACCTTCGCTGGTCTAGGAGACCTTAAATCCTCTAAAGGTGCAATTTCTTTGGTGTTTGTCGTGCCCGAACGACTTTCAGTGGTCTGGTATAGCCACCTGCCTGTGTTAGCAGTGAGTTCCTAGGAGATCAACTGACACGGTAGAAACTAGAGTTCGAATGGCTCTTGCCTAGAATGCAAAGGTTCGGGATTTCCGAGACTAAAGTCTGGTTTAAATACCCAAGGGTATATCCTCGGCTTGAAATCTGTATGGCAGCCCCATAGATTGAGATAGCATATGTATGCGCCTCAATTCTGGATACCGAATCAACCTAGTCTGTCACCCTGTTGGAGAATAGGGAAAGCTGCGACCATAGTCAGGGAGAAAAGTAGTACCTGCAGTTCAACTAAGAAGAAGCGAAAGATCTCCAGCGGCATGAGGTAAGTCATTGCCAATTGCCCCTATAAAGTACCTTCACCTCTTAACTATTACATTGCATTTCAGCCACTACATTACAGTGCATTGCATAAATCCTCAATTTTTTTAAACCGGCTTCGCGTAGCGTATAAGTCCAATCTTCAAACCGGCTTCGCGTAGCGTATAAGTCCAATCATCAAAATCTTCTCGCATATTATTTTATCCTACCCTTGAACTACGCTGGTTTGATTCCTTGCAAAGGGATACGTAGGCAACCTACGGGCGCAACCATTTATTTGTCTGTACTTTGTCTATTTGTCCAAGTCTTCGGCTTTGTCAAAAATGGGTCATCTCTGGGCTTTGACATTCACTCCCGTCACTTCTTGACTTCTGAGTTCTGTCAAAGAGGGGCAACTGTAGACACCCCATTTTTGACCGCCCTTAAGACTTGGACGCGACTGATGGTTTACATGGTGGAGAAAGGTGTGCAGAGGAAAGGTTCAGTTTCTTCGGCAAGGAGAGAGTCAAAACTCGACTTCATACCCCTTTTTGACCAAAACAATCTTGATCAAAAGATTTTAGACCTTAAAACCCTCTCTTTCAAAACGTTTTTGCAATAAAGTTTCTACGATGTTCCAACGCTCGCATTTTGTTAAATGTTGCGCTTTTCGGTAAACCAAACAAGGACAAAGCAGAAATGAATGAAAGAGAGATGAAATGTTTGAAAAATCTTTCAAAACACCTTACTTACAGGTCTGAAGTTGAAGAAAAGAAGAGAAGAGGGAAGAAACCCAGTTGGGGGAGAAAATGGGCATGAACTGTTAAGAAAGAGTCGAGCAACCCTCGCCGAATCGGGCCTATTCATTTGCATACTTAGAATCAAGATATGAGGCCACCACCATTGGAAAGAAGACTTCCGGGGCTTCATTTTTCACTCAAGAATCTCCTAAAGCCAATTCCGGACGAGGGAGATATGGTTGATTGAAGTAGGGCATCACTCCGGTTGGACCGAATCTGCGCGGCTTCACCAAAACAGGCATAACTTCTTGCAAAGGAGGAATTTTAATGCAAGGTTTGAGCCATTGGAAAGATAACTTCCGGGGCTTCAATTTGGACACCTAGTCGGCCACCATTGGACTTTCCAATCACTGGCCGGCTACCTTTCTTTCCGGCAGATCCATTTTTGTCCTGAAAAGTAGTAGGCCGACCATAAAAGGTGGTAGGCCGGCCACTTATGCCCAGAAAGCCCAAACTTGAGAGATGTCTTCCCTTCAGCTGTCCCTAGCTCAGATATTTTCGACCTTTAGTGTTGCTTTTGCTATATATGATGATATATCTCCCATTTTCCAAGAGAGACAAGTTTTGGCTCCATTTTTGAATTTTTTTTTTCCCCCCTTTTCTTAGCCTCTCTCCCTCTATATAATACACACTCCACCACCATTGTTAAGGGTTAGACACTTTTGTCTTAGGCTCATAACCCTCCTCCTCCATTACTCTCCATTTTCAAATTCCAAACATCCATTTTCTTGCACCACTTGTACTACAACCCCTAGCCTACCCCCTCCATCACTCATTCCAGAACCTTGGAGGACATTTGAAGAGGTTGAAAGTCCAGAATTTTGGTCCAAAAGTTGCTGATTTGCTGCTCTTCAAGGGTAAGTGTCTATTTCCCTCAAACTTGTATTTTTTGTTTCATTTATAAGCTATACTTGCAAGAATTTCTGGACTTTATTGTGAACTGAAAAAGGTCATATTTTGAACTCCTCTTCATATTTGATCAAGGACTTTTTACTGTTTGAGGTCTTCTCCTCACCGTTTGTGTTTAATCTCTCTTTTAGGCCTATTTTTGCATGGTATTTTAGTCTTATTTGTGAGCTGTTTTGGACTTGGTCATAAACTATAAAATGTCTTTTTTTGAGCCTCTCTTCAACTTTGTTGAAGGGCTCTCCTCTGTTTGAGGCCAGATGCTACCACTTGTCTCTTTATCCCTCTTTTTGGCCTTTTTCTTGCATGTTGTTTTACCCCCACTTGTGTTTATTTTCGAGACTTTATATAAATTGTAAAGTGCCTTTTTTTAAGCCCCTCTTCAACTTTGTTGAAAGGCACTTTGCTATTTGGGGCCAGATGCTGTCCCTTGTCTCTAATCTCTCTTTTAGGGCCATTTTTGCATGATAGATTGGCCCTATTTGTGTTCACTTTTGAGATTTATTATAAACTGGAAAAAGTCTCCTTTTGATATCATCTTCATGTTTTATTAAGGGCATTTTCTTATTTGAGGTCACATGCTTCCTTGTATGCTTGATTCCCTCTTATTTTGAGCCTTACACCTAAGCTCTTGTTGCATGCTATGTTTGGCCTTCTAGCCACTGAAATCTAGTAGATTTTCAGTGGCTAGCACACTATTTTGAGCCTCCAAATCAGAGGGGGGTGACCCCCCTCTCACCTTGACTTGTTTGGTGGCCTTTTAGGCCTTCCAAAGAGACCCTATCTTGCATGCTTTGAAGTCACATTTCAGGGTCAATTGGGTAAGTTTTGGGACTACCATATTTTATTTCTAGAGTTTTTTTGGTCATGCTTCATGTCTATCTTGTATATGCCTAATAACTCCTTGCATGGCCCTCTAAAGGAGCTCCTCATTTTTGCACATATTGGCTGCATTTCAGTGATTATTTGGTCATGTTTTGGCATACTTTATTCATTGATTTTTGCTGGTTTGGTGAGATTCCATATGCTTCATACACTTGCCATGTAAACCATGTTTGCTAGTCAAAATTGCATGCTACTTTAGCCCATCTTGCTAGCACCTTTTGGCCATGCTTCGAACTAAGAAAGTTCATGTTTTGGGACTACCTTGACTCTGTCTTCATGCTTCATGATCAAATAATGCATGCTTTGTATAGCTATAGGTCATTGCGTATGCCTAGTTTTGAGTTTCAGGGTTCATCTCGTGCATCGGGTGCCATATTGCCATATTTCGGGACTGTTTAGCATCATATTTTAGTGCTGAAATTTGCATGTTTGTATGACATATTTTGTGCCTTGCCATGCTTTGTTAGAGTGGCATTTGTGCCTTAGGATTGGTCCTCGGTTTGCGTACATGTGTGCACGCATCTCAAGTGTCTTTTTTTTATCTTATGGCCACTAATGTGAGTGTGGCTGAGGTCCATTCATGTTGGTGTAAGTCCATTATGCATTGTGTATGCCATTTCAATTCATAGCATTGCGTATGCTAGGTTGTATGTTAGAGCATCGTGTATGCTATGTTACATCGCGCATTCTGTATGCCATTTCATAGCATTGTGTATGCTAGGTTGCATGTTAGAATTGCATTCATGCATGTCATGCATATTGCATTGTGTTTGGGATTGGAGTTAGCCCAAGCACGGGAAACGAGGGACGTTTCGTACTTCGAGTGACGGAACGTGTCTCAATTCCCAGTCACCGACACTCCGGATTATCCATGATGGAGTCTCGGTCTTGTTGTGTTTATGTGTGCATTCATTTCATATTAAGTCGTGCAAATCGACTCCTCAGCCATCATGCATCGATATGTGTGATTGGTGGCACGAGGATCGAGGACTACACTCCCTGAAGAGTAGTCAAGCATACATATGTGAAAATACATTGTTATGCCCCTTTCCTGCTCTCTGTTGCAGCAAATCAGAAATCAGTAGCTTTCAAAAGCCTTGCACAGCATTCCGGTATCAATTGCAAACAGAGGCTAATTGGGACATCGCGATGGATTTCCGTGCCAAGCAACCCGAACATGCATCATCCATCATCCAGAGCAGAGTCGACAGTCCCTAGCTTGCATACTAGTTTACTACTTTCCTAGTTTAATTTGTTAATTAATTAGGATTTTGTATTTATTCGGACTGTATTGTTCATTTGGGACTGTATATTATTTATTCAGACCCTCCGAACGAGGGCAATGTTGTAATAAGTGTGCGTGCGTGTGATGTATGTCTTCCAACCCCACGTCTTTCTCCCTTTTATTTACCAGTTTATGATGGTTAGATTAGGGCATGTTTCAATTAGCATACAGTATGATAGCATGTTTGCATTCATTCATCTGTCTTGCATGCACCGGGCTCGGCGCATCATACTAACTGCATTGTATTTTCAATTCCAAGTTGAATACATGTTAGCTGTAGCATTTCATATGCCATGTTTAGAATAGCCGAGCCTGCTATAGTTGCATTTTTGCATGTGTCGCATTAGGCATTTCTGTATAATTAGGATCATGCATGGATTTCTAATTAGCTTCTGTTTTGGCTTGGAGTATCGGGTAAGTTTTATGCTTTAGCATCCTTGCATGCATGTGAGTGACTGCCATGATAGCATGCTTACCATGAGGCTATATGTTTATGTGATATAACTGCCTGAATGCTTGTGGGTGAAGGTTGGATTATTTGAATTGGAATAAATGCATTGACTGTGAGTTTTAAGACCACTAGATAGTGGCAAAATCATGTTTTTCTAAGCCCACCCGAGGGTGGCAAAACCACGTCTTAGCCTACTTGCGGGTAGCACCATCAAACCACTTTCAAAAATAAACATGAAATGTTTTGTTCCAATTCAGACGACCCAGTCTATACTTGTATGCTGTGTGCATCACATAGTAAATCTAGGCTAATAACCGGAATAAGAACGCATAATGTTTTCAAAAATAGATATCATGGTTAGTAGAGGCCGATCTTTGATAGGGCGAACGGGGGTGCTCACGAAGTGACCTTCCCCAATCGTACCCAAGTTCTCGAACCGAGGCAACTTTGGTGATGACGGACACGTGGCCTTAGGCAAATGAGTCAGGGTTTCCTAAATTTCCCCAAAATAAAACATTTAGGTGGCGACTCTGTATCTGGTAAAGCAGTCCATGTTTGGCACTTCTTTCAAAAATCTGTTTTCTCAAAACGATTTGTCGGATTTGGACTCTTTGGTTCAGATTAAGAACCGTGACAACTTGAGAGTCCGAACTTGTAGTGAGCCCAAAATGAACAGAACGGGACTCATCCTCCCAGGGCATTCGGGGGCATCTACATAACCCAAAGCTTCAAATTATCTTCAATCTCCTAGCCAATTCCCCCTTGTGAAATCAATTCTTGAACCTAGGACCCAAATCCCTCAAATCTTTCTCATTCTCACGTTGCGCACCAAGTTGAGGAAGAAATGAAATGAAAAAGGCAACTTAGTGGGGTCAAAATGGCCTTAGGTAGCAATTGATCAAAAAATAAACAAATGGCATTATTTTAACCAAATTTAATCGCTCTGAACCGAATTTTAATTAAACTTACCATAAAATTCTATAAATCCTAATTAGCACATAAATCAAGTCAATTTCTGATTTGGAAGCCGATAAGGCTTTCTATTCGTAAACCGAAACTAAAACGTGAATAGATCTTTCTACGCCTAACAGATATAGACATAAACAATGCATCACACACATGCAGTTTAATGCATAATTCACCTTAATTGCTAATTAGGCATAATTAGTCATGGATTAACGTTAATCAGAGGTTGGGGTTGTTACAGATACCTGTGAGAGTTTAATCATGAATTGAGTGGACTATATCAAAGGGTTTGTTTAGTTTCTTTTATTCAAAAAAAAGAGAGTTGTTCTTCAGTGGATTCCATGGAATTTAGGCTTGAAGCTTTGGTGGATTCCGGAGTGGCTCATTGTCGTGGATTCAACATCAGCATTGTGGATTTAACGTTGGGCAAGACAATTCTGAGGTGAAGACGGGGCTGGAAGTGGCACATAGGGGTCGGTTCGATTGTGGCGTGGATTCGCTAGGCAATTGAGAGTACACTTGTGTAATTCCTTTGTGTCTTCTTTGTGGATTGTTTTATGGCTTTTGCCTTGGTTTTTTTTTATCACAATTCGAGGCGCTCCAATTGTGATTTTTTTACATAAAATCGTTGTATCAATTTGTCTTTGATTGTTTGATTGGGATTGCTATTTACTGGTTAAAATTGACACATAATCATAAATCAATAGCACGGGGATTTTAGATTTTTCAAAATCGAAATCCAATCAGTTAGATCACAGTCTCCACGTGGGCTTTGTTTTTTGTAAGGGATCTAGGATTGATTCTTGGTAAGAAGAGAGATTGATGTTAAGTATTGGCTCCTAATGCAAAAAGAGAGAAAAGCCCCATTCCAAAACTTTAGTTTTTAAATTTGATCTAAGAATGATATTTTGTTCAATTGGTCCTTAAATCTTACAATTTGGTGAATGATTGACAAATGTGTTGAGATATGAAATTTTGGTTTATTTTAGAAATATCTATTGAGTTGAAGAAATGTTGAAGCTTGTTGGAATAAGAAATTCAAACTAAAACCCATTTTGTTTATTTTTGTTCTATTTCACTTATGAATAGAATCAACTTTGATAAATTTGGAAATTTCGAATTAATGTGCATTATCGTTTTATTTCATGATTTTTATAATCTCGTGGAAGTTTGGAAATGATAAAAAGGGGGTAAATAGCATATGAGTCCAACTAGTTGAGTCGAGTTTTGGAAATGTCTAGTTTATGGTATTGGTACCCAGGCCGGGAGTCAAGGTGCCCAATTGCCTTATCTTGAGCTTATTGTCAGACGAATGTGGGAAAATATTTTTGGGTGTCCATTGGTTTTTTCATATTAATAGCCTGTAAAAGTAGAAAATGATTGTATTCTGAGTGCCCATTGTCCTACTGTATTAATAACTGAAAAATGTGGGGATATTTTCTAATATAAAATCTATGTATATGTATTATTGGCACTCTTACTAGGGATTTCATGGTGTATTTACCACCCTCATGTTAATGAAATGTTCAATTTGAGCAATGGTGCATTTTTTCCCTTTTCATTCAAACACAATAAAGGTGATTATTTTCTCATGGCATGATCATGTGAATTTCAATCAATTAGATACTTTGTTAAATTTATCTCCACTGGGCTTATAGCTTATCATTATCTAACTTTTTCAAGACTTGGTGAGGTGGCTCCACCCAAATGATCAAGATATGGATTTTGTGAATGGAGCACGAAAGCTCATGAATGCGAATTATGTGGAAGCTCCAAGCTTAAGTGATTTGGGACCGAGTCTCCAATTTTTGTTGTACCAAGGTTCTTGCCTTGAGGTTTGTAAACCCTTAGGGAATTTTGTTTGAAAATCTCTCGCTTCTTGAACTATGATGACATTACTTTATCTATAGTTGAACTTGAAGTAATAATCTTTTAACCATAGTTCAATGAGAAAGAAGGCATTTTGTATTAAAGTTATCTTTTGGTTCTAAAGGAATTCTATGGAAAGCATTTTATCTTTTAAAGTTAGTGAAATTAATCAAGAATTGTGGTATCTATTACTATTTTGAAATTTTTGGGGTATTACAATTAGGTTTGAAAAGTAGTTAGTCTGATTTTTGATTCTGAATAACACTACTCTTTTGTATTTATAGCCAATGTTTTTAATCTCCATTTAACTTGGGCCACTTCCGCACAGTCCATGTAACAAGCCTTTATTCTGAGGGATGACAAGGGAAAACAGAGACCATAGGGGCGAGTGTACACCGTCACTACATCCGAACAATCATCGAGACCATCCATTGTGACAGGTGCATATCTTGTCTTTAATAATTTGGCCAATGTGTTGATAGATACTGAGGCATCTCATTCATTCATATCATCTGCATTCGCATATGTTTTAGGGTTAAAGATGGATTAACTAGAATCTCCACTTATGATTGAGTCACCGGTTAGAGGTAAAGTTGTTTTGAGCCAACTATGTCGTGATTGTGAGATTGAGGTCGCCGGATGTTGACTCTTGTTTGATTTCATTGTGCTAGACATGTCAGGCTTTGACGTTATTCTTGGTATGGATTATTTGTCTTCCTATCATGCCACCATAGATTGTCACCATAAGAGAGTTACCGTTTATACACCAGAAGAGGAATCCTTTTATTTTCTTGGAGATCGGCATGATATGTCCTTACCGCCATTGTATGACCTGCGTGGCCAAGGCAAGCTTAGTTTCCTTACTGCCATTGTATGGTTTAGGGTACACTTCGAAGAGTGATTTGTGAGTATCCGGACGATCTTACTGAATTATTGCCTGATTGTGAGATTGAGTTTTCCATAGACTTAGTCCTGGGCATGACACCCATCTCTATGTCACTATATAGATTTGCACCGGCTGAATTTCTTGTCTTGAAAAAATAGTTACAAGAGTTATTAGATAAGGGTTTCATCCACCCTAACACTTCACCATGGGGAGCACTGGCTCTCGTTGCCAAGAAGAATGATAGTTCATTGAGATTGTGCATCGATGACCGCAAGTTATATAAGGTCACGATTAAGAACAAGTACTCATTGCCTAGAATAGATGACCTTTTTGACCAATTTAAGGACTCTCGTTGTTTTTCAAAGATTGATTTAAGGTTGAGTTATCACTAATTGCGAGTGAGGGAGGAAGACATCCCAAAAATGGCCTTTCGTACTCGATATGGCCATTATGACTTTCTTGTTAAACTGTTTGGTCTGACCAATGCTCTTGCCACTTTTATGAACTTGATAAATTGAGTTTTCCGAGAACATCTTGACAAATTCATGGTCGTCTTTGTGGACAACATTCTAATCTATCCACCTTCTAAAAATGAGTATAAGGAGCACATCCACATTGTCCTATAGTTGCTTAGGGAACACCGTTTATATGCTAAATTTGAAGAGTGTGAATTTTGACTCTCAGAAGTGAAGTTTTTAGGTCACGTGGTTTCTGGAGATGGGGTCACCGTAGATTCCTCTAAGATTGAGGCAATACAAAAGTGGGAGAGACCTAAAAATGCCTTCGAGATTTGTAGCTTTTTGGGACTTGCCTATTATTGTAGGTGTTTTGTGAGGAATTTCTCTACCCTAGCATCACCGTTGACTAGGCTAACTAGAAAGGGAGTAAAGTTCATTTGGAATGAGGCATGTGAGAGATCCTTTCAGGAGTTGAAGACTAGACTGACTACCGAACTGATTCTGATCATTCCAGAATGAGGTTTAGGTTACATCGTTTATTGTGATGCCTTCGGAAAGGTTTCGGGTGTTACATTAATGATGTGACAATCTATTAGAATATATCTAAGGCATGTCTGTCTCATACTTTTTCTAGTTGTTAGCTAGTCATATTTTTTACACATCATTGGGTCTAGAAAGTTGGCATATATATCATTTTTCAATACAAAATTTATTTTTAAGTAGGCTTATATATCATTTTTCAGTACAATATTTATTTTTATTGTTGAATGAGTCAATTCCATGAGAAGTGATAAAAATGAAGAGAGAGTATTTTTTTTTTTCTAGTGTTTGGTTTATAAATTAAGTGAGAAATAGTAAGAAATGATGGGAAAAAGAACCCTTATTTCATTTCTCACCAAAAGTAGTGATATTTGGTAAAAAAAAAAATTGATTGATTATAATTTTTTCATAATTGCACATAAAAATACAAAATAAAAACAAAAAGAAATCTTAATAATATATCTTTCTCACATGATATCCCTTTCATGTATTTGTTGGCACCATAAATAAACAATTTTCACTATTGGTTATTATTTATATAATTGCAGGACATGTGGCACTCTCCTACTCATTTGGAGGTTTGGAGAAGTTATAAAATATTAAACATACGTGGAAAGATGAGGAAGGCCAAAGTGGAGAACATGTAGTATGAATTGGAGGTTAAAGAAAGTTATGGAGACATAGAAATAAAGTGGAAGATCATGGAGTATGAAGTTAAGGAGATGGAAGTTACTAGGTAGTTTTTTCCCACAAGTCTTTGCCTCTAAATAGTCTTTCATGGCTATATTGTAATGATCAAACTCAAATCAATGACAACTGATTTATAATTTTCTTATCATTTATATTTCTTACGCTTTATTTTATACACTTCCTTTTTGAAGCATAAGAGTAGAGGTAAATTAATGGTTAGTTTGATTGTTCACTCAATTACCCTAATTGTTCATTCAATCATTTTTCTCCGTCTCCCCCCTTCTTTTAATTTTTCTTTTATCTATACTTGGTAATTTTGAATTCCTCTTCATTGAGGCAAAAGAACCATCAATGCAATTGCTTGATAATTAGCTTGAATTTAGTCTGTAAGGATTTTTCAATCCTTGTTGACATGTTCACATTTATGATATTTTCCTTCGTAAGAAAAATAAGCCAAGACATCAAGTGTAAAAAATAAAAAATGAATTGGATTCATTTATTCTAAATAGCTAGATGAAATCTTTTAGTTTAAACAATAAAATTTGGATGTTCAAGAAGAGATACATGTTCTTGATGAAACAAACTTTCATCAATTACCATATTATTTGGTGGAAGAAAAATATACCATTTAAGTGGAGAAATTTATCAACTTGATATGAAAATTCCAATGGAATGATGAGTTGTCAACTCTCAATACCAAGCCTTTAACTGAGGTATTAATGGCCAGAATTGGTGAATTTCTTCATTGTTGAAAATGGCAAAAGAAAAGAGTTGATTTCAACAATGGCTCAGGGGATCAAAAAAATCATTTTTAAAGAGCCAACTTATGAAAATAACATGGCTAAAAAGTATGTTGTTGAGCCAAGCATTGTTAAATAATGTTCCATATAAGACTCGGATGGTTGAAAAACCCATTCTTAGAGAGTCAAACCATGAAAATAAGATGTCTATGAAGGATTTTCATAAGCCATCTAAAATGTAACAGCTCATTAAGCAAAAAAAAAATGATGAAACTGAAGGATCATAAGTAGTTAATGACTAAAATGGAACAACCCATTTGGCCAAGAAATGATAAAACTCACATAGCGGATTTTCATAAACCATTAATGGCTAAAATATAAAAACAGTCCCATTTGTCAATGAATGATGAAAGTTATTTGGCCAAAGAACATGTTTTTAAACCAAACCTGGTTAAAGATGATGATCAACCCATTGTTGATGGATTTAAAATATTTGATATTGTTGAAAATGACAAAGCATTTGAATTTCCACGGCATTATTTTGATGAATTTGATACACTAAAGAACAACTTAGCTATTTGAAAGGTAGAACTTAGCTAAGAATGACCAATTTATTCGCAGCATTGGCCACTAAACTTTATTTTATTTTGAATTTCTGAATTCTTTAGGCTTTATGGACAACAACCTAACACCATAATTAATTTTATGGAGTGGTTTAATTTTGGATTTCATCTATGAAGTCATTGCCAAAAAAAATTAGATAATGATGTGTTCGACCATAGAACACAATGTCATGAGTTTTTTCATTGAAATAAATAAATAAATAAATAAGAAGAAGAAGAAGAAAGGTGAGATGGAAATTCTTAGTTAGCCAAGGATTGGCAAACAAGGGGAGTACATTCATGTTTTTATACTTATGTTATTGTGATTGTTGCTTAGATACATATGGTTGATAAACTGTTACTAGTTTATAGTGATTTTGGAGCCACATCTACTTTCATACAATGTTATGAAATTGTGTTTGGTTAATGGGTCCATTTACTTATAGTTGTTTACATTTGTAAAGTTACATCTTCAGGCCATTCCTTCAAAGTAGAAAATCCTTGCTAAGATTGACTTCGAAGCATTTGTGTATAATTCACTTAAAGATAGTTTGATATTAAGCTTATTAATTGGCCTTTAAAGATGATTACGTCAATTCGATCATAACATGGAAATGAGTATTCTGATAAATCTGATTGGGTTTAACATTGGAGTGACAAAACATGCTACTCCTTAATGGCCTATGTGATTGAAGACCCAAATTTTGGGTTTAGCTGTATATGTTTCTTTTGCATGAAATATGATGTTTGGGTTTGAATAACCACTAAGATGAGCTTACCCAAAGATTGGCAGAATTTGATGCCTAGTTGGGGAATTAAGAATGAACCCTGGAACAATTAGGTAAAAATTGATTCCCAAGCTCATATGCTTTTTTGTTCTAAATAGCTCAAACTATAAGATCAAGGAATCCAACCTACAAGATTTTATCATATTCGCTTCAAAGGTATGTCAAAGCATTTCGAGGGTCCACAAATTTGGCTTAAATGTTGCTCGAAGCTCCCTCAAAAGCACTTTGAAGGTCTATATATTTGGTTCAAAGGTGGCTCGAAGCTCTTTCAAAAGCACTTCAAAAGTCCATATATTCAGTTTGAAGGTAATTCAAAACTCAAAAACACTTCGAAGGTCCATATATTTGGTTCGAAGGTGACTCGAAGCTCCCTCAAAAACACTTTGAAGGTCCATATATTTGGTTAGAAGGTAATTTTAAACGCCACATAACACTTTAAAGTAGTGTAATTTGAAGAGTGTGTTCGTTGTTTGTCACTTTGAAGCAATTTGAAGTAGTGCAATCAGAAGTGGAAATGTATTGTTATGGTTTAAAGAATCATGCTTCGAAGGTCTTGAAATTGCCATAGTCTCGTGATGCTTCGAAGGTCTCGAAGTAAAGTGTCGAAGGGCCAACTATTACTAATGGCTAAAAGAAAACAACATTGGCATGCATTCTTGCTAAATCAAATTGGTGATATTTTGTTAAGAATTCACCATTTCAATCACATGCACAATAATCCAATTTCGAAACACATATTAAAATTCGAAGCATGTGAACTTATTCTAATTTTGTTTTTAAGCTTTATAAACTCTCCAAGCAAGTAGCTATTATGCATTCGAAACTTTTAAAGCTTCTAAAATATGCCATGAGCACTTTCGAAGCAAGGATTTGGTTCTTTTTTAACAAAATTGAAGCATGTTGTATGATAAAAAAAACCTTCAAATGCGTGTCTCCTTTCGAATACATTAAATAATTGCCAAATATGGTCTAAATTGATGGACAACTCTTCATGAATTTGAGGTATCTTATTCTGAAAGAGTTGCAGGGGGTAATGTTGGCACCATAAATAAATAGTTTTTATTATTAGTTATTATTTATGTAATTGCAGGACATGTGGCACTCTCTTACTCATTTGGAGGTTATGAGAAGCTATAAGGTATTAAACACATGTAGAAAGATGATGAAGGCCAAAGTGGAGAACATGGAGTATGAATTGGAGGATAAACAAAGTTGTGAAGACATAAAGATGAAGTGGAAGATCATGTAATATGAAGTGAAGGAGATGGAAGAATAAGATAGTTGCCAGGTAGTTTTTTCCCACAAGTCTTTGCCTATAAATAGCCTTTCATGGCTATATTGTAATGATCAAACTTAAATCAAAGACAATTGATTTCTATTTTTCTTGTCATTTATATTTCTTGCACTTTATTTCCTGCACTTTTTTTTGAAACATAGGGGTAGAGGTAAATTAATAGTTTGTTTGATTGTTCACTCAATCACCCGATTGTTTACTCAATCATCTTTCTCTGTCTCCCTCCTTTTAATTTTTCTTTGCTCTACACTTAGCAGTTTCAAAGTCCTTTTCATTGAGGCAAAAGAACCGTCAATGAAATTGCTTGACAATTAGTTTGAATTTAAACTATAAGGATTTTTTAATCTTTACTGACATACTCACATTTATAATATTTTCCTTCATAGAAAAAATAAACCAACAGTATTCACACATAATAATGATAATAAGAAAATACAATTTTTTTCTTTTCTTTTCTTTTCTTCTCATTCACCTGTTATGCCAATGAGATTGTTTTTGTGCTTGAGAGCTTAACATAGTTGCCAAACTTTCTAATTGAACTGCAAAGTGGGTGTTTAGGTTAACTATTTTTTGTGGCTTTTTTTTATTAATTTGGTTGGAAATTTGCTAAAAAAAAAATATTTTTGATTAAAAAAAATTGATATAGCATTTAATTTTGAGAGGAGTTACGGGCCAATCCTTTGGACCAGACTTAATTCCTATGAAGTCCTGACCCAAAATAATTTAACCCATCTTTCATTTTTACCCTTACATTCAGTTGAGTGATTTTACCTTAAACCCAAACACATCTCTCTCTCTCTCTCTCTCTCTCCTATTTCTGTCACTAGCACACCATTTCCTTCTCTTCCTCCTCTATCACCAACCATAATCTCCTTCTCCTTCGTTACCATCATCGTTGCTCCTCTCCCATCAGTCATGTGCTAGCTTCAACATCGTAATCCTTCATCATTGATCTACCATCTTCGACATTGTTGTTGCCACCATCTTTCTCCGTCACCAATTTACCATCTTCGACATTGTTGTAGTCACCATCTTCCTCTATCACCAGCTTGGGATGGAAAGTGTCCAATCAGTGCATTGAAAGGTGTTGTTGATCTTCTACAGACATGTAATTGATCTGATAAATTTGTTACTTAATTCAGTGATAAATTTTTTGTGATGCCCCTTTTCTCTCTCTCTCTCAAATCAAATCTACTATTTGTAAAAATTTTAACAAATTCATCGGTGATAAATTTATCACTAGTTTAAACAAATTTATCATTGGTTTTAACAATACAAAGCTTTGAACTCGTCAATGTCAACACACTCATCTCCATTTATGTCGATTTTCTTGATTTCTCTTAGATATAACATCATCTCTCTAAAATCCAAGGGCCACAGAGACAGTTCTCATGTTCACCAACACCAACAAATTCATCAATGGCTTTGGAACTCGTCAATTTCGACACACCCTAACTCCATTCATGTCGATTTTCTTGATCTCTCTCAGATCTAACACCATCTCTCTCAAATCCAAGGGCCACAGAGACAATTCTCATGTTCACCAACACCAACGAATTCATCAATGGCTTTGGCAGTTCTCATGTTCACCAACACCACTAATTTATCAATGGCTCTGGTAGTATAACAGCAGAAGCAAAATCGAGATAAAAAAAATATAACAGGACTTCTTAATGCATGAAATAGAATCTTAGGACCTAATGAGTAGTAGATTTAATTATTGGAACTAGCTGATAAAAAACCCTTAATTTTTTAGCTCATGACAAACGGCTTAATGACTTTTATTTTTATTTTCATATATAACTGTTTAGCTAGTTGCCAAATGCTTGTCTCCCACTATTTGTTGCTTTAAATTTATGATCCTTCCTTCTTAGTTCTCGACTCGTATTTGTGTCATTAAAAGCTTGTTTAAGTTCAGATTGTTAAGTAAATAAGTTAAATTTAAACACATTTTAGAACTCATTAAAACTTTCAAACTAAATTTGAACTGTGAATTGCTCATTCGGCTAGGTTCGATAAGCCTAAACTATATAAAAATACCAAACTACTCGAGCTTGGCTCGACAAAAACTTATTTGAAATTAGCTCAAAATTTTAAGAAATCAAGTTTGAACAAATCAAGTTTGAACAAATTTTGAAACTTGTTAAAGTTTTCAAACAGAGCTTTAATAATTAACTGTTCGATCCATTTGGCTTATTTATCCCCCTTACAAACCACTTTAGATAAATATACAGAAATAAATTTTAGGAGGAAAAAAAAAATCTAGAGTTTGAACCTTTTAACAAATTAAATCTTAAATTTTTATTATTATCAATTTAAACCCGAAACTTTTTATTTATTTTTAATTTAAATCATTTGCCTATTTTCATTAAGTAAAATCAATAAAATAAATAAACAAAAAATTGGTATTTTGGTCATTGAACTCAATGAAAAATTATATTTTAGACACCTTATATATATATATATATTTACATTGAGTTTAATAATTAAAATATTATTTTTTATTAATTTTTTTTTATTCAACTTTTTTTTTTTTTTTTATAATTGTCCCTAAATTTTATAAACTCTTCTTATTGACTGATACACATATATTAATGAAATTTTGGTACTTAAAATAAAACTCACCGCAATAATATGATAAATACTACGTTAATAAATAAATAGGAAAATGAAAGTTCATAGCATAACTCCATAAACCAAAAAAAAAATAATTTGAAATATGAATAGGGTTTGGTCTTTCTCATTTCACATCTCAACATTCAACATGAGCGAATTTGAGAGAGCCGTAGGGGCTATCATGGATCTCGTTTTAATGATTCAAACCACTCATTTTATAAAATCTTCAATGTATATATCATTCATGAAAAAAATTAATTCGATCTAATAATCTTAACCTTTTCATTTTATCACATTTGTCTTTAAAAAATAAATGACAAATATGTTTTTGAAAATAACCATTCATTTTTTAGAGATAAACTCAATAAAATAGAAAATGTTATGATTATCAAACTGACATAATTTTTTCATGAATAATATATATTAAAAATTTTACAAAATAAACAATTCAAACTATTAAAATAAAACTCATTAGGAGTCTTATGAATCTCTCAAATTTTCTTAATATCAAATTTTCTCAATATTAAAATGTAAAGATGTGAGAAATTGAACCCTTAAAAAAATTAAGAAAAAGGCACATAGATAGAATGATGTGGCTGCCACTCTTGGAATAACCAACTGTTGAGAATTATTGGTTGATTTTGAGACATTGTCGTACAATTCTCCCAATTGAATAATACTTTTCTCAATATCAAATTTTCTCAATTTTGAAATCTAAAGATGTGAGAAATTGAACCCGAAAAAAAATTAAGAAAAAGGCACATAGATGGAATGATGTGGCTGACACTCTTGGAATAGCCAACTGTTGAGAATTATTGGTTGATTTTGGTACATTGTCATACAATTCTCCCAATTAAATACTAATACTTTGTCCTCCCCTACGGGTAGGGGTGGACAGACATCGTGTTAGGTCAGGTGAGGACTTGATTGAGTTGGTGTTATATAATAAGAGATTTTTTCTTAAATTTGATTTGACCTTAATATCGGGCTTTTATATCTGTCTAAATCTAGATCAAAAAATAATTATAAATCTCAGGTTCATTTATCGGGTTATATGTTAAAAAAATTAAAATATTCTATAATTAAATTCAATCACAGATTATATTTATTAAACAAATATATTGACATTATTATAAATTAAAAAATTTTGTGTATAAATTAAAGTACTTTTTAAATAAATTCAATTAGACATTACCAAAAATGTGAGTTTCAATAGAATCCAACAAAAAATAAATAATTTAATATATTATAAATAAATAAATAATTTAATAGCAGACTGGGTTGGATTAAAGTATAAATTCTAAACTTACTCCATTAATATTTCGAGATAATGTTAATCTAGGCATTTATCTTTCCCATCGCTTGTTGGTCAAATTTGGAGGAATATAAATTCCTTTACCAAATGTTAGATAGTTACAATTCTAGATTTGTAAATCCACTCACAATTATATGGCAAGAGAGTTGAACTCTAAATCATTGAACGTGTAACAAATAAAAAAAATTAACACCTATCATACTATACTATTGTAAGTCAAATTATGAAAATATTTTAAAAGTCTCAAATATTTTCCGATTTCTTTTACTTCGAGCCACACTCGTCAAGCTCTTTGAATCCATCTTAGGTTGTAGCAAAGGCCATCAAGTGACGACATTTTTCTAACTTAACCATGGAACCTAGACTGACCAAAGAAATCTACGTTGGCTGGTTTTCGCCAACACAGGGAAACCTTAAACTCAACACAGACGGAGCGGCTAAAAACAACTGCAACTGATCATCAGCAGGAGATCTCATAAGATATAGCACTGGTGGATGGATTGATGGATTTTGTCAAAACATAGTAGAGCATCTAGTATGGCAATAGAGTTATGGGCACTAAAAGATGGACTAAAACTTGTCTTAGATCTCAATCCATCTCTATCTTGTCTTGAAGTAGAAACAGATGCATTGTTTATAAAACAATTAATATTGGGTGCAGTGGTGGAGTCAAGATTTTGATTTCGAAGGGACACCATTGAATTACGATCCTAACAAAAATCACAATTTAACTTAATTTTTATTTGATGATAAGATTAAAAATTAGTAAGATTGCAAATGTATATTTAAATATAAGTTCAAGTTCACTAATCATTATATGTATTATTATTAATTTGATTTTATGTATGATGATCATCATGGTTTAAAAAAAAATCACATGTCTTCAGAAAATATAAGAGCAAAATTATATTAAGATAAGCACATAAAAAGAAATATAGAGAGGGATAGAAAAAGAAAAGAGAGAAAGGTGAATAAATAATACACATGGACTGTTATATATCACTTGTGTTTTTCTCTACTTTGAATCATTAAATTAAATGACAATATATTATTAGTTGTCATTAATTATGTAATCAATGTTTGAAAACCCAAATCAGATTAGTTGATCAGATCGGTCGAACCGATGATCGGGCCTAGTTCCAGTCCGAATGACCCTCCAAACTCGGATTATACACAAAACTGGCTTAGAATTTGAAAATTGGAAGAATCGCTGATTCAACTAGAATAACCGGCAAACCGGTCATAGGTTGACATAACTGGCCGGATTTGAAGAATTGAAATTTTTTTCAAAAATATTTTGTAGAGAGGGTTTGAATATGGAACCAAGTGTATAAAAACAAGCACTCTAATCACTAAGTCGTCAACACATTTATTAATAATGTAATAAGTATATATACTATATATTTAATATTATCTTAATTATTTATACTAAAAGTCAATGCATAAAAGTGTAAAATAAATTTTGAGAAATATTTTTTTTAATAATTGTTTAATATATATTACTTTTGTAATTTTAATATCTATATGTTTTATACATATAAATTTTAATATATTTATAACATAATTATGACATCACGGTTCAATTCTGATTCACCCACAATAGAACTAGTGATCCATCCGCTCAGTCACTTTTCCGCTTTGCTTACCAGTCCAATTTTCAAAACATTGATGTAAATAAATGAACCAATTACAAATATTTATATAAGATGTGATATAACAAAAAATTGGTAACATATAACATTTATCTAATATAAAATTTATAAAAATATTTTTTAGTATAATTAAATATTTATAGTGATAAATTAAGGGTAATGCACCAATAAATCTCAAATCATAAACTTTTGAACTTATTAGTCCCGCCTTTTATTTTATGCACTGATAAGTCCCATTTGAGTGGTACTGACGTTTTTGTACATGGTATTAGCTCGTGTTCTCCCAAATGTTATGGGTAAATTAAAGATTCAACAATGTAGAAAATACGTTTGTACCCAAAAAGCTTACTATAGTTTTCTGTTTTCCCTCCATCCCGATCAAAATGAAAGAGACGAAGATGAAAACATTGTGGATTCCCGATGTTAATGAGTGTAGATTGCTTTGTTTGTTGTTTATTTGATTTTGGCAACGCTAAACCCTATCTTTGTGTTGCCAATTTTGATGTTTGGTTCTTCCCAAATCCTAGAAATATAAATCTCTAATTCTGTCAATACAACGATTAAGATCGAGAACTACATCATTTCGTCGTTAGGTTAACGTTACCAACGTACAACCGATGTGTGTACACTCCTCATTGAGTCATCATGGTGATTTTGTTAGTGGGGAATGGCGTCAAGTATATGTTACGATGTTATATTACTTCTTTGATAAATATTTCGACTATATTGTCGACATTGTTGTCTATTTTTATATGTAATGTTGGTTTGGTAATGTTATAAGTTCGCATTGTATTATTGTTGTATGTGAATGGTAATGTAGGTTTGGAGTATATTGGGGTTTTGATGGTGTGGTCATTGTTCTGTTATGGGGTTCTATATGTGTAGATGTCATTTGGCAAGTTAGTGTAACTTTATATTGTCAAAAATTGATTGTTTTGTGTAACGTTGTCAAAAATTGTTGGTCGCATTTTGTCACTGTGATATTTGTATTAACATGTGTTTTGTACGTGTGAAATGACTCCTGTTTTTTGACATTATTATGGTTATCGGGGATATAATAGTGTTAGTTAGTGGTATGAGTCATTTGGATGTTAACTAATGTGAATGTTATAGTAATGATAAACACCACAAAAGGAATGAACACACAGTAGTAACACCACAAACATGGTAACATCATTCACCTATAAATCACTGCACTAAATTCTTAAAAAAGAATAGAAACGTTAAAACTTATCTTACCCACACACACTCAACATTTGAAAAAAAAAATCAAATAAAATCCCACACAAAGACAAATAAGTAAACTCCTAAACCTCCAAATGAAGAAAAATACAACATACTCAAAATAAAAAAACACTAATTGATTTGAAAAAAAAACCTCTAAGATTAAATAGAATAACTTTTCTCCAAATAAGATTTATGAGTAATTTTTTTATAAATTTAACAGATTTTTTTTTTTTTTGTAAAAAAAATAGTGATATAAAATTTTAAGAAATTATTTGAAAGGATTATATTAAAATATATTTCTTTATTAAAGGCATAAATATAATTTTTTAAAAGTTGAGAAGGGACATGACCCCTTAGACCGTACGTGGCTCCGCCCCTGATTGAGTGTCACAAATATACATCATCAGCTCAACACTCTCATCTTTGATTGCCAGTTATGATCTCGCTTGCATACCTGGAAATTTGGAGGGAAAAAGGATTTCGTATGTTCTCTCCCCCTTGTATTGTTAAGTTGCTGCTTGATGATTCTATCCAGACTATTGTACTGTCAATGCTGCTACACGAGTCCGGATCCTTTGCCGTAGTCTCCTGCGGAGCTCCCTGCCATGGTTCAAAACGACGTCGTTTTGAAGGTTTTTTTTTTTTTTTTTTTTTCCGTTCCCGTACGTGGCTCCGCCCCTGATTGAGTGTCACAAATATACATCATCAGCTCAACACCCTCATCTTTGATTGCCAGTTATGATCTCGCTTGCATGCCTGGAAATTTGGAGGGAAAAAGGATTTCATATGTTCTCTCCCCCTTGTATTGTTAAGTTGCTACTTGATGATTCTATCCAGACCATTGTACTGTTAATTTTCTGTTTTAATGAAGTTTTATTTACAAAAATAAAAATAAAGATAATTGGTGATTGACACTTGACATGAAGTAATGTCTCAAAAGCCATCAATAATTTCTCCAAGCATGATAATGGAGATCAACAATGATTCATCCCATTAAAAACATCACCATTAATAGCACTAATACATTAAAAAAGTAAAAAAAAATACAACTCTAAGACCAAAACATCACATCATTAATGACGGGACTCACTGCCACCTAATTAGTGGGAGCACTAATTAGTGCGCCCAAGCATTTTTCTAATGGAGATTTTGTTTTTAAGTGAATGAATTTAAACAAACACAAAAAAAATTTATAGACAATTTATACACAATAATACTTATTATGTTAAATCAAAAAACTTATAAAACTGACATTATTTCAAAATTACTCCTATCATGTCATTTCAATTGAATATTCCGATTTTGTTTTCTTAAATAAGGCAGTTCAACATATTTCTGTACATTATTATTTTCGTTTAAATTCATTTTGGGCACATAAATACCAATAACACAATTTAAATAAATAAAAACACAAAAATAGACAAATTCTGTATACATTTGAGATTGAGAGCAAAAACAAGAGACAGAGAGACAGATGCAGATAGAGAAATCTGGATCATCCACGTGTCAGAGAACCAAGCCCTTTGGAGATGCTATTAACGGTTGGATTGAAGCCCAAACAACCCAACAGCCCATGCTTGTACGGTAATATAGTCTTCTTCCTCATCTCCTCCGCCACCGCCCTGTTAGCCGTGTAGTGCAACTCGTGAGCCGACACCGCCGGCCCCCTCCTCCTGGAAGAACCGCCAGTCTCCGTCGACCGGAAGCTGGAGTTCTTGACTTCCTCAGTAGTACTCTTGTTGATCAACGAGTACTTGTTCAATGGATCCTTGCTCGACGCTCGACCTTCCGAAGCACTTCGGAACAGCAAAAAGTCCTTCAGTCTCCACTTCTTGTATCCTCTCCAAGCCGAAGTCGAAAACGAAAACGAATTCGAATTTGGATTTGTTTTAGTGGATGTTGAAGAAGAAGAAGAAATGGAACTCTGTTGTTGTTGTTGTTGTTGTTGTAGTCGTTGATTGCTTTCGCTTTCGAAGAGGTCGCAAACCCTAAATGGAGACAGAGATCTAGTCCCTTTCTGTCTACGACTCTTCGAAGCCGATGAATTCAACATCCTCTCTCTCCCTCGCTCTTGCTTTTCTTCATTTCTCTTCTTTTGTTGTTGTTGATTATCGTTACTCTCTCTTCGAGTCTGTTCCATCGCCGCCGCAAAAGGATCGAAATCTCTCTTCTTATGGCGCGGCGACAGAGCTTCTTTGAAAATTTTGGTGGGAGATCTGGGTGATCGCGGAGAATCATGGTCGGTGAATTGCAAGCGAGGCGGTGGCTTGAGAGGCTTGATCTTGCCGCCGTCGAAGAGCTCGTCGGCGGAGAGGGAAGTTCTCTGTAAGTGTCCGCTGAAATCGAATTCGAAATCGGTGTCTTGGTTGATTGGGAGTTTTGATTTGGGAATTCCGGGACTCTGTTCCCAATTGAAGGGGATAGTCAAGGGAAGAGAGGCGGAGGAGGAGGAGTCGGCGGAGAGAGAGTTGAAGTCGAGGAAGAAGGAGGAGGAGCGAGTGGGGCTGGTGGGGGCGCTGAAGAAGAAGTTGCCGATCCGCTGAGGGCTTGAAGGAGCGCTTATGTATGGAGTAGTGCATGAGCTGTCGAAGTTGAAATCCACAGCTGGTGATGGTATCATCACCTCTAACTCCATTTTGGTTTCTCTCTCTCTCTTTCTCTCTCTCTCTGTATCAGAAATAAGGTTGAAGCCGATAAGAGGTTGTAGGATAGTTGAAGATGGAAAGATTTATACAGAGAGAGAGAGAGAGAACGGAGGAGGAAACAGCAAGGAAAGGAGAGAGAGAGAAGATTGGTAGTATCCCAGAGCAGAACCGCCTTTTAAATCTGGCGTTTTTTATTTTTTTTAATATGAAAATAAAATGATAATAAGAATTTGCATCATTATTAGGGATGGATGCAGAGTTATCCGAACTGCACAAACCCCCGATCTGAACCGATTTACATATAAATAGAAGGTTTAACAAATACAATATAGGTGGATACAGTTTGAAATATGATATTATTACAAATTGTGGGCGGATTGTGGGTTTTGCCGGCATTTGCAAAAACCTACCCGCACTTAAAACTTTTTTTTTTTTTAATTTGAATGGCTGATTTCATTCATCATATCCTAAATAGAATTTGCAAGTTTGTAAATATTTTTATTTTATTTAATGGATTTGAATTTAATGAAATTTGATAACAATTTATTATTATTTTATTATTACATTTTGGATGAATGTAAAAGTTAATAAAAATATTTGACACCTCTAAATGAGGATATCTAAAGGGAGCTCTAGAGGTGGCCACATCACTAAAGTTGACATTAGAGCTTCAACTCTAGTGCTCTTTATCATTTTTCAAAAGTTAATGAAGAATTAGTTAGTGCTCTTTATCATTCTTCAAAAGTTAATGAATAATTAGTTTTAGGTAAATTTAAGGTTTTGAATAATTTTATTTTTATTGTATTGTTGGACAGTGGATAATTTTGATGATTTAGTTTAAGATTTTAAAAGATGTGCTTGCGTTATTTTATGATTTTATTTAAAACTATAAAATTTTGAAGAATTTACTTGTGTTAGGAATTGATTTTGTTGTGTTTTTAATTTTATAAATTTTAATTCATTAATTATTAATGCTGGGTATTTTTAAAATGGGAGAAAAATGGCCCAAATAAATATTCACAAAACACGAAAAAAAAAGGCTCAAATAAATTTTTAAAGAAAAAAGTCCAATCTGCAAACCGTCCGCACATCTGTGAACCCTATCCGCACAAACCGTAACTCCCATTGCGGACTGTTGCGGGTTCAATTTTTCCTAAATCGCACCTATATAAGCCGCAAATCAAATCGTCCAAAATAGAATTGCGAGTACCCCTAATCATTACATGTATATAAAAAAAAAAAATGGGATAATTATTAAAAAAAAAAATAGAATTTGAGTCTTGTAATAAAATAAAGGATAAATTACATTGGTATCTTTTGAGATTTAATCTAATTATATCACGTCTTTTGACGTTTTGAAAATTACATTCCTACTCCTATGGTTAATAGTTTCATTTCACAAACCCCTATTTATATAAAAGACAATTATTTCTAGTAAAAAAATAGAAGAAATTAAATTTTAAAAAAAAAGTGAAAAAGTTTTTTTAAAAAATAAAATAAAATAAAGGAAGTAAAACAAAGTAAAAAAAAAAGAGAGTGTATAAGTTCAATATTTTCATTTCGTCTAAATAATTATAATGACAAAGAATTAGTGCAATTTCTCAAACGTCAGAGAGTGATATGTGTTAAACTCAAATCTCAGTAGTGTAAGTGTAATTTACCTTAAAATAAATTCTGAATTTTTTATTTTGTTAATTTAAACTCTAATTTTTTAATTTGTTTTTAATCTAAATTATTTGCCTATTTTTGTTAAATAAAACCGAAAGAAAAATAAATTTTTATTCATTAAATTTAATATACATAAAGTGTCTAAAATAACTTTTTCTATGAGTTCAATGACTAAAATATTAATTTTTTATTGATTTTACTTAAAAAAAATAAACAAATAATTTAGATTAAAAACAAATCCAAAATATAATGTTTAAATTAACAAAATTAAAAATTAAAAAATTATTTAATTACATGCCTCAAAGTCTGAGTTTTTATTTTTATTTTTTTCTATATAATTTGTCCAAAAAAATTTATTCGGATATCATTACTTATTTTTATTGTATTATATAATTTAAAGTATTATGTTTCTTATTTTTATTGTATTATATAATTTAAAGTATTATGTTTATTGTATTATATAATTTGAAGTATTTTGTGATATTGTGTTTTTTTTTTTTTTTTGTCTTGCTAAATTTCTTGTCTTTTTGATTATTTTAATCATAAAAAGATAAAATAATTTTTTTAATTTAATAAGATAAAAAATCACATCTAACTCATAATTATTTTATTTTTCTCTCATAAAAATTAAAAAAATTAAAAAATCTATCGAGACTTTTTAGTCTCAGATTAAAATAGCAAGAAAGGCAATCCACATCCCAAAATGAGTTCTATTGTCTCATTTTTAAAATTATCCACTACATTATTGGTTAAGAGTGGTACATAAATAATGTTATATGTTAATTTAAAGGGTAATTGCATACTATTGTCTCACTTGTAAAATTATCCACTACATTATTGGTTAAGAGTGGTACATAAATAATGTTATATGTTAATTTAAAGGGTAATTGCATAGTGGTTGTAGCAAACAAAAAAATATAATAATAATAATAATAATAATAATCATAATAATAATAATAAATACAAAAGTATGAAAAAGTATAGTATTTCAATTATTATATTAACTTTTTTATGTTTTTGTAAAATTCTTTTATTGCACCTTCCGTGCAATTATTTTTTCTCCTAAATTAAAATTGCTAAGTAATTAAGATTAAACAATAATATTATAATAATTATATTTATGTAACATAATTTATTTATCATTTAGCCTTCGTTTGACATGTTAGGTTTTTTAGTTTTTTTTGGCTATTTTAACTACAAAAAGACCAAATAGACTTTTTAACCCAATAAGACAAAACATCACATCCACATCATAATTATTTTATTTTTTTCTTACAAAAGTTAAAAAATTAAAAAATTTATCTCAATTGAAACTTTTTAATCCCGGACTAAAATAGCCATGAAAATCAACTGACATCCCAAATGAACTCTAGTATATCAATAATACATTAATTTAAAAGCTGGACCTCATCTTTATTACAAATATAATTGTGACACATATTATGATACATAAATATGACCATTATGATGTTTAATTACTTCATAGCTAGTTGTTTAGATGTTAAAATTACATTTGGCACAGTTAAACAATGCATAAAAATTACTTATATGGTGAATTTGGAATCAGATTAAAAAAGTCACATTTGATTTGAATTTTTTTTTTCTGTGAATTTTTTTCAATTTTGTGTAAAAAATTTTACTTGTCAAATCCATTTAGTATGACTTCGTTTGCCAAGTGAATTGGGACTAATTTAGGCAAAGTTTGGCAAGTCTATAAAAAATTAAAAAGTTAAAAAGTTATTCAAAAAATTAAAAAGTTATCACTATTTACCAAAAGTCAAAAATTACGGTTGTACAACTCTTAATCCTAATTTTTTCCTACACACTAATTTATATAATTTTTAAATACACATTTTTCCATAAAAATCAAAAAATTAACCCAAACATCCATATTTGTTTCCTTAATTTTTTAATCCAAAAAGACAAAAAGTACACTTATTTAGGACACCCCAAACAACCCCTTAGTCTATTAAAAGACAAAATAAACTAAAAAGTAATAAGACAAATTATCACATTTAAATTATAATCGTTTCATTTTTTTTCTCACAAAATTACAAAAAAAAAACTAAAAAAATTTATCAAGCGGAACTTTTTTAGTCTGGCTAAAATAACCCAAAAGTCAAACTAAGGCCTAGTTTGGAAACATGTTTTTTTAGTAATTTTTTGGCTAAAATATGATTTTAAAAAAATTAGTATATTTGGTTACGAAAAGATGTACAAAAAGTAGAGAGAAAATGAAATCTTTGACTTTTTGGTATGAGTTGTTGGTTTTTTGATTTTTTTAGTAATTTTTTGACTTTTTAACTAAAATACCCACTTGCCAAACGAGGCTTAAAAAATTTTTTAAAGAAAAATTAGTTTACAAAAGATCCCAAAAAAAAAAAAAAAAAACTTTATTTTGGCTTTATATTGTCTTTAGCGGACTTTTTTTTTTCCTATCATTTATTTTTATTTTTTATTCACCTAGAGAGCGGATACTAAGGCTTGGTTTGGGAAGTAGGTTGGCTTTTTGGCTTTTTTAGCTATTTTAGCCTGGGCTAAAAAGCTTGGTTTGGGAAGGACTTTTTGACTTTTTGGCTTTTTTGACTTTTTTTGTGAGAGAAAAATGTAATGATTATAGGTTGGATGTGATGTTTTGTTTGTTATGGCTAAAATAGCCTATTTTGTTTTTTGTGGCTAAAATAGCCAAAAAAAGCCTGAAAATCAACTTGCCAAACAGAGGCTAAAGGTGTAAACGTTGTTGAAAAATTATACATATAAAGTTCACTAAACACTAAAAAAAAACTACTTAAAAGAGTTCCAAGTTTGGCTACAAAGAAAAAAGTGTACTTATTTTATCTTTTTATCTTTTTTAGGTCACATCAATCAACATCTCCTCTCTATTTTTTCTACACATAATACAAAAAAAATTAAAAAATACACTTATTTAGTTTTTCCAAACTAAGCCAACCTACCGTAGTTTGAATGCTTCTCGTCTGAATTGATTGTGATAAAGTGAGGCGTAGTGTGTGAGGGTGAGGGTTGATGAGTCAAGAGTCTCTCCTTGCAAGCTTGTGCTTGCGTCCGTCCTTGCAGGCTTTCGGGTCTACTTTTAGGCTCAATTTTGATAATTCGAACCGTTTATATTTTATGATTTATTCAGTATATCATACCTGTAAAAAATCAAGTTGATCGGATATCAGAAACTATGTGTTTGAAAAATTGAACTAAACACTATTTTTTAAAGAATTTAATAAACAGTTTTCCGAACATATGCTTTCTGATATCCGATCAACTTGATTTTTTACAGGTATGATATACTGAATAAATCATAAAATATGAACGGTTCGGATTATCAAAATTGGGCCTAAAAGTAGACCCGAAGGCCTGCAAGGACGGGCGCAAGCACGGAAGCTGCAAGGAGAGGATCCTCACTCGAGGGTTGATTTGTGTAGTTTGAGAAAAGTGATTGTGTGCCTGATTAATGGTATTTTATGATTTGCCTATAAATTTTTTGTTTTTTTTCTAAACCGTATAAGCATATAATCTATTGTAAATGGGTTGACGAATTTTTAAACCACCGCCAACCCTCACTACCACAAAACTGGCGAATTGATTTGAATATTTTGGTGGTTTCAAACCGGCTAGTTGAGCGAGTTATAAATTATTATTTTTAGATGTAGTTGCCAGTTATAAATTTTAATACATTATACAAACACATTTTAAAGTCATAAAACCGGATTCTATAATTGTGAGCTACAAAATCAAAATAAGGAAATTGTTTGTTTGTAAGTTTAAAGAATAATGGGGTGTTTGTTTCAGCTTTTCAGAGCTAACTTATGGCTTTTAGATTTGAAAAAGTTATTTTGGACTGTTTGGTTAAACTTATTTCAAACAGCTTCTGATTCTAACAGCTTATTTTATCTCAAAAAAGCTGATTCTGAGAAGCTGCTCACCCCTTGCTTCTGATTATCAGCTTCTGCTGTGGACATGTTAATTTATGGTTATACTCTTAAATTTTTTTATTTTTTATTTTTTTAAAAATAGAAAAAGACTCAAATGGACTATAGATTATTATTATTATTTTTTATGAGAAATGTAGACAAACAAAAAATAAAAATTAATTGAAAAAGTTATTTCACAGCTTATTTAACAAACACTACTCAGCAACTTAAATCTATAATCCAACAGCTACACCAAACAGATTAACAACTTCTGATTAAAGTCATAATCTATAATCTGTTAAGCTATAATCTATAAGCTGTTTTAACAGCTACACCAAACGGGGCCAATGCTATATGTATAAATTATTATACTAATTAGTATATCAATTGATGCTGTGATATAATTTAAAAAGTTTTTTATATTTGTAATTTGTTTCATAAACGGGGTCAATAATAATGTCATAATTACTGTTGGTACACTAATTAGTACATTAATTGGTGTATGTAACACTACCAAATTGTGAAAGCAAATGTTGCAACTGCTCTGTAAATATATCAAGATTGAGATAAAAATGTTTTATAAATTGGTAAAAATTTAAAAAGATTTTTTAAAAAGGACAATTACTTATCCTCCGTTTGGGAAGTGGGTTGGCTTTTTGACTTTTTGGTTTTTTTGACTATTTTAACCTGGGCTAAAAAGTTTAGTTTGGGAAGGACTTTTTGGCTTTTTGGCTTTTTTGACTTTTTTTGTGAGAGAAGAGTGTAATGATTATGAGTTAGATGTGATGTTTTGTTTGTTGTGACTAAAATAGCCTATTTTATTTTTTGTGGTTAAAATAGCCAAAAAAGCCTGAACACCATCTTCCCAAACGGTGCCTTACAAATTCTATTTAAGAAGCTAACGTCGAGTTCACACAGAAACTTACATTGTGCCTGTTTGGTGCAGCTTAAAAGTTGCTTATTTCAGCTTTCAGCTTAATTTAAGCTATTTTGATGTGTTTGGTTTAGCTTAACAATGCAACTTATAGCTTTTTGTAAGTCAGAAATCAGCTTATTCTTTGAGTGGGGTAGGAGATGCTTAATTTATAAGTCAGAAATCAGCTTATGTTCATAGTTATAAGCTATAAGCTGTTAAGGTATAAGTTATAAGCACATTTTCACAGTTCTACCAAACATGGCCATTATAAGGAGGAAAAAAAATAAAAAATTCCGGAGGTTGGCCTTATAATAAAATAAATTTTGAGTATTTAATTTTGTTAATTTAAAACTTAAATTTTCATTTATTTTCAATTTAAACTATTTTCTATTTTCATTAAATAAAAGTGACGGAAAAAAGTGTTTTTTAGTCAACAAACTCAACAAAAAATGGTAATTTCCACATTTTTATATTGAGTTTTTAATTTTGTTAATTTAAACCTTAAATTTTTATTTATTTTCAATGTAAACTATTTTTCTATTTTCACTAAAAAGTGACTGAAAAGGTCAATAAACTGAACAAAAAAAATGATATTTTCCACATTTTTATGTATATTTATATTGAGTTTGATAACTAAAATATATTTTTTTCGTTGGGTTTACTTAACGCAAATATACTGATAGTTTAGATTGAAAACAAATCAAACTATTGTAATTTAATTTGATAAAATTAAATACTCAGAGTTTATTTTATTATAACGATCAAACTTTAGATTTTTTTTGGGTAATTTTTCCTACATTATAATAAATTAAAAAACAAAATTATGCATTATAATAAAAAAACCACCCTTAATCAAGTTTTATTATTCCACCACCTTCAACCAAAACTGCCACTACTACTTTTAATTGCCACCTTCAGCTGTCAGGGACCACCTTCGACTGTCGCTAACAACTTTTCGGTGACCAACACTAGTCCATTTTGGACAACTCTCCGACTAAGTGAATTTTTATTGAATTAGCACAATAAAATTCTCCAATAACATCGTGATAGTAAAATTAGACTAAGAGAACTTTCACTGAAATTTCTATATGTAACGTTTTACTTATATGATGAAATTTCATTGTGTGACAGTGAAATCGAACCGTTTTGAACAAAAAAGAAATTTAAAAAGATTTGAAAGATATAGAGAAAGAAATTAAAAAAGAGTAGAGAGAGAGAGAGAGAAATGAAGAATAAAAATTAAAGATTTGAAGTGTGATTATGAACGGTGTGACTCATTTTAGATTTGAACGGCGGTAGTGATGGATCTAGAAGTGACGATAGAGAATCTAAAAGCGATGATAACAGATCTGAAAGAGGCAATGGTGAGTTTGTAGTTGTGAATGATACTTGGTTCAAATATGGACTATGATTGTGAATGACAACAATTCGTTTTAGATCTGGACGGTGGTTGTAAACGGCAACAGTAGTAGTGGCGGCGATGGAAATACGATTGAAACGGTGTAGAGAGAGGAAGAGATAGATAGAGAAATGCGTAAATAAGAAGAGAGAGAGAGAGAGAGAGAGAGAGAGAGAGAGAGAGAGAGGGGGGTAATATGAATTTGCTGTAGTGTTTTTAGGATTTGAGGATAATTTTGACCATTTATCTCAAAACTTTTCCTAATTCTACTAAAATTTGAATTTCAATGACTTTAAGCCTTCGTTTGGGAAGTGGGTTGGCTGTTTGGCTTTTTTGGCTATTTTAGTCTGGGGCTAAAAAGCCTGATTTGGGAAGGACTTTTTGACTTTTTTGGCTTTTTGGTGAGGTGGCTTTATGGTAAATTACCATACTGCCCTTGACATGTGTTTTACATGACAACTCACCTTTGAATGGTCCTCTACGTCAGCGCCGTAGTTGGACCGAAATTGTTTGAACATTTTTTTTTTTCTTTTGGGTTTGGATTTGGCGTATTTTGATTTTTTTTTTAATTTTTTTTTTTGTTATTTGTCTTTTTTTTGTACATTAATTAGTTCTTGTTCTTTAATTTATGTTTTTTTCCTTTTTTTTTTATTCATATACAATAACTTTTTTTATTTTTCAAAAATGAGTTTTCATGTGTTTTATTTATTTCTAAATTATGTCACGAATGGTAATTGTCCTTTTTATGTTTTTGTTTGAACATTTTCTTTTTTTGTTTTTGTTTTTTTTTTCTTTTGGGTTTGGATTTGGCGTATTTTGATTTTTTTTTAATTTATTTTTTTTGTCATTTTTCTTTTTTTATACATTAATTTGTTCTTGTTCTTTAATTTATGTTTTTTTTCCTTTTTTCTTTTTATTGATATACAATAACTTCTTTTTATTTCTCAAAAATGAGTTTTCATGTGTTTTATTTATTTCTAAATTACGTCACAAATGTTAATTTTCCTTTTTATGTTTTTTTTTTAAATATTTTTGAATGAGGCGTATTTTTCTCGTTATTTTTTTATTTACATTTTTGTCATTTTTTAATTTGTACAAATTAATTTGTTTTTATATTTCAAAAATGGGTTTTCATGTGTTTTATTTATTTGTAAATTACATGGCAAATAGTAATTTCTATTTTTTATTTTTTTTTGGATGAAGCGTATTTTTGTAGTTCTTTTTTTTTTTTTTGAATTTACGTTTTTGTAATTTTTTTAAATTTGTATACATTAATTTGTTTTTAGTTTTCAGAAATGATTTTTCTTGTGTTTTCCTTATTTTTAAATTATGTGGCAACTGGTAATTCATGGTTATTCCAGATCATATTGTTATGAATTTTTTAATTTGTTTTTAATTTGTTTGTTTTGTTTGGAAAAACGTTTTTTTATGCCATTTATTTTAAATGATGTGAAAAATCATATATTCGTGGCACATGACAGAAACAAAGGTCTGTTTTGATTTTTTTGTTGTTTTGAACTTCTGTTTTTATGTTTTTAATTGACGTCGCACATGATAATTTTTGTATTAGTTTTTTTATTTTTATTTTTCTTATTTGTTTCACCTTGTTTTCTTTTTCGAAAAGGCTTTTTTCTGTGGTTTTTGGTTTGTCAAAGTGAGGCACGTCACCAACAGAAAAGGGGGTATATTCTCGTGTAAACACATTCTACTGATACATGATAATATATTTGAATACAGTATGTTCCACGTGTGTTACCAATGTTACAACCCTACGAAAATTCGACATACTTTATATATTTCCTAACATTCCGTTATTACGCATGTAACATAATTTGTCGCGTATGCGAAGGCGCACCAATGCCATATGCGGGTCCTCATCTCCAACCATTAAACCATCCTCGTCATGTTCAACTTCTGGTATGGCATTTACTATTGTCATAGCCTCTTCCTCGTCACAGATTGGGTGAACAGTTGTTGGATTACCTGTGTTTCGCCGTATATAATTATGTAATGACATTGACGCACCTACTAACTGAACTTGCACATTTGCAAAGTCATACCGAGGCATGTCTCGAATAAACCCTCATCGATTTTTTCAGGCACCGAAAGTGCGTTCCACTACACTGTGTAACAATGAGTGAACTTTGTTAAATAATTCCCGTGGCATGTTTGTTGTCCTGTTCCGTTAAGTACGTCGGAATTCTTGTTGGTGGTAACGGCTGCCTCTGAATGGTGCTAGGTAACCTATCCGGTTTGGATAGCCAGAATCGACAAGATAATATTGTAGACATCCCCGAACGTCCCGGGAGGGAATCCCGTTTTGTTCATTGGACTTACTACAGCTCGGACTTAATTGTCACGGTCCTGTATCTAATCTCGCATAGTGCAATGTAAGACCGATGAATCATCAAAGAGTCCAAATCTGACAAATCGTTTTGAAAAACTAATTTTTAGAAAGAAGTGCCAAACGTGGACTGCTTTGCCAGATACAGAGTCGCCACCTAAATATTTTATTTTGGGGAAATTTAGGAAACCCTGACCCATGCCTAAGGCCACGTGTCCGTCATCACCAAAGTTGCCTCGGCTCGGGAACTTGGGTACGATTGGGGAAGGTCACTTCGTGAGCTCTCCCGCTCGCCCGATCAAAGATCGGCCTCTACTAACCATGATATCAAGTTTTTAGGACATTAAATTCATTTACGCCGGTTATTAGCCTAGATTTACTAAGTGTCATCTTGTTGAGGATATAGATGTAGAACACACCGAGGCATTAGGGATTAAGTTATGATATTTCCCAACTGTGTAGCTTAGTGTGTGTTCAACCTGTGAACTGTGTAGGGTTGGCAACTGGGGAGACACGCTCTAGCATACTGTAGCCCAGAACTCTGTGAGTAACAATTGTGTAAAGATATGTTCAACTGATTATCTTTTGAATACTGAACTGAACTGTTTACTGAACTGGTATTATTTACTGAATGAATGTATGTCCTTTATTTCTGAACTGTACTGTGGCATCCTTAGTATTTACGGTTTACTGTTACTGTTACTGTTACAGAGATCTCTGTCGGTTCCCTCGTGGAACGACTACTGTTTACTGACTGATGGCCATCATTACTGTTCGGTCTTTTAAGACCTACTGTTACTGATATTCTAATGGATGTACCACATATGACTGTTTACTGTACTGAGCAACTGAATTACTGATTGAAATGAACTGTTTTCATACTGTAAGGACATTCATTCTAAACCCCTTTACGCTTTATGTTATTCACTGTGCTTTAGCTCACTGCTCATATATATATGTAGGTGTTCAGGCACCAGACCGCAGCTAGAGGCGTCAGGGTTACTCCAGTTTTGTCAAGCCAGCCTTTGTGCCTCACTGCGAGGTTCCGAGTTGCCATGCTATGGCTTGGGGGGGTTTTGTCTGTTTTTCCCCCTTCTGTACTGTTTTACTGTTTTGTATAGACCGTACTGTTTTGTGCAGACGGAATGTTTTCTGTACTGTTCTGTAGGGTTGAGTCCCTAGTTGAATGGATGTGAATATTGTGTATACTGTTCTGTACTGTTTATGTATAAATGTATGAAAAGCCTTTTTGCATACAGACTGTCACAGCTCAATGGACACTATTTATTTACTGTATTGGCTTCCGCCAGGCCCTGTACTCTGTTTTACTATATTACTGTTTTGCAGGCCTTCGGTAATCTTGGATTACTGGCCGGTTACGGTGCTAAACCCATAGGGCCGGGTTTGGGTCGTGACAGGTATATTCTTGTGTAAACACATTCTACTGATACATGATAATATATTTGAATACAGTATGTTCCACGTGTGTTACCAATGTTACAACCCTACGAAAATTCGACATACTTTATATATTTCCTAACATTCCGTTATTACGCATGTAACATAATTTGTCGCGTATGCGAAGGCGCACCAATGCCATATGCGGGTCCTCATCTCCAACCATTAAACCATCCTCGTCATGTTCAACTTCTGGTATGGCATTTACTATTGTCATAGCCTCTTCCTCGTCACAGATTGGGTGAACAGTTGTTGGATTACCTGTGTTTCGTCGTATATAATTATGTAATGCCATTGACGCACCTACTAACTGAACTTGCACATTTGCAAAGTCATACCGAGGCATGTCTCGAATAAACCCCCATCGATTTTTCCAGGCACCGAAAGTGCGTTCTACCACACTGCGTAAGGACAAGTGAACTTTGTTAAATAATTCCCTTGGCGTGTTTGCAGTCGTGTTCCGTGGAATACGTCGGAATTCTTGTTGGTGGTAACGGTTGCCTTTGAATGGTGCTAAGTAACCTATCCGGTTTGGATAGCCAGAATCGACAAGATAATATTTGCCTGCAGACAGGACAACAATTTATGACACCAAAACCAAATATTGTGCTTTATTTTCAGGTAAAGCTGTTTCAGAAAAAATTATAGCCCCATAAATCTAATTCATTGCCATTTGTTACCTTCGTCAGGATGTGGGAATGAGACATTGTCATTTGTTAGTATCTCGTTGAATATGCAACTATCATGCATACTTCTTTTCCATCCGCACGAAATAAATATGAAACACATGTCAAAATCGACCGTGACCATGATATTTTGCGTGTGACAGTATTTCCTACCGAAGTATGTTGCCGTATCTGGCCCGTAACCCATGCAGTTACATGTGTTCCGTCTATTGCTCCAATGCAGTCCTGCAAACAACCCATTTCTTTTGTAACCCAAAATGGGTAACAAGTGTTTGGTTTTTTCCATACGTCATGTCCAGTTAATAATAAAAACAAAATAACTGACACTCTTTATTTAGATGTCAATAATGTTTTTCAGTAGTACCTTGAACGGTAGGTATTTCTGTCTAGACTGCATGTATGGATGTATACGATGCTGACTGTATGTGGGCCGGCAACGAACAACAGTGAACTCTTTCATGGAAGTTAATACATTATGCACGTGTCGAGACACAGTCTCCCCCGAATGTTGGAACCATTCTTGGATTTCCCAATTTTGCTTCCCTTTCAACACATGGATAAACATTGCAACGCTTTCTTCAACAGCTAAGCCATGTGGACGTTGCGGGACTTGTAACCCAAAATCATTTACTAATGTCTCACACAAGGCGACAAAAACTTCCTTCGACATGCAAACATTTTCCTCAAATCGGCCCATATGGCTTGCATATAGTTCGGATATCCATGCATTCCCGATCAGTATAGAAGTGCGACATGGCGTTTTAGCCATGTGTTTTTTGTACCATTCTGTCGCATACTGGCATGCTTGTAGAAATGTGCAGTTACGTTCTTGTTGCACCTGGACCGCCATTTGATTAAGCATTTCCCTTATTTCGTCATTGTTGCTTCCATCCCAAGGATTCATTACGTCTTTGTTAAAATCCAAGGCCTACAAGAGTGGCACTCTTTCAATCAGTTTGCTTCCCTTTCATTGACGCAAATTATTTCAAAAATTGCAATTAAAAAATGCCGACATTGTTTTTAATGTAAGTAATGCCGTCACCAATGTCATTAGTAACGCATGATGATATGAATTGCACAAATTGTAAACCTGTTCAATTTGAATTTAGAGGGGCACCATGGTGGTAACAACCACAAAAGTTGACGTCAAAATAAACTAACAACTAAATTTGCAAAATATAGACATACAAAAGCTAGCAACCAAATCCGTCGTTGCCTGTCTGAAAAATAGCCATACATTTAATTTAAACAGAAGCATCCCATTCATTTCCCAAAAAGCATGCACAACCATGCTTCCATTCCGTCAACCCATGCACTGAACTAAAAGTTTTGTTCACCATAAGTAGCAAGAAAAAAACAAAAAGGAAAGAATAAAAACATGCATACACAACATCCTGTTTTAATACAGTGCCAACAATAACATAAGTTAAAGTTTTCATAATGCAAGAGAAGGACAGGCATCTTCAACACTCGTAACACCGCTAGATCACATCTGGCGAGCCCCAACTAGGTTTGCAAAAGGCGCCGACGCAGTACACTGGAGCTGCTTTTGTGTGAACCACCCTATGATAGAGTCGTCATCAGGCTGGCACATCATCACCTCTCGCAAATTGGCGTTATCTATAAGTGTCGAGGCGAAATGGAATAACGCCGTACCAACCAGGGATGAAATACTTGTCAGGCGATACAGGCACTCCGAAATAGTATACGACGATTCATTGCCTGTGAGGTGCCTCACCGTAACCTGCTGATTCTTCGTACGCATCACATCTGTCAGATTGTTCATGCTTTCTGCAATAACTGACGCTCCACTTGTTGCCTTCTTCGACTTTGAAACACTTGTTGATGGCGTCTTTCTCCTTTTCCCCTTTTCAATCGGAACATGCTCCAGTGAAGAATGTGAATCCACGTCCTGTACTCCTACGGGTATCGGATCAGCAAATGGCTGGCCTCCCAAACTATGCACTCAATCAGATGAGCCATCAGCAGCTTTAGGAAGTTTCTCTCCCGGGGTCCAATGGTGCCTACCAGTAGCTGATGCCCCCATGAAGACCGTCTCCATCAACTCACGATGTTCCAAGGTTTTTTTTCCTGAACTTGGCACAGACCTTGTTTATCTGCAGAAATAGAGATATATGAAAGAGAATGACGTTACATTTCATATAATTAATTAAAATTGAACTACAAAAGTAAAAAATGTACGGGTAAATGACAAATATGAAACTTGTTTGTGCATGTACTTACTGATTCCATCTTGTCCCACCACTTCTCAGGTGCCTAAAACATACCGGTGTCACAGTCAAACCCTATCCCGGACACTTCTTTGCTTGAATCCATCAACTTTGTCCACGCTTGCCACTCTTTTTTCAAACTCATGAACTTATTCTTCAATTGTTTAAGTCCATGTTTTCTTCTTGTTTTTTTCTCAAATTTCCTTCCCAAGGACTTGTACCCTGCTTGGCTGAGGGCTAGGAATGAGCAATTTCCTTTAGTAATCTCATTTGCAATCAACTGCAGAAAAACTCGAATTGAGTCACTGTCCCATGAGGCCTTGTGGCTGAACTAATTATGTGTCTCTTCAAGACTGCTTGACTTGTTAGTGACAATGCCTTTGCTTTTGGATTAGGTACGTGCAGAAGTACGTATGGAAGCCATTACTAATGTACAGTTACAAAAGATTACCATCATACATTCGGTTGTTATATACAAACTCATAAGCCATTACACATTAATAACAACAAACAGAGAGATAGGATGCTAAATTAGCCAGCACATAACCATTGCACATTAATAACATACGTACACAGGTTCCATGGAAGTTAGTAGTGGACATAGTTATGATAGTCATTAATACGTCTACCGTTTCGAAGTGAAGGAAGGCAAAGACAGCTTAAAGTCATACTAAAACATACTACCAACACAGTACCAACATACTAATAACATACTAACGGGTTTCTACATACTGACAACATCGTAACGTTGTTTACATACGGAACAACAAAATGACAACAACAATGCATAGCACATACACAATGGTCTTAAGGACACACAAGGATTGTTGAATGTCTATGACATCAGCCTGCAATTACATGACAAATTCGTCTCTGGGTGACGCATAGTCGTGGTTCTCTCGCCTGGGTTCTTCGCACCAACCAATCCAACTGACATAGGGCTGATGAGTGCAAATTATGGAACTATTAGTTTCATGGGTTGTTAATGTTCATACATTTATGACCTACAAGAATGGGTCACTACCACAGGGCGGGGACATGCAAAGTAGGAACGCCCTGGATTTTTGGTGGACCTGGAAATCTTAACAATACAGGGGCCATGTTCACAGGCACACATTTGTCATGGCCCTGTACTGGAAGTTACAGTAGAGGTAAATAAAGCCATGCTACGCTTTACAAACATTGGGAAGTTACCATGAATCATACAAGTAATTAGTTTATGTTATCCATATGTCAGGGCTACGTAAACCGAATACGTTAAGCACATTTCAATATTGGATAGGTGTACAAATTATCAACTTCCTTCAGTTTATTTTACAAAAAAGCAGGCTACATTATCAAGGTATCACCGTGCAGGTGATAATAGAAAAGCAGAGATCTAATTTCCTTTGCAAACCTTATCCTATTTTAGAGGCCTACGTAACCGTGTGTTTACATGACTGAAATAAAGAAGTCATGATCAAATTAAGTGAAAACATTGTAAATTATGAAGCCGTAATCAATAGGCATTTGAATTTAATTTACATGAATCAACTTGAAAACGTACAAAGACTAACACAATTTTATTTTTGATTCTGATCATGGACATTGAATTATGATAATGGTATTGTGCATCTTGACTCAGTAGTATATTGGTAGGAGTATTTCTTAACCCATATGCACCTGTATAGACTTATTTTGTAACCATTAATTTTATTATTATTATTATTATACATCCTAGTTATTTCTGTTTTATTATTTTCAGTTGTTTTACTCAAGTGTTTGAGAATACTATATTTATATCAATAATATACAAGATTGTACTTATTTTTAAAATTGGACATGAAAATATAACAGAATTGACATGCACATGAAAATTGGACATACTTTTTTGTAAAAAAAATTTCCTAACAGAATCAGCATTGACATCCACTTAAGCATTTGAGTATAAAAATAACAAAAAATTGGGCATCCTCTTAAGCATTGAGTATTGAGTATAACAAAAAATAACAAAAAATCAGGCTTGAGCATTGAGTATAACAAAAAATATAACAAAAATTGGACATTTTGTCCCTCATTGACTAAAAAATCACGGAACCCATTTCAGTTATCCTTATTCATTCACAGACTCAGATTTCATGAAAAGTCAATAGGTATTTAACAGAATCAGACATGCATTCATAGATTTCATTCATAATTTATTTCAAAAATGGGTAGAGATGAGCAGTGGAAGAATGTATACATCAATGCAGGAAATCAAATTTCATTCAGCATTTGTATACATCAATTCGAACTTGTGATCTGAAAATTTTCATTTTTAATGATAATTATAAGAAAAAAAATCAAAAGAAGAACAGAGTGTTTTACGGATCTGAACAGAGCTTTACCAGAATCAGATATGCATTCACAATAATATAAGTGCATTCACAGATTTCATTCAAAATTTATTTCAAAAATGGGTAGAGAGTAGCAGTGGAACAATGTGTACATCAATTTGATAAATCAGATTTCATCCAGCTACTGAATACATCAGTTCAAACTTGTGATATGAAAATTTTCATTTTTAATGATAATTATAAGAACAAAATCAAAAGAAGAACAGAGTGCTTCACAGATCTGAACAGAGCTTTACCAGAATCAGATATGCATTCACAATAACATAAGTGCATTCACAGATTTCATTCACAATTTATTTAAAAAATGGCTAAAGAGTAGCAGTGGAACAATGTGTACATCAATTTGATAAATCAAATTTCATTCAGCTACTGTTTTCAGAAATTCGAACTTGTGATTTGAAATTTTTCATTTTTAATGATAATTATAAGAACAAAATCAAAAGAAGAACAGAGTGTTTTACGGATCTCAACCTATATATGCGTAGTCCGGCCCTCATTACTCACAGATTTACAGATTTATATATAAGAACAGATATATGTATATATATATATATTTATTTTTATCTGTGCCCAAATTGTGTGAACCCAAGCACGACGAATCACTTCAACAGGTCGGTAATGAACCCAAAATGGGAAAAAAAAATTGGAAAAAAAAAAACTTGGAAAAATTTAAAAAAAGAGAGTCCACACTTCCTTTCAAATTTGGAAAAATTCCTAACGTTGTATACAGAGAAAGGGACTCCACACATGAACCCTAAGCAGAGGCCACACCACTCACATAGATCTACGAAATCAAAAGGGTTTGAAAGAGTTACCTGAAGATCAGTGGTGTTTGAGAGGGTTCGTTCTTGTTCGCCGCCGCCAACGTTAGGCCCCAACCGTCTGATTTGCCGACTTGTTCACGAGTCGTCTTCGTCGCCGCAGATGCGTACTCCGGTGCCAATCGCCTCTGCAAAGCTGCTTTAGATGTCATCACCGTTGGTTGCTAGAGATCACCTCCTTCGCTTCTTCTGTGCCCTAGGACGGTTGTGTTGTGTGTGTGTGGTAAGGCGTTGGGCGAAATGAATGAGAAGGAGATGTCAGGGTAATTTGGTAAATTTACCTAAAGAAGGGTTCCTCTCCAATCCTATCAAGCATTTTTGTCGTCACGTGGCTAAATAAGCCTCTTTTGTCTGCATGTGGCTAATTTAGCCTGAACTTTCCTTCCCAAACACACGCTAACTAGTATGCAATCTGTCAAGGGGTGTCTGGAAAAAGAGTTGGGCTAAAATAGCCCACTAAAAGATAAAATAGATTAAAATAATTAATAAGACAAAATATAATATCTAACCTATAATCATTTTTTCTCTCACAACCATTAAATCAACTACGAAAAAAAGCCAACTAACTTACCAAACACAACTATTTTAGGGTTGGTTTGGGAAGTGGGTTGACTTTTTGGCTTTTTGACTATTTTAGCCTGGGCTAAAAAACTTGATTTGGGAAAGACTTTTTGGATTTTTTTTTTGTGAGAGAATAATGTAATGATTATAGGTTGGATGTGATGTTTTGTTTGTTGTGGCTAAACTAGCCTATTTTATCTTTTGTGACTATTTTAATCACAAACTATCTTGCCAAAAGGCTAAAATAGCCCAAAAAAAGATAACCAACTAAAATAACCAATTGTTTAAACAAGGCCTCAATGTCCTTTAATTCTTATAAATAAGTATAGAGAGATCTACCCCTTTGTTTTTTTTTGTTTTAGAAACATTTTTAACTTTTTTTTTTTGGCAATACTAACAAGGCCATGTGCTACTCGTTTGCAATTGCCAAATTCTTTTATGGAAAATGATTTAGAGCCCTAAAATCTCTCCCCCTAATCCCCCTAATTTCCTTTTCTGGAAACTGTTTTCTTTTTCTTTTCTTTTTTTCCTTTTTTTTTTTTTTTTTTTTTACCTTAAATGGCATTTTCGGGGGATTCGGGGGTCCCCCTTTCGGGGGATGAATCACTTCCCTTCTTTTATTTAGGGAAGGGGGGAATTTTTTTTTCCTCTTATCATGTTTATCTGTGTAAAAAAAATAAATTATATAAAAATATGAGTGATATATTTTTTTTTTCTTTTTTAAGGGGACAATTTCTGTATTAAAAAAAAAAAGCACAATTGATTAGTGAATTTATTATCAAACCTTATCACTTTAGGTGAAAAATGAGAATTATAAAATAGAAGAATTTTTTAATCAAAATTTCTCAGTCAACTTATAAATTAAAATCAAAGAAAAAAAAAAAACAATTATTATGTCTTGCCAAATCACATCACCCAAACAGATTGTATGCTTTGAGATGAAGGAGCTCATGTGTGATGTCTGATGAGTTCAGTGCATATGTTGTTTAAGAAGCCTACCATGACTTTTGTTTTCTGAACGTAATAATTGTGAACCAAAGACAAAAACTGTCCTCCAAAATTTTAAATAATTACTCTCCAATTACAAAAAGGCTGTCCGTCGAAAATCATTTTTTTTTTTAATATTGGGAGATCAACTAATAAATCTTATATTTTAAAATTGTAATTCATATAGTTTTATATTTATTTTTGTGATCTATTTAGTTTTTTTTGAATGTGTAATAACTCATTTGTAATCATATTAAAGTGTCACAATTAAAAACACTAATGCTGTGTTTGGTTGAGGGATTTGAGAAGAGATTTGGAAAGAGAAATGGAAAAGATAGATAAAATGTGAAAAAAATATACCTACATTTTACATAGTTTCACACACCTTTTCCCTTTCCCTTTCCAAATCCCTCATCAAATCCCCCCAACCAAACACAACATAAATAGTTTTTTAGTGTCACATCATATCCGTCATGTTAAAATGCCACATTTAGAAAAAATACACTAAAGAATTTTTATTTTTTTAGAGTGTCATATCATATCCATCACGTTGAAGTGTCATATGTTACGTTTGAGAAAAGTACACTAATGAGTTTTAATTTTTTTTAGAGTGTCACATTATACCCGCTACGTTGTCACGTTTGATAAAAGTACACTAACGGTATGTTTGATTAGGTGGATTAGAGCATGAGATTGAGATTATTAATCCGTGGACCCAATTATCCTATATTTGTTTTAACATTTTGGTATAGGATTCGGATTATTAATCCAATGGATAATTAATCCAACAAATTTGTAGGATTATTAGTAATAGGGTAGGGATGAGATTATTAATCCAATTGGATAGTGAATACCACATTAATTTAATAAGATTATTAATACTTCACTGTTAGTCTTGTGAATCAAACATGACCTAAGGAGTTTTAATTTTTTTTAAAGTGTCACATCATACTTGCCACGTTGCCATATTTGGAAAAAGTACACTAAGAAATTTTTATTTTTTTTGGAGTGTCACATCATACCTGCCACGTTGTCACATTTGGAAAAAGCACACTAAAGAGATTTTATGTTTTTAAAGTATTACATCATACCTGTTATGTTGTCACGTTTGAGAAAAGTATATAAGGAGTTTTTTATTTTTTTTGAAGTGTCACATTATACCTATCATGTTGTCACATTTGAGAAAAGTACACTAACAAATTTTTATTTTTTTTAAAGTAAAAGTTTTGGAATGTCACATCATACCCATTACGTTGTAACATTTATGAAAAGTACACTAAAAAATTTTAAATTTTTTTGGAGTGTCACATCATTGAAGTGTCACATTAATACATGTCATATTGAAGTATCACATCATAACTGTCGCATTAATAAAAGGGTATAACTGTCTACCAAAACACTACTAAATCAAAAATATGACCACACTGAAAAAACTCTCTAATAATAGGACTTAACAAATTAATAGAAAAAAAAATTAGGACTCATTGAAGTGCTTACTTGTGAGATAAGATTTAATAATAAATGTGTGGGTAAAAATCTGACCCACTGCCCGTTTAGTGATCAGCGGCAAAGCACCGGCAGAATGGATGGCTCAAGTAACCTGTAACAGAAAAGAAAAGCTCCGGCGGTGGTTCTTCCACCCGGGGGTACTCCGACGATCAAGTCAGTATGATTCTCAAGGATAATCAAGTATTAAACTGAATACTCAAAGTATGAATTGCATACCTTAGACCCACGGGGGTGCCTCTCTTTTATAATATTCTCAATCCAAGTCCAACTAGAAGTATGACTTCTATGAACTCCAATCTTAATGCTTACTCTGGACTCTTTAAGAGATAGAGATAAACTCCCTAAGAGCTTTATCTTTAAGTCCCCTCTTTGCCTTAGGACTCTTTGTCCCTTATCTTCGGACTCCGACATCTTCGGAGATGACCTCGGCTTCCCCGAGATTACCTCGGCGTAACTACCAGGGCAAGTGGCACCTCGGCCGACACGTCGGCGTCACCATGCCACGTGTTGGTATACAAAAAATATGTCCCCACAATAAATATCCCTCTTATACTACTATATTATTTTTAATGGAAGATAAATTTTAAAAATAACTTCCTAAAATATGAATTGTTTTTAAAAGTTTAAGTTGCGTTGTTTTAAATTTATATGCATTTGTTTAAGATTTCGCTATCTTTTTCTGAAAATTTATTTATATTAATTATACATATTTTGTATTTAATTTTTTTATGATGATAATTCTTTGGATAATATGATGCGTTAATATTAAAAAACAAACAATTGTTACCATTTTTGTGGTGGCAACCTAAGCACGACGCTTGCTTTTGCCAATAAAATTCCCCCCACCACTTGGGATTATTATTATATTTTTTTTTGACTTCTGGTCTGGCTTCTATTTAATGGGCAATGATAATGTCTTCTCTATAAATTAAAATCATGATTATATATTTTTTGAATTAGCATATGAAAACATAAATCGGACATAAAATATATATAGACAAATAATTTTTTTAAAGTGAACTTCATTAATATATTCTATAAAGTGTTGTTCATTCATTTAATTTTGTGTAAGATTTTAAGAATATTCACGAACTGAATTGGTTTGATTTTAAGGAAGCATGATACTAATTTCTCGTTTAGTTTTCATTTTGAGGTTAAAAAAGCACAAAAGTTTAAAATAGGCTACATAAGTCAATAAAATAAAATGTCATATCTAAACTATAATCATTACCTTTTTTCTCTCATAAAAATCAAAAAAGTCAAAAAATTCAAACCAAATAAGTCTAAAAAAGTCAAGTTAAAAAAGTCTCAACACAAAAAAATTGACTATTAACCAATGTCAAACGAAGCTTAAATAGCTACTTATGATTCTAAAAGCCTTGGAATCAGAATTGGATTGTTAGAGGTATGTAACCAAACAACCATAAAAACAAATATGGTTTGGAATAGTTGACTATTTTAAGTAATTTATTAGTATAGAAAATTCCAATAATTAAAAAAACAGTTAATTACAAATATATATATGTATGTATATATATATATATATATATATATATATAATATAAAACAAAATAGAATTTATAATTCATTGTGATAGAAATAATTTTTGTAAAAATTTTCATATATTTTTTTTTGTTTTTTTTATTATATATATTTGATGATTTTTTTACAGTTTATTTTGATAAATATTATATTTTGTAAGTGTATGTAAATTAGATATATCTAAAAAATAAAAAAATTACATAAAATATTTAAAAAATTCACTAAAAAAAGCAGAAAATGAATAACTCATTTTTTAAAAAATAGTATTCATTTTGATAAATATTATATTTTGTAAGTGTATGTAAATTAGATATATCTAAAAAATAAAAAAATTACATAAAATATTTAAAAAATTCACTAAAAAATGCAGAAAACAAATAACTCATTTTTAAAAAAATAGTGTGAACCAAACAAGGTGTTATTTTTATTTTTAATTTTTGCATTCCCCGCAATTCTTGCAATTTTGTAATCAAGTAGTAGTAAAAAGAATGTGTAAAATTACTTTTCCTCACACCTAACAATCTTTATGCCATGTTTTCAATTGAGTACCATTTAGCTCCTAACTACCTCCACATGATCATGTCCAGCGGCAATACAATAGTGATTGATTCTTAGTTTAATTTAGGGGCCGGCTTCCCCCCTAATCCAATATTGGAGGGTGTTGTGGAGTTCGTGGAGGTTTATCACGGGTCCCGTTTCTATAATCTGAACTGTTCAATGTATAGAATTCGTCGAGTATTATATGTTTATAAATAATCACTTTGATGGAATATTGATAGTTATATGATTAAATCAGTTTTGTATAAGAAAACAAACAGTGAAAAAATAAATGGTCAACAAAAATCTGATCCGATGAGATAGCTATCAATATCTGATCAATGTGATTTTTTTACAAGCATATAGTACTCGATGAGTTCTACACATTGAACTATTCAGATTATCAAAACGAGACCTGTAGTGAGCCCTCATGGGCCAAACAATATCTTCCAATCTATGGACTGGAGGGAAGCCCAACCCTTGATTTTATATGTAACTATATATGAACCCTATATTTCTCCAGCTAAAATAAAACAAATTTTCTACTTTAAAAAATGTTATGTATCAACTTTAGGGTGCCAATGTATACTAGTAATTTCTTGATGCCAAGCTTGATTTGTGGACAAAATTAATTAGGTGGGATAAGTTATTCTCAGTTTATAAGCTTGGAATAGCTTATTTTAAGGCCAACGTTTTTAAGTTTTTATGCAAAAAATATTATCTTGGAATAAGTTGTCTCGTGCCTCCTCTTGAGACTATGATACATTATACCCTCAATATTAGTTATTTTGAATCAGAAAGTTTGAACTAATTTCAATATCATTTTATCTTGAGATTATTTAATTTAATTTTGTCACCTTATCAACGAATCAAACATGGTATGAGGATAATCTTATACAAGCATTTTTTTTTTCTTACAAAATGATATAACATTTTGTGCATAGTCCTTTTATTACAAACAAACACACTCATGATGTATACAGAATACATAACTTCTGTACATAATTGTGATTTAATTTTCACTTTTCATTTTATAACAAAATATCCATAAGGATATCTTTTATTTACAACAAAGTCATTGTCAGATAATTTTTTGTAATTTTTATATACATTTTTAAAAATTTTTATGAATAGAATTGTTCTCACAAAAATGTTTTTATGACATGGTTTTGAATGAATTTATGTATAAAATTTTTGTTTATGAATATTTTCACCTCTTGAGGTCCGAATCTTCCGGAGTCAATTGCAAAGTTATTTGTAAAATAAATATTTGGTTAGATGAGACGTGCAACCAGAAATATACAGTGTTTACCCGCTAAAAAGGTGTATATTATTGTTAAAAAAAAAAGAAAGAAAAGAAAAAAGAAAAAAGAAAAAAGAGTTAGGAATGATTATGGTCTAGATTTGATTTGAATTGAGGTAAAATTAGAATCAATTTGTTATTTACGGTTTCTAAAAAATTAGAACCAATTTAATCTATTCAAATCGTGGAATCAATTCATTTAAATACAGAATGAATCGGGTTTAAGACTACAGATTTACATAATTAAATATAAAAAAAATATTGAATATTTTAATTTTATAAAAATATAAACATAACATCATATTAGTTCTACAATAGCAACATGTATTTCCATAATAGCGACATACTGTTCTAGAATTTAAACAACTATAAGAAAACTGATTTTACTATAAATATTCAGACCATTACAAATTAAGGTCTCGTTTGGCAATATCACTTTTTAGCCTAAAACTAAAAAGTCACTAAAAAAATAAAAAAGGCAACAACTTATACAAAAAAAGCCAACAACCGATACTAAAAAGTCAAAAATTCTATTTTCTCTCCACTTTTACACTTTTTTTGTAAAAAACTAAAAAGTCATTCGAAACGTCTTAGTTTTTTTACCTCATAGTTTAGCCAAAAAAGTTATTTAAATAGTCTGTTTCCAAACGAGGCCTAAAACTGAAAACTAACCAACAAAAGAAATAAAAGAAGACATATTAGTTACAAAAAGACATATTAGTTACAAAGAAGACATGGAATAAGAGAAGATACTATACTAGAAGGGTGTATAATATAAATATAGGCTATGTGTATACGGTTCGGATCGGCTCCAATCCGAAATCGTGGGGTTCAATCCGAAATCTATTCGTGGGTTACGAATTTTTTATTTTGGGTAAAATTATAAATACACCCTCTGAGATTTTCTTAAAATGCGAATTGCCCCCTGTGATTTAAAAAATTAAGAGTACCCCCTTATCATAATTTTTTATTTAACAGAATTAACTGAAAAAATGAAATTCATAATTGCACTCCTATATAATAATAAAATTACCTAAATTATTAATTGAAACATATTTCTAACATTATTAAAAACTGTTAATTAACTTGATAATTTATTAATGAAAATGGCGATTTGTTATGAAATTAGAAACCTCAGGGAGTGAAATATAATTTTCAAAATCACAGGGGTGATTCGTATTTTAATCAAACGCCAGGGGGTGTATTTGTAATTTACCATTTTATTTTTCAATCCGGAACCGAACCACAGATTTAAAAAACCAATCCAAACCTGCCAAATTGGACTGGAGCGGATCCGATTACGGATTTTACGGACTCCTTACTCAGCCCTAAAAAAAGTTATGATTTTTTTAAATAAAAATTCTTAATGTTTGTTGGTGTGTGTTAAAAGTTATGAATGTGTAAACATTAAAGTTATGAATGGTGAAATTATGACAATTTTTTATTTTTATTACGTTTATGACAAAATAAAATGTTATGAAAAAATTATGAACAATATATCATACACATCATATACATCATTTTGAAAGTGTACATTGTAACATCGCTCCTATCGCACATAGTTAAAATCGACATGTCAATATTATCAAATGGGATATTGTTATTGTATTTTTGTTTATAAATTTAGGCCTTGTTTGACAAAGGTTATTTTTGTTTTTTGGACTAAAATTCACAATAAAACAACTCATAAAATAAAATGTCATATCAAACCTATAATCATTTCACTTTTTCTTTCATAAACATCATATCCAACTACAAAAAAATTGAACTATCTTCCTAAACACAAAAATTTTAGCCTGTTTAAACAGCCAAAAACTAAAATAGCTTACTAAAATAGTAACTTTCCAAACACCCACTTAATCAAGATACTTTTTCTTACTTAAACTGAAAGTATTAAGTGATAATCAATTAAACCCATTTGATAACCATAATTGATATTACTTAAAAATTTAAGTGCTTCTTAAAATATAGGCTAAAATTTATGAAAATTTTAAATCATATGAAACTTACTTAATTCAGACTGAATTTATAAATATTAAGCATACGCATTGATATATATTATTATAAACTCACCACCATTATCATCACCATCAGCATCACCATCATGCCACCGCCACCACTATCATTGTTGTACAAATTGTCACACCCCATTTTTTATTACTTGAATAATATTACCATGTCCATTAACATAAATCCATTTCCATTAAGAACAAGTAGAATTATATATACATTACCTCCATAAACAAAAGAAAGTAATCTCAATCGTACATATATCGAATGAAACAAAAAAATTACATTTAAACAAACTGCCTGTAAGCTAACATCTTTACATTAAAAGTAAGGGTTTAACCTTTTTACAACAACGGTGTTTTGCCAACAGGTGTAGGCCCCTTGGCCAACAATTAAGGAAGATTACCAATCTTGAATCATCTCTCAACTTGCACGTGAAAAATGATTAGTAACGTGGGATGAATATAAAGTTCAGTAGAGATCGTAACATGATCCTAAACAATAACAACATATAGATGTCTATGATCATGAATGCACCATGACATACAATATAATTAATGTAACAGTTTACTGTTCAAAATATAATTATATAAGTACATTTTCTCCAAAAACATTCATTTGAACACTACAAGGTGTAAAACCATTTGTTTTTTTCCAATTGTCCAATTTAGTTACAAAAATATTTCTTCACAATACAACCTTCGTTATTTAAACCTATACGTTAATATAAAAGAATTCTGTCTTTACATTTATTTTGAAAGCACATCCACAGATACAAGTCATAACCCAATCCCACAATTCACCCACACTACACACTTATGTAACAACACATCTACTATCTTCTTTGGTCATAGGCCCAAGAGTAAGGAACACTCATAATAGAAATGCCAAGAAACATGTCTTTATAAATATAACTAATTGAACGTAATACATACTTCCATTTCTACCAGCTTACAACACGGATGGCAAATAATACAACCCACATAACACATAATGTTTTACCGGCCTCACCTTGAGGGGAATGACCCCAAGGTCACACTTTACCAAGTGCAAACAGGAAGGAAGAGGAACCTATCACAAGGCGCCACACTTTACCGGCTAAATATGGAAAGAATTAAACCTCCTTTCACATTTTACCGGACGTAAACTGGAAGGACGAGAAACCTCTGTCAAGGCGCCACGTTTTACCGGCCTTATTCGGAGGGAAAATAGACCCGCAAACAATAACACAATAATATCACAATATGCTAAACTACACAATATTGTTCTAGTGTAAGACATACATTATCTACTCAACAACAACAATGTCATCCTCCTCCGATGACCAATGACAAAACTTCTAAACATATAAATAGATACACGACTCATACAATATAAATCCATAACTAATTTCACCTTTTTAAATCAACAATTTCTTATTTCATTTCATAAAAGAGTTACACATTCTATTTTATTTCAAAAACCAAATCCGTTGTTTTAAAACTATCAACTATGTCCACCCTTGGCCAAAACTTCATTTTTTTCCCCTTAAATTAATCTAATTCATAAAATACAACTACAATACAAAATTAATCAAAAACCACTACTAAACCCACTTAAATTTCACTTCATAAAACTAAACTACTATTCAAATTCTTAAACACATTATTCGGTTATTACACATGTTTACCCCATTAGGATTAATTAAGCCTATAATGATAAATTAGGGTTTTTCTCCACTCTCAACACAAACATGCTTAGCTACCTTTCAATTAATTGAAACACCCACAACTCATCTAATTCCAACTCTAACGATCCAAACCCCTATCATGATTTTCGTAAAATTTCTTAACAATTTGTTTTTAAATGCTATAAAAACTACTACATGTATATCTATAACAAGGTATTGAAAAGGAGCAAAGAAATCCTTACCTCTTGAAGCAAAGAGGAGACAACCCAAAAATCACCGGCGACGAAATGATAATCCGCTCAGATTAAATGGAAGCCTCGTTGAGCTCTGTGTTTCACTCCAAAGCACCAGGAGGCGAAATTAATGGATTAGGACGTATGAGAGGGTTTTAAGTAAGAACTATAGAGAGAGAGAGAGAGAGAGAGAGAAAAGAAATTAGGTTTAGAAATGTTTTAGTGAGAGAGAGAAGGTGAAAAAATGACCAAAAATCCTACTTCCCGATTTGATATACGCATAGATCGTTCGAGTGACCAAAACACCGCTCGAGCGTCAGACACAAATAAGTGAGGCCGCTCGAGCAACCAAAACACGACTCGAGTGCACGATCCCTTCCTAGAAGTTTTGTAGACTACAGAAGACCGCTCGAGTGTAGGAAAGACTGCTATTATGAACCTAAAGAAAACATACATGATTTCCTTGGAAAAAGAACTACTAACTTGTTCACAACACAACCAACAACTCCAAACTCAACAACAAGAAGGCAAGAAGGAGTATAGACAACGACAACAAATATCGAATCTTGGATCCAAGAACATGAAAGGGTTGGGTGTAACCCAAGCCTTTATACAAATTGTATATTTAAATAAAATAAATAGATTCATAGTTAACTAAATTGAAATTATAGAACATGAAATCATGCTGGAAATTACAACTCAATGAATAGAAATACATATAACAAATTAAAATAAGGAAAAGAAAGCAAACCGAAACTTATGTGATACCACAGTTTCCTTAAAATAGATTCGCTGCCTCATCGTAGGTGTTGGAGGTATGTTGGCGTTTGTCTCTCATAATGCGACAATTAGAACCCGCTAACGAAGAAGCACATTCTGTTTAGTTTTGGTGAACTGATAATGGTAGTACTCTCTCACACAGTAAGAATAATATTATAGGAGTAGACTGAATATAATATGAGAGTAAAGAATTTTTGTGTTGACAACCAAAGAAGTTATTCTCTTTTTATACACAAAGGAGAGAGAGGAGGAGCCTTCTTGCAACAAATGCATAATTCAATTTTGCAAAACTAAAAAACTAATGTAAGGAAAACTAATGGTATAAATCATCATCTTAAGTGTAGAGGTTACACACAATATAGACGTGTGTGTAAATTTGTAGCCACTACATAGATTTAGTCTTAGCCCAAAAAATTAGCTAGGTGGACCACCAATCCGACCCAGCCCAAACCTAACCTATTCCAGCAAGCCTCAAGCCTCAAGTCTAAGCCCCACAATCCACGACTCGAATTGGTTTGGGAGGGCGGTGTGCGCGTGTTTGCGACAATTTTTGCATAACCAATTTGGATTATAGTTTTGCCCCAAGCTCATCCTTGAAACACCCATAACTCTTTTTCCTTTGAAAAATTGGGATGCCCCAAAGGGCTCATACCCTTATCAAAAACTTGAGATTTAAATATCCATCAATGCTTTCTTTTACAATCAATGTGGGATATGTAGTTATACACTATTCTCAATACCTCACTCATCAGTATGGGTGTGAGCGGTGCGGTTCAAGCGGTTTGAGAGTAAAATTACAGACCGAATTGCGGGTTAGTGGATTGACAAATTGCAATTTGGACGATTTTTGATGGATTGGCGGATTAAAGAATATTCTAACTAATTAACATACATTTGCATAATATATAACACTAATTTGTATAATATTTTTTAGATATGTAATACAAAGTAATTTTACATAATATGTTTTATATATATAACCACTAATTAGTAATAAATTTTATATCTTAAATCTATCTCACACTCATTTTTACATTAATATTTCATTGGAAATTAAAAAATATATATATATTAACTATAACGGAGTGGAGCAGTTAGGTTGGCGGATTATAAATTTTAAAGTTTAAACCGTAGTTAGCGGTTAGAGCGGTATGAATTGATGCGTATCGATGCGATTTTAGCGGATTAGGCGATATTTTACACAGCCCTACTCATGAGGCTAACTTTATGAGACAATTTCTCATTCAATTCTTAATGATTTTTTGCCATTCTTTTTATGGTGTAAAGATCTTGTTACAAATAATTTAAACCCATTTGATCCCACCTCAACCGGTGAGATTGAGACCTACTTTAATTTCACATTAAAGTCATCATAAAATTATTTTTTCCAACAACCATCGTTATCGTTATCACCATCATCACTATTGCTACCACTACTATCACTATCCCACCGCCACCTCCACCTCCACCACCACTACGACTACCACCACTACCACTGTCACCATCACTACTACTACCACCATCACAATATAAAAATTAAAATATACAATTTAAAAATAATAAATTTTAAATTCGATCTTATAAATATTAAACAATTTATTTTTAATTCAATACTTAGATTTTTATCAAATAACTTTTCAACTAAAAAAATTCAGTATTTAATTTTCAATTTTTAACTTCATCTAACACCACGCAATATCTAAATCTATTCTACAACTAAACTTAAGCTGAAAAAGAATTTTGAATTCCACATGCATTCATTTTTAATTGGAGAGTTTTTATTATGTTATAATAAATGAATCACGTTGCAAATTATATATACTATATACACGCTTAACATACTTGTATTTTATAAGATTAGTTGTTTATATGTACAAAATTCAAAGGTTGTGTCTAATTTTGAATTCCGCATGCATTCATTTTTAATTGGAGAGTTATTTTATTATGTCATAATAAATAAACGCTATGATTTTTCATGTTGCACGTTGCAAATTATATGTAGATATATATATATACACGCATAACACACTTGCGTTTTATAAGATTAGTTGTTTACATGTACAAAATTTAATAAGGTTGTGTCTAATTTTGTGTTTGAATTTTTAAGACAATAATGTCATTGATTGCAGCAAACTAAAAAAATCTGGAAAATGAAAAATTATCAAAGTTGGATGACTGAGTATTATTGTCTGCTTCCAGAAATGAAATCTCTATACGGGGCATGGCATGCCAACCTTGAAGATTTATGCATTTTCTTTTCTTTGTCATCACCAGGACATAGCAGCAGCAGCTATTGTTGGCAATTGTTGCCTCCTTATTTGATTTTTCAAACATGTTGCCCAAACATATGAATTTGGATCTTCTGCCCTAATAATTCGTATTTATTTATTTTTAAAATTTTATTTAATTGTGTTTTAATTTTGAATTTGAATAGGAATTTTGTAGAAAGAAAAGAAAAAGGAAGTGAAAAGTGACAAAAATAAAAACTATATTTTTTCATCACTTTTAATTTTTTTTAAATTTTTTTTAAAACGTCTTTAATCTCTGCTCAAACTCTAGATTCTAGTCTTACAATTGTTTTATCAAGTTTTTGATATTCTTGTATCTTAAAATTCTTATACGATATAACTAGTAAAAATATTTTTTAGATAAAAATCCTTAACTGAATATAGATGGACATTGGGAAAATTACTGTGTTTTTGGAGCAAGTCTATGTGATATTTCAACTTGATATTTATTAATTAAAATAGTGAGACTCAATATTTTTTACTAAATTTTTAAGAGATAATTTTACAATTATCAAGTAATGAATGATTTATATAGAATATTGTTCTAAGACCATTGAATGACTCCTTAGAGCATCAACATCAGGCTCTTTATTATAGTTTTGGAGTTATATTAGCAAGTCAACGTTCCAAATCAATCCTCTACCAGGTTGCCTATTGCAACATAAAATTTTCTAATGCTACAGTACCTCGCTTTATATAATATTTTATTATTTATTCTTAAGAGTGACTGGACATCCTGCCAATTATTTGACAAAACATCCAGTCGGATGACCGACTGCTGCCCCATATATTTTTTTTTTAAGAATATGAAATACAATATTTACTAGACATCTTGCCGATCAATCGGCCGGATGATTGGTTGCTACACCATCATTATTATTTATTATTATTATTATTATGTTTTTAAAAAAAACTTCCCCTAGAAGATGCTAGAAGTTGTTTGGGCATGTTGTTTACATAATCTAATAGATCATAAAAATGAATATTTTATAAAATTAAATTTTTGAATAGAGTATAATGTAGTGTGTATATACAAAAAATACTAACTAAAATACAAAAATAGCTTTTTGGTTATAATTTGATTCAAAATTTATTGAGACTGATGTGGATTCTGTTATGGGTAGGGGCGTAAATTTTGGCCTGGCCCACCTAGGCCTGGGCTCGGACAGACCCGTTGTCACGCAACGTGGGCTCCTGCTAAAATTCGGACTAATCCATGGGCCAAAATATTAGGCCCAAGGGATATTCGGGCCTTGGGCGAGCTGGCAAGCCTAGACTTGGGTTCGAACTTGGGGCGGACCTAACCATTTTTTAATTTTCTAAAATTTTATTCCACTAAAATTTTATTTTTTTTCATAAAAAATAACACTGTTTTGCAACAGATGAACCAAGCCTAGGCCCAAGATCTCGAGTTGAGCTCGGGTCCAGACCACACCAGGCTACAGACAAGCTTCCAATGAGCAGCGAGCCAATATACCAAATTTACACCCTTATGAACATTGACAATGACATTGATACGGACATAGACATTGGCTAAAGTCAGTTATTTCGGCTCCCCAGCTAAGCGTTCAATTGTCTGTTTCTCCAACAATTATTCTCATGTAATGGATTCCATGAGATTATAAGTTGACGTATTACATTTATTACAAATTTATATTTTTATTATATTTATTATTTTATTTATCAATACAATATTAATACATTGAGTTCTATTATTAATATATATTTTTAATATAATACTAACAATACAATACAACGCTTTCAAATAATAAAATAGTAGAACGCAATTAACATTTTACTGTGTTATATGTATTTATTTAAATAATAATTGACTGTTAAATATGGATGGCCCAAAAGAGAGGAATTAGGTATTTAAAAATCAAAATCTTGAAATGTTCCAATGCATCCAATTGGAGATTAAGAATGAATGAAATGAACACGCCTTTGCCTTACTTCAACATGTGATTGAATTCTTTTAATATATAATAATATAATGGTGAGGTTAGGTGGTTGATCATGATACCTCTCCTCTCATATTTGACTCTTACAAGATGTAAAAATAATTAACTTAATTAAGAAGTGTGATTTGTCAATAATGACGTGTATTTTGAATTTATTTATAAGACTTTATGCTAAGTGTTAGGATATCTCTATTCTCCATCATTTAAAAGACAATTTAAATCTTTGAAAGAGACAAAAGATTAAATTATGTCTTGAATCTTTATATTTTACACTAAATTATACTTTGGTTTAACCACCCTCTTTTTTTTTTTCAAAAATTGTAACAGTCAACTTACTATCTTTTGTGGCTTTTATAGAAACCGTCATTTATTGAACTTGATAGAACGGAAATATTTTCAAGATTACTAGAGGAATTTTGCTTCTCTTCACCCTCCTAATATATATAGCAAGATTTAAAGGGCTTTCATCGGGTCCGTGATAAGATTAGATGGTGTTGTTGGGTTCATGAGAGCCTATCACGGGTCCCGTTTCGACAATCCGAACCGTTCAATGTGTAGAAATCGTCAAGTACTATATGTTTGTAAAAGATTACGTTAATCGGATATCGGTAGCTATCTTATCAAATCAGATTCTGTTAACTGTTTATTTTTTCATCGTCCATATTTTTATACAAAATTGATTTGATCACGTATTTATCAATATCCAATCAACATAATTTTTTATAAATATATAATACTCGATAAATTTTACACATTTACGATTCAGATTATCGAAATGAGATTCGTAATGAACCTCTACAGGCCCAATAATATCCTCAAATTCAATCACGGTCTGAGGGAAGCTAACCCCACATGTAAAAGGCTAGTAGAGCAAGGGAAGAGTGAAAAAACGAAGTCAAGTCTCAATCACCACCCATTTCCTCCTCCATTTATCATTGTTTTGGTGCTAGGGAGCTAAGGAATTGTCATTATCAAAACTAACATAAATATCGTACCATGCACGGGGATAAAAGTTCATTATCTACAAATAAAAAAATGTTATTCACACTCATTTTTTTCATTGTCTCTCATACATACAAATTATGGGGTTTTATAAAGTTATGGGGAAAAAAATGTAAAAAATTTAATGCATCTAGTAGTACACCTGTGCTATGCATGAGAATTATTTTTATTTTTTTTTTTAATTTTTTATTTTTTAAATGATATAATATATATTTTTTTACTTAAAGTACAACCCTCTTTGATTCTTTTAACTCTTTATTTTTTGGACAAATTACAAACATACCTTTTGAAATTTATTTAAATTACAAATTATTTCTATTTCTAGAAATTACATCATGCATCTAAAGTTTCTAATTTCATAACAAATATGTCATTTTATTAATAAATTATTGAGTTAATAATGTTAAAATTTCTTTTCAATTAATAATTCATATAATTTTATTATTATATAGGTAAATAGTTAGAAATTTCAAATTTTCAATTAATTCTATTAAATAAAAATTTTTTAAAAATTCTGACAGGGAGGTATTTGTTATTTTTCAAACCACATGGGGCAATTTGTATTTTAAATAAATCTTAAGAGGTGTATTTGTAATTTATCCTTATTTATTTATTTATTTATTTTTAATCTTCTAGCCTATCAAAAAGGAAGCGTACGACACTAAAAGTATAGTGTAAACGGGTAAAATTATAGCGCAATTATCATTATCAAATTTTTTTCCCCATGGATTCCTAGATTGAAGGGCCTTGTTTAAGCTTGTGAATTGATGATCCAAAATATTCAATTTTATTAGGCACTTTGTGTATATCATCCACACAAAAAAATAAATCGATCCAATAATCATAATCTATTCAATTTATCTTATTTTCAAAAAAGAAAATTATCTATTTTTAAAAACACAATTATCGTGTTTTATTTATTTATTTATATGACACAATAAATTGAATAGGTTAGGAATATTAGTGCGACCTAATTTTTTTTGAGTGATATATACAAAATACTCGACAAAATGAATAGTTTAAATCATTAGAATTGAATCTTTAATAGACTCCACCGACTCAATCAGCCGCATTGGTGGGAATCCACCTCCCTTTTTTTTCCCCTAGCGTTTGGATGCTATTTTTATTTATTTATTTTATCACCTAGATCTTGGATGCTATTGCAATAAATGAGTAAATGGGTCATAACATTTTGTTTTTGTTTTTTGGGGCTCAAAAAATATACCAAATTGTAATTTTTTAATTATAAAAATCAAAATTAAAAGTAACATTTGAGCATGTTATTTTATAAAAACAAAAAAAATTATAAATTTTGTTATTACAATTTAGATATTTAACATTACATGTTTAATAAGTAAATTTTCTAGTACTTGATATTCAATTTTATCAAACCACAAGCACAAGTGTAGTTCTTTTTTCTAAATGTCATGGCTAAAAATGTTTTATATAGTTTGATATGTTTTAAATAACTTGAGTAAAAAAATGGTTTAAAAAGTACAATATGCATGAAAATGTTTAAGGAGTCTTTTTGGGGGAATTTTTTTTCAACTCCCTCCTTCTAAGTTATTAGAAGAATATCAACAATAAACTTTTCAACACTAGTCAAGGTCCTCCAAAAATGCGTTGGATGAAAATACCCAAACAGTAACACTTTTTCACTTTTTAGGTGATTGGAAAACTTTAAAATTTAATAATTTTTTTATTTATATTCCTATTTTTGCCAAATTTATATTTTTATAATCATTTCATCAAAATCTATCAAATAAATCCATAAATAATGAAAATGTTTATATCAAAAATCATGAAATTTTACTGAGGAAAGTTAAACCAACCCTTAGTGAAAAAATAGTGAGATTTCACTAACTTTTGCACAGTGAAAATCTCACTATCCAAACTCCAAGAATTTTTTATAAAAAAATCAAAAATTTTAAATTTGAGAATCAATTACAAAAATTAGGTCCATAATTTCATATATATATATATATATATATCAAATTGAGTGTTCTAAAATGATAAATTTTAAGTACAATTCCACTTAATGTGTCTCAGTGAAATTTTACTCAGATAAATTTCTCTTATTGAAATTTCACTGTGATGGTGAAATTTTATTGTGCGATGTGGAGGAAACAAAGAAAAATGGAAGAGAGATAACAGAGAGAGAAAGAGAAGAACGAGAGAAAAAAAGAAGAAAAGATAAACATATATGAGTTAAGAGAGATTGTGCATGAAACTTTGTTATCACAAATGAACTTGGTGGAGATATAAAAAAATGATTGTTGAGGGATGGTGGCAAACAGTGGCGATGGCGGTCGCAAGCAATGGTAGACGGTGGCTATGGTGATGATGATAATAGCAAATGGTGATAGCACTACTAGAAAATTAGCTTTTTGCTTTTTTTTTTTTTTTTTTTTTTTTCGGTTTTTTTTTTTTTTTTTCCGCCACTGTCTGTTTAATCGTAGCAAAAAATATACTATTTTCCAAGGTCTAATTTATCTGTGTGCTGTATTTCTCCTATTTTCTTTTATTTATATTTTCCCCAGCCATCCTTGCTCAAACTCTCGACATCGCCCCCTTTCCCTCGCTCGCCCATCGTCGTCTAAAGAACACCTGTATAAATCACTCTTTCTCTTTTTCTCGATCTATCAATATCTCATGATCTCTTAATCCCTCTCTCTCTCATTTTTATGGCCCCCTTCTCTCTCTCTCTCTCTCGCATACTCTCTGTATATATATATATATATATTTGCTAGGGTTTGGATCGATGGATTCATCTACCCTTCGCGATTTCTATTCTTCAATTTATGTTCTTTACGATTTCTTCTTATGATCGATGCCTTCAATATCAGTTGGAATTTTGTTCTTCTCGATTTCTTCAAAGGTACGTGATTTCTGTTTTTCACTATTTCATTTCATGTAGTTTCAATTTTTAGTAGAGAATCGCTTTGTTTGTACTCTCTTCTTCTCTTCGATCATTGTGTTTCCTCTTTCTATCTATTTCTTATATTTCAATTGTTGTTCATTGAGGCCATATTTATATTTCAATTCTTGACAATTTTTATTGTGATTTCTGAGCATCAATACTTTTTTCAACATATGAAAAGATTGCTACATATATAGGTCAATGTGATATATATGGAATTGTGGACCTTTGATTAATTTCATTGATATACCAATAGTTGTTGATGTGGATTGCAATTGAATTCCTTTAGATTGTGTTTAGATTTTACAATTATTGATTTTATTATTCACTTGAGTGTTTCTATTTGTCTTGATTATTACCTACATATAGTTCTGTCATAGTAATTATCTAAGTTTTGGAGTGGCCATTGGAAAGAAAATTTCCACTTGTTAACCTCAATTTAGTTGTTTAGCTACTAAAAAAATCACTTTTTGCGACCGCTATAAACCGTCGCAAATAATAAAAAATAGTCGCAAAAGACCTTTTGCAACGGCCTATGCGACGGCAAATGGGGGTCGCGAATGTGGGGGTGGCAAATACTTTTTGTGATGGTAAAGCAACGGCCGCAAATTATTCGCGACCGCCTAAACTACTTATGGCGACCACTATTTTTCTGTCGCAAAAAACAAAGAAAAACACTAACATGATTTTTGGCGTCCATCTTGTTATTGTCGCAAAAAAGAAAAAGAAAAAGAGTATAACGTTAAGCACTCTAAGAATAGCAATGACAAGAATTTAGACAGTATAGCATTGTAGTTTAATCAAGCATTCCATTTGAGTCTCAAAATTGGAGCCATATGTGAGTTATTACAACTAAAAACTTGAAAAAAGTTCTTTTATGAAAAAAATACAATCCAGATAGAATGCTAGTAAAGTCAATATCTACAATGCTAGCGTTCACCACTGTACAAGGTACCGGTCGAGTTCCAATTTGTTACCATTGAGATATATGTTCCTTAAATCCAAGCTTGCACCTGATCAATACACATTATGAGGGGGAATAGATCAGAATACAACCCAGGTGCCATTTATAATTTCAAACACTACATACATACTTATAAAATAACTACCATTTTTATTATGAATGCAAGATACTTGCGTATGTCATTCTATAGCAATAATATCAGCATCAGTATATTTTTTAATCACTAAATGCTGAGCATATTATAATGAACGTCTTAAACTGCTAAATTGATAAAACTCAACCTAATACTCCCAAAGCATACCAGCCCACATATACCTAAATCAACCCACATATACCTTAATCAATTATCAACCCAATACTCCCAACAACTATGTCCGGCAAAGCAAAAGATGGGAACACAAACCTTAATCATCTAGAAGTTTTTGAAAATTATATTTCAATATGCTCAGATGCTTACATGGATAACTAAGATGTGATATACCCATGGCAAACACTAATTGAAATGACAATTGTTAGATTTGAGTGTTCTCTAATGCCACATTGAAATGGCAATTATTATAAAAAATGATGTGAGATGCCTCAGATTTCACATTTAAGCTGTCAATCCATAGAACCAAGCAACAATTGCTCATACTCTTAGAGAAACCATCGAAGGGAATGTGTAACTTTTAACTATGTGTCTTTCAAACAAAACAAACAAGAGCAATAACCACTTAATAGAAAACAGTTAACTTACAGTTTCAGGTCAGTTCATTGAGTTAAGAGGACAAGGCAAAATTTTACATGGAAAAGCACATCTTACCTTGACAATTTGAACCACTATGTTCTTATCTGGATTGTTGAGATCAACATTGTAAGGAGTAGGAACAGATTTTGCAACTGCATTGATGATTTTCATTCTATCTATACCAGTATTTCCTCGGGCTTCATACAATACTGCAAACTACAAAAGATAATTAAGTCAGAAAAGTCCAAGCAACATATTACAGTTCGTGTTCAAAACATGCAATTCCAACTAGGTGAACTCACAACACGATCCAATTCCAACCCAGTACGTAAAGTGTACTAACTTAATTGTTCCCCAGCCACAATTAACGAATTTCACCACCAAAAAGAGGAACTTCTTAAACTAACAACACATGACTTCTAGTTCAGATGCATTAAATATCCCAAATCCCAAATCTATATAATATATGCTGAAATTCTCAAAAAACATTAACACAAAAAGTGAAGTTCAGAATGTGTATTTTTTTTCCAGAGTTAACAGCAATAATGCAATGCAAGAAAATGTTTTAAAAAAAAAAGATAGAGAAAGAGAGATAAGCCAGTCTAGCATGTTTCTCCTAGATCTCCTGGATTCACCATATCTTTGCATCCCCATTGGTGTTTCCAACTACCTCTTTATGATAACAAAGCTTCTCAAGTTTGGTGGAACAAACACCTTTACCCACTACTTTGTTATGACATGTATGACATTTTCTCCCCATTCTTTGAGAAAGATTTGCATCTTGAGAGTTGAGACTTGTTAAAATCGCTTTGTTCGTACTCTCTTCTTCTCTTCGATCGTTGTGTTTCCTCTTTCTATCTATTTCTTATATTTCAATTGTTGTTCATTGAGGCCATATTTATATTTCAATTCTTGACAATTTTTATTGTGATTTCTGAGCATCAATACTTTTTTCAACATATGAAAAGATTGCTACATATATAGGTCAATGTGATATATATAGAATTGTGGACCTTTGATTAATTTCATTAATATACCAATAGTTGTTGATGTGGATTGCAATTGAATTCCTTTAGATTGTGTTTAGATTTTACAATTGTTGATTTTATTATTCACTTGAGTGTTTCTATTTGTCTTTGATTATTACCTACATATAGTTCTATCATAGTAATTATCTAAGTTTTGGAGTGGCCATTGGAAAGAAAATTTCTACTTGTTAACCTAAATTTAGTTGTTTAGCTACTAAAAAAATCACTTTTTGCGACCGCTATAAACCGTCGCAAATAATAAAAAAATAGTCGCAAAAGACTTTTTGCAACGGCCTATGCGACGGCAAATGGGGGTCGCGAATGTGGGGGTGACAAATACTTTTTGTGACGGTAAAGCAACGGTCGCAAATTATTCGCGACCGCCTAAACTACTTATGGAAACCACTATTTTTCTGTCGCAAAAAACAAAGAAAAACACTAACATGATTTTTGGCGACCATCTTGTTATCGTCGCAAAAAAAAAAAAAAAAAAAAAAGTATAACGTTAAGCACTCTAAGAATAGCAATGACAAGAATTTAGACAGTATAGCATTGTAGTTTAATCAGGCATTCCATTTGAGTCTCAAAATTGAAGCCATATGTAAGTTATTACAACTAAAAACTTGGAAAAAGTTCTTTTATGAAAAAAATACAATCCAGATAGAATGCTAGTAAAGTCAATATCTACAATGCTAGCGTTCACCACTGTACAAGGTACCGGTCGAGTTCCAATTTGTTACAATTGAGATATATGTTCCTTAAATCCATGCTTGCACCTGATCAATACACATTATGAGGGGGAATAGATCAGAATACAACCCAGGTGCCATTTATAATTTCAAACACTACATACATACTTATAAAATAACTACCATTTTTATTATGAATGCAAGATACTTGCGTATGTCATTCTATAGCAATAATATCAGCATCAGTATATTTTTTAATCACTAAATGCTGAGCATATTATAATGAACGTCTTAAACTGCTAAATTGATAAAACTCAACCCAATACTCCCAAAGCATACCAGCCCACATATACCTAAATCAACCCACATATACCTTAATCAATTATCAACCCAATACTCCCAACAACTATGTCCGGCAAAGCAAAAGATGGGAACACAAACCTTAATCATCTAGAAGTTTTTGAAAATTATATTTCAATATGCTCAGATGCTTACATGGATAACTAAGATGTGATATACCCATGGCAAACACTGATTGAAATGACAATTATTAGATTTGAGTGTTCTCTAATGCCACATTGAAATGGCAATTATTATAAAGAATGATGTGAGCTGCCTCAGATTTCACATTTAAGCTGTCAATCCATAGAACCAAGCAACAATTGCTCATACTCTTAGAGAAACCATCAAAGGGAACGTGTAACTTTTAACCATGTGTCTTTCAAACAAAACAAACAAAAGCAATAACCACTTAATAGAAAACAGTTAACTTATAGTTTCAGGTCAATTCATTGAGTTAAGAGGACAAGGCAAAATTTTACATGGAAAAGCACATCTTACCTTGACAATTTGAACCACTATGTTCTTATTTGGATTGTTGAGATCAACCTTGTAAGGAGTAGGAACAGATTTTGCAACTGCATTGATGATTTTCATTCTATCTATACCAGTATTTGCTCGGCTTTCATACAATACTGCAAACTACAAAAGATAATTAAGTCAGAAAAGTCCAAGCAACAGATTACAGTTCGTGTTCAAAACATGCAATTCCAACTAGGTGAACTCACAACACGATCCAATTCCAACCCAGTAAGTAAAGTGTACTAACTTAATTGTTCCCCAGCTACAATTAACGAATTTCACCACCAAAAAGAGGAACTTCTTAAACTTACAACACATGACTTCTAGTTCAGATGCATTAAATATCCCAAATCCCAAATCTATATAATATATGCTGAAATTCTCAAAGAACATTAACACAAAAAGTGAAGTTCAGAATGTGTATTTTTTTCCAGAGTTAACAGCAATAATGCAATGCAAGAAAATGTTTTAAAAAAAAAGATAGAGAAAGAGAGATAAGCCAGTCTAGCATGTTTCTCCTAGATCTCCTGGATTCACCGTATCTTTGCATCCCCATTGGTGTTTCCAACTGCCTCTTTATGATAACAAAGCTTCTCAAGTTTGGTGGAACAAACACCTTTACCCACTACTTTGTTATGACATGTATGACATTTTCTCCCCATCCTTTGAGAAAGATTTGCATCTTGAGAGTTGAGACTTGTTGACAGTGTCAACAACTTGACACTGCCACACATGTTCAAACTAATTTGCATAAAAAACAGGTTCTTTATCTACAGTAATCTTAAAAATACATATATGTGAGCTATATGTGGCTCCTTGCGAAGGAGACTATACCGTGACTATTGTTTTTCATCATTTTTTTGCTCTGCATTGCTCTTTTGCATGCATATAGATCATTGTTCTCGGTCAATAAAGTAAATTCACAAGCATAAACTTATCCATGTTCCCAGCCCTAGATTTTGGGTCTACACACTGCCACACATGTTCAAACTAATTTGCATAAAAAACAGGTTCTTTATCTACAGTAATCTTAAAAATACATATATGTGAGCTATATGTGGCTCCTTGCGAAGGAGACTATACCGTGACTATTGTTTTTCATCATTTTTTTGCTCTGCATTGCTCTTCTGCATGCATATAGATCATTGTTCTCGGTCAATAAAGTAAATTCACAAGCATAAACTTATCCATGTTTCCAGCCCTAGATTTTGGATAGCATCCTTATCTGGCATACATGTCCAAAGTCAAAACACAATACTTAGTTCATATCCACAAATTATAGCTAATTTCATCATAGGAATTCCAACATTAATCAGGGAAATTTACAACTAAGGAAGAGATTTCCAGGTAACCACATCACCCTTGGCTGTAGACTTTAAAATTTACTCCATTAACATATTTCTTTCCAAATGTTTTACCTTGGCAGTAGTACGAGACATTTAAGCATATGTTACTGAATTCCACATCACATCTAAGCATGCACGCCTTTTTGAATTCCACATCTTGAAGGTATTAATTCATATGTTATTGATAGAAAAATGTATTAATTCATATGTTTCATGTGTAAATATGCTTTTTGGAAGGGAAATCATAAAGTCAATACTTCATGCACATCTCCAGGCTATTAGCAAATGAACATCTATGTTAGTGAAAGGATCCTTTACCATATAAAGCTACTTAATGTTAGTGAAGGGATCTTTTATTAGTACGTTTTGGGTATAACAACTACAGGTAATACCCACAGAAATGAATACCTATTCATTTTCTTTTGAATCTTGTTGCCCACTAGATGCTTCTGACACCTATAATATGTTAGTATAATGTGTTAATAATTTCCATATGTATATACACAAATTGATAAAACATAAAATTCGTCAATTTGTAAGTATTGCACCTCTCTCAAGTTCATATTCCTAGCCACACGCTGTGACTCTAAGAACAAAACACATGCCGTTAGGTTCTTGATCGTCGTAGTGAACTTAGACTCAATGTCTTGTGTCACACGCTGTGTGATCTCATCAATAAATGAAGGGGCTGCTAATGATTGGGATGGGCCATTGTCTCGCGCATACACCGCACTCCAAGGCACTCATCTCCCATAGGTCTTGCAATACCCATGTCCATTATTCCCAACGATTTTATTGTAAATCCCATCGCAATACTCAATCGTATGTTGCTCCTTAGGAACTTTCCAAAGATGCACATTATATTCCTTATATATTTTGAAAACATAAGGACAATGTTTGGTAAAAAGCAAAATATGTGTAAGAACATTTAAACCATAGACATACCACAATTGCCACCACATCGAGATCATTCAGGTTGAGTGCCCTCTTCCAGAGACTCATCTTATCTATTCGCTCTCCTTTATGTGTCATCCGCAATTTTTTTCAAGTTAGGAGCTCAAGTGTTCACAACATAATAAGTCAAAAATACAGCACTAGGTACAGCCACAACTGCAGCCACAAGTGTCACACTAAGTGCACTAGGTGCGGCTGCAGCTGCAGCACTGAATGTAGTCTCAGATGATGCCTTAGGTACAACCACAAGATCAATACATTGAAACGAATATCTGAGAAAAATGTCCTTCCGGTCGTATGTGGAGGCCCACGAAATCCCCGATTAGAAGAATTCTTCTTAGCAATCGCCTATAACATTGGTTAGAATATCAAACATTAGTTATTTATCATTAAAACATTAATTAAAATTTTATAAAGAATACATATACCTGTACTTCTTTACTCGCCCAATATTGCACAAGTTTCCTCCACTAGGTTGGCACTATGTTATTAGGTACTCTAGAAGCAATGTTCGGACCATTCTTGAATGGAACCCAATACTTGGACTTTGTCTTGCTTTTATGATCTTTCCACGATGTCTTACAAAGTCGCATACAAACCTCCTTGAATTCATCTGGACAGTATACGAAGTTGTCCTACAAAGCACAAATTGAAAGCGAATTTCATCCTCATACTTATAGAGCATAAACAAATGCAAAAGCAAGCTAATAACTAATAACTAAACACAATTAACAAGAAATCAGAAATCAAATAACTAATAACTAATAACTTGGAAAAATTCAAAAATCTAAGCATAAACCCTAACCGTAATTAGCAAAAGGGACAACTATATACCTTCACCTCCTGCCAAATATTCTCCTTTATATCAACATACATCACATTCCAACTGAGATATGTAAGTGGGACTCTATACCTGCTGCGCACAATCAACCCCAATTGTCCCTTCAACTTTTTGCCATCATCCTCCACCGGCTGAAACTTATCATCAAATTTTACTTGGATCTTAGTGCCTGTACCCTATTCCTTTATCCCTCGGGCGAATCCTCGACCTCATCATGTTAAGGTAGTTGAAACTGTATGTGGAGATAAAACAGATGAAGAAGATGCTCCATCCATAGTGCGAGGTAGCAAAGGACTTGCCCGTACACGTAAAGCCTCATCTATAGTGCAAGGGGCCTTAAAGGTCTTCCTCTTTCGCTTCATCCTACAATGAAAGAAATATGAAAAGGTTAATACACAAGAAATATGGATATCAATTTACTAATAATATAACACAAGATATAAATATAAGCAAATGATACAAATCAGTTTAAGAACAAATAGAACTTGAGCAGTAAAGTTTACCTCGAAACATATGGAGAAGATGCTCCATCAATAGTACAAGGTAGCGAGGGACTTGCCCGCACACGTAAAGCCTCATCCATAATGCAAGGGGCTTTAAAGGTCTTCCTTTTTCGCTTCCTCCTAAAATGAAAGAAATATGAAAAGGTTAATACACAAGAAATATGGATATCAATTTACTTATAATATAACACAAGATACCTATTAGCATCCTCGGTCGTCTTCCTAATAATTCTTCCTTTGGGCGATATTGATAACTATCAAGAGTGCAAGTTAAATTCGAAAACAATTTAATACATGAAAAATAGCATCAACTAACAAGATAAATTCATAAAAAAAGCTCCTACGAATACCGACTAGAGAGGCAACATCAACTCCAATTTCATCTAGGACCTGTCAAGTAAATAAATAAATAAATAAATAAATAAACAAACTACCCAACATGTGTTATTCAATTAACAGTAACAAAAAACATAAATCATTTGGATTCATAAAAAACATAAACCAATAGAAGAACAAGAAAAATTAAACAATGAACCTGGTTGGTTAGCTCTTCAGTTTCCTCTTCAGTCTGCTTAGCTGGGGACATTTGCTTGCTGTAAACAAGCTTGTAATTTTGTTATTTGTTGCTTAAGATTGATTACCTAACATGCTGAAATTTTAGTTGCTGCCTGCAGAATGCAGATACAAATAAAAATAAGAAGATATATCTGAATATGAAAACAAGAAAGAGAAATACGTCCCAGAATGTACCTCATTTCTTGTTTTAGCAGTTCTTTTTATCTTTGTAACAAGTTTCTTTTCCTATTTATAATTGGATCAAACACTAAAAACTTGCAACATAAACATTACCTATAAACTCTTTAACATACTTTCAATTGCAAGGTAGTGATTTCCCTCTCAATTGCATTGGCCATTTCAAAGAATAGAGATCCGTATGCAAGTCCACAATGATGTCTCCTAAGCTCGTAACTATCAGAACTAACAATGTAATTGAATAAAAAACAACCACCACAACAAGTAAACATTCATAATAAAAAGAAAGAAAATCTTTATGAAGCTCTACACTTGATAATAAAACAACACATAAACATGTATAAATTTCTAACAAATTTAGCAATTAAGCACAAGACATTTTAGCAATATTTAAACTTTTCTTATTTGCAAATAATAAAAATCTAAGAAACATGGAGCATAGTTCAACCCTCTTTCTCAACAATCACAAATGAAGTTCAACCATCTTCATTAACATCAATTGTTGTTCCTTCTATTCCTTCTCTCACCCAACCAATTTCTTCATCACGGAGCATAGCGTTGTCTTCCAAATGTTGAGTCATATAGGGTTCAACTTGAGGGTCATCATTAGAATTCATATCAAAAAGACCTCTTTGAGACATCTTTACCACAACTTGCCATTCTGGTTCCAAGGGATCAGGAACATACCAAACTAGCTCGGATTGGGATGATAATATAAAAGGTTCATTGCTAACACGATCGGTTGGGTACAACAAACGATTGAAGTTGACTAATGTAAATTTGAAGGTGTCTTCCATTTTTCCCTTAGTGTTATCAACCCAATCACACTTAAACAACACATATTTCATATTGTTAGTGTACCGGATTTCGACAATATCAATCAACTGCCCATAGTAGTACACAACACTGACGCGAGGACTCTTGTCCTTCCGACTAGCATAACTCATTGTATCAGCCTTTAAAGCTACACCACTATTTTGAGTCACTCGACGATCATCCACAGCCTTCACATGAAAACAAAACCCATTGATAATGTAACCATTGAACCACCTAGCCAAGGTATGAGGACCATCTGCTAATCTATTGATTTTTTCAATAAATGTAATATTACTTGTCCTTCGCAAGGTTTGAACCTATTAAAAAGACAGATATAAATTCAGCTTCAACTTCAACTCAAAATTTATGTATATTTAGCTATATGAAATGAAATGTCTAAATACATACATGGTCCTTAAACTAAGTGTAGAATGTTTCGAAATGCTCAGATTGAATTTGATGATCGCTTGCATGTGGCATTTTGTTCTTAATGACTTCAAGGTGTTTGCTGTGTAAATTGAAAGAGAATAGTAAATATCATATAGATTTCACTTTAGAATTTTACAATACTGGGAAAGTGATAAATTACCTTATGAACGGTGCAACTGAACTTGTGTTGAACAACACATATCGGTGACACTGTTGTAATTCATTATCATTAAGATAAAATGTTGTACTTTCGCTTACAGCTCAACCCATGTTGTTATCACCTTCATTGTTTCTCCTCGGTCGATTAGATTTGGTTTCCACATCAAGGAGATAGTGAGAACAAAAGTTCATGCATTCTTCCATTAAATACCCCTTAGCTATTAAGCCCTCTGGATGAGCTCGATTACGCACATATTGTTTCAATGTAAGAAGAAACCTTTCAATCGGGTACATCCATCGAAACTGTATTGCTCCAGTGATCAAAGCTTTATCAGCAAGATATATAGGCAAGTGTTCCATTATGTCAAAGAAAGATGGTGAAATTTTTTTTTTCAAGATGACAAAGAGTTAAATCACTTGTACGATTCACTTTGGAGCACAATTGTCTAAAAAAAGTGCTCAACTCAATCAATGGTTCAATCACATTCTTAGGCAAGGACCTCTGTATAGCTAAAGGAATAAGTTGTTGCATCAAAATATAACTATCATGGCTCTTAAGACCCCAAATAGTTCTATCTTGTAAGCGCATATGTCGCAATATATTGGATTCATAATCGTCCGGTACTCTTACTTTCTTAAGTACTTTGAGAAACATATCTTTCTCATCATTGATAATTGTGAATTGTGCAGGAGGTATATAAACTTTATTGAACCCTCTTGACTGCAAGTGCAATGGTTTTCTAATATTCATTTCTTGCAAATCACTGTCCAAATCTCTCTCGCCCGACTAAATTTGAATCTCGATTGAATCTCACTCTCACGTGATGAAGATTTGAATCTCGCTTGAATCTCACTCTCACATGATGAAGATTTTGATCGGCTATTGATTGCAAGTGCAATGCTGATCTTTGTTGTTATGTTTGCATCCAAGAACTCAAAAAAATTCCCAATCATAGAATCATACCCAGATTGAAAATCTAAGAGAATGCCTAAATTCTTTTAGTCACACCATTATCATAGTTCTCAGCAACCACTCTTACCGATTCCCCACTGAATTAAAGATCTCTTACTCTCTGTCTCATCCAATCTTTGATTATTATACCCATTCTCATATGGGTTTATTGTTTACTATTATATGCAAGTATAGTTCAACTCTACCATATGATGAGTCTAAGTTATTCGTTACGTTTTAATCATAAACATCGTCAACTTAGTTCAACTCTATTATATGCAAGTATAGTTCAACTCTACCATATGATGAGTCTAAGTTATTCGTTACGTTTTAATCATAAACATCGTCAACTTAGTTCAACTCTATTATATGCAAGTATAGTTCAACTCTACCATATGATGAGTCTAAGTTATTCGTTACGTTTTAATCATAAACATCGTCAACTTAGTTCAACTCTATTATATGCAAGTATAGTTCAACTCTACCATATGATGAGTCTAAGTTATTCGTTACGTTTTAATCATAAACATCGTCAACTTAGTTCAACTCTATTATATGCAAGTATAGTTCAACTCTACCATATGATGAGTCTAAGTTATTCGTTACGTTTTAATCATAAACATCGTCAACTTAGTTCAACTCTATTATATGCAAGTATAGTTCAACTCTACCATATGATGAGTCTAAGTTATTCGTTACGTTTTAATCATAAACATCGTCAACTTAGTTCAACTCTATTATATGCAAGTATAGTTCAACTCTACCATATGATGAGTCTAAGTTATTCGTTACGTTTTAATCATAAACATCGTCAACTTAGTTCAACTCTATTATATGCAAGTATAGTTCAACTCTACCATATGATGAGTCTAAGTTATTCGTTACGTTTTAATCATAAACATCGTCAACTTAGTTCAACTCTATTATATGCAAGTATAGTTCAACTCTACCATATGATGAGTCTAAGTTATTCGTTACGTTTTAATCATAAACATCGTCAACTTAGTTCAACTCTATTATATGCAAGTAGAAACTCTGCCATAAAATAAGTCTAAGTTATTCGTCATGTTTCAATCATAAACATCGTCAACTTAGTTCAACTCTATTATATGCAAGTAGAAACTCTGCCATATAATAATTCTAAGTTATTCGTCATGTTTCAATCAGAAATATCGCCAACTTAGTTCAACTCTATTATATGCAAGTAGAAACTCTTCCATATAATAAGTTTAAGTTATTCGTCATGTTTCAATCAGAAACATCACCAACTTACTGATCAGTTATACTACACAAGTGTAAAAAAATCAAGTTAAAACTTTATTATTACTTCGGCTAATAACAAAAACCAAAAATCTAATGATAGAAAAACTTCAGATTGCAAGTATTCCAAGATCTTGGCAACTCTTTGCCTTCACTGTCTTCAAGTCGATATGCCCCATTGCCCAAGACTGAAGTGATTCTATAGGGTTCCTCCCAATTTGGGCCAAGCTTGCTCTCTTTGGGATCCTTCTTGTTGCCAACGACCTTCTCAGGACGAGGTCCCCAACTTGGAACTCTCCTGGGTTGACCTTCTTATTATAAGTTCTAGCAAGCTGTTGCTGGTATGCCCCCAGCTGAATTACTGCTTTCTCTCTTCTTTTTTCCAGCAGATCCAGGTCTCGGGCCAAGAATGCCTCATTGGTCCCATTCTCTACTCCCTGGGTTTTGATCCCTGGGATGCCGACATCTAGTGGAATGACTGTTTCTATGCCATAGGCCATGGCAAATGGGGACTCCCCAGTCGATCTTCTCGGCGTAGTCCGATATGCCCAGAGAACATTGGGCAACTCTTCCACCCATTTTCCCTTTACTGCTTCTAGCATTTTCTTGATCCCATCCAATATAACCTTATTTGAGGCTTCTGTCTGACCATTACTCTGAGGAAAGCTTGGGGAAGAGCAATAGTTCTTGATTTTGTATTTTGCACATAAGCTCTTGATTAGCTTACTGTCAAACTGTGTACCATTGTCAGCTATTATTGCTCTTGGGATCCCAAACTTGGTGATAATGTTCTTCCAGATAAAGTTCTTCATATCAACGTCCCGAATCTTTGCAAGGGGTTCAGCTTCTACCCACTTGGTGAAGTAATCTGTTATTACCAGCAGGTACTTCCTTTGTCCAGTTGCTTGAGGTAGTTGTCCAACAAGATCCATGCCCCATTGGGCAAATAGCCAAAAACTGGACACTGGGTTCAAGTCTGCTACTGGTTGATGTATCAAAGGTGCAAACCTCTAGCACTTCTCATACTTCTTGACATAGACTTCAGCATCTTTTTGAATGTAGGGCCACTAGTACCCCTGAGCAATGGCCCTAAGAGCAAGTGACCTGCCCCTAGCGTGGCTTCCACATACTCCTTCGTGTATTTCATACAGAAAGTTTTCAACTTGTGAAGAATGTACACACCTCAAAAGGGATCCAGTAAAAGATCTTTTGTAGAGATGTCCTTCTACTGTCAGACTGAATCTTGCCGACTTCAGTCTGATCTTGTGTGCTTCTTTACGGTCATCTGGCAGTTTTCCCTCTTTAAGGAATACTATAATTGCATCCATCCAGCTTGGTCCCATCTCCACACACATTGTTTCATGCTCTGTGTTCAGTGGTTCTATGCTTGGACCTGACAAGTGGTCCACTATTATCGTCCTTACCTCTCTAGGTTTAATTGCACTAGCCAGGTTGGCTAGAGCATCAGCATGGCTGTTGTCATCTCGGCTAACCTGCTGTAGTCGGCAATTCTAGAATAAGGCTACTAATCTGCCCATATCCTTTGCATAAGCTGACATCCTTTCATCTCGGGCCACGTATTCGCCTGTTACCTGGTTGACAATAAGCTGGGAGTCACAGAAGACTATTACCACGTTGGCTTCCATGGCTGCTGCCAGCTTTAATCCTGCGATCAGTGCTTCATATTCTGCTTCATTGTTTGAGGCCTTAAACCCCAAACGAATGGATTGTTCCAGTATCTACCCATCTGGTGATACTAGAACTACTCCTGCCCCTACTCCTTGTCAGTTTGAACTTCCATCAACAAACAGTTGAAAGGAGTCGCCGATGTAAATGTTGCAGGGCCTTAGTTTCTCTTCTTTTCTCTGTTTAGTTATTCTCAACTGGGTTCCTCCTTATTCACATAGACCTCGACTCAACGGAGCCCGATGTGTGATGACGCCTGGTGTGAACTCGGCCACGAAGTCGGCCAAAACTTGGCCTTTGATTACTGTTCTGGGTCTGAATTTCAGGTCATATTGGCCCAAAGCCACTGCCCATCTGGCTATCTGTGACAACCCTTACCACTGTTTACTAATTAAGCACTGATTACTGCTAAACTAAGACTAAACATGTTAATTGACTGACTGACTGAAATCTGGAACTGATTGATTGTCTGTATCTGTTTAAGTGCATCTCTATCTGTTCGTCTGTTAAACTATCTGTTCATGTTTTATGTTTTAAACTGCAAATTGAAGGCCTTATCGGCGGCCGAATCTGAAATTAATTAGTAATATGTGTTAATAATAATTTATGTGATTTTATGGCATATTTATTTGAAATTTGAATTAGTATGATTAAATTAGATTAAATAATGCTAAATTGCAATAGTTGGATTTATTTACCAAACTACCACTTAGTGGCCACTTTATACAAAACACATTTGAGCCTTATTACATTCAAACAAAACATTTCCTCAGCCATTCCTTGAGTCCTTAACCAACCAAGAGAGAAGAGAGGGAGAGAGTGAGAGAAATTGAGTTCCATCTTGTGAATTGCTTGGTGAATTAAAGAAATTGAAGGTTGATTTCATAGTTGAGCTTCCTACACTTGATATTCAAGGTCTAAGGTAGAGAATCCACCTTCTTAAACTTGTCTTTAAGTTAGTTCTTGCTTGATTCTTGTTATATTGATAATTGGAGTCAAAATTAGCTTAATATGTTGAATTGAGTAGGAATTCATGCATGTATGTTGCCATTCCTGAGTTTTGAAGCTATTATTCATGAAATTCCTCATGCATGTCCATATTTTTGCATTGGACCATGAGTTCATCTTGTTTTTGGAGAAATTGGCTCATTTGAGCATGTATTTGAAGCTTGAAGTTGTTTAAAATTCATGCATGTAAAGTTCTTGCTTTGTTCTTGAAGTTTGGTTTGAATTGAGTTTAATTGAATTACCTTTGGGCTTTGATTTTACAAATTGATCTTTGAAACATGTCATAATATGAGTTTTGAAGTGTTTTCCAGAAAATTAGCCCAAAAGGATCGAATTTAGTACGTTGGAACTTGTTTTTGAGCTTGAGGTTCAAATCTGGAAATTCCAGAATTTGAACTTCCGCTCGAGCGGGGTTACTGGCGCTCGAGTGGGAAAATCGTGGTCCCAGCACTTTCATTTGTTTTACAGTACGCTCGAGCGTAATAATGTACGCTCGAGCGGGGAGTTGTGTCACATGCTCGAGCGGGTGTCGAGCGCCCATCGAGCGTGATTTTCACCCATCCAGTACTTTTGTCACGTTTTGCATACCGCTCGAGCGGGAAGGTTTAAGCTCAAGCGGAGAATTTTGTTTGCATGTCCGCTCGAGCGGGTAAACCCATGCTCGAGCGAGAACCTTGTTTTCTGAAAATTTGTTAAGTGTTTTAAAGGTGCATCTTTGTATCCTCATTTCATCCTAGGCATTTTGACCTAGTTTAAGGCATCTTAATGAGGATATTGATGTAGAACCACTCTGAGGCAAACTAGGGATTAAGTTATTATTTTCCCAACTGTGTAGCTTAGTGTGTGTTCATTCTGCAACTGTGTAGGGTTGGCATCCGGAGACGCGCACTAGCTTATCTGTAGCCCAGAACTCTATGAGTAACAATGTTGTAAAGATATGTTTGAAAATGAATATTTTCTGAATGATCAACTGAACTGTTTACTATTAACTGAATGAATATTTGTCCTCTATTCTGAACTGTATTGTGGCATCCTTAGCAACTACTATTACTGTTACTGCTACTGTTACAGAGATCTCTGTTAGTTCCTATTTTGGAACTTCTGTTTACTGTTATGATGGCCATTATTGACTGTTCAGTCTTTCAAGACCTACTGTTTACTGTACTGTTCTGCTATTGGATGTACCACATATGACTGTTATGGCTGAATGACTGATATACTGATTCAATGAACTATTTTCGTTACTGTAAGGACATTCATTCTTAACCTCTTTACACATTACGTTATTCACTGGGCTTTAGCTCACTGTTTATATATATGTAGGTGTTCAAGCACTAGACCGGAGCTAGGAGCGTGGGTTAGACTCCCTTTTGTCAAAGCCAACCACTGTGCCTCACCGCGAGGTTCCGAGCCTGTCAAGCTAGGGCTTTTGGGGTCTTTTAGTTTCCCCTTTTTTGTATCTGTTTTGTAATTACTGTATAGACTGAATGGTGTTGTACTGTACTGTTCTAATAGGGATTAAGTCCTTGTCCTGAATGATTGTACATTTTGTACATACTGTTTTGGTACAGATTGTATATATATATATATGAAAAGTCTTTTTACATACAGACTGTCACAGCTCATTGGACATCTTTTAATTACTGTTTTGGCTTCCGCCTGCCCCTATACTCTGTATTACTGTATTACTGTTAAGCAGGCCTTCGGTAATCTCGGATTACTGGCCGGTTACGGTGCTAAACCCATAGGGGCGAGTTTGGGTCGTGACACTATCCTTCCTGTCAGATCTCCCTACTAGAACAGGGATTTCAAGGGATGTTCAGTTAACACCACAATTTTGTGGGCTTGAAGTAATGATTCAGCTTCTTGGAAGCCATTACTAAAGCCAATGTTAACTTCTCCAAGGGTAGATATCTGGTCTCTGCATCTGTTAGGGTCTTACTCACATAGTAAACTGCCCTTTGCTCTCCCTTTTCTTCTCTAATCACTACTGCACTCACCACATGCTCTGAAATTGCCAAGTATAAAAACAACTCCTCTCCAGGTACTGGATTTGAGAGAACTGGAGCTGTGGTTAAATACTTCTTCAAGTCGGCCAAGGCGACTTCGCACTCTTCTATCCACAAGAAGTCTGTGGATTTCTTTACTAAGTTGAAAAAAGGTTTGCATTTTTCAGAGCTTCGGTTTATGAATCTATTCAGGGCTGCAGTCCTTCCAGTCAACATCTGTACTTGCTTTGCCGATGTTAGGCTCTTCAATTCCAAAATAGCCTTGATTTGATCGGGGCTAGCCTCAATGTCCCTTCTGGTAACTAAGTATCCTAAGAACTTACCAGACCCAACTCCAAATGCACACTTTGATGCATTGAGTCAGAGCCGATTTGTGCTAAGGATATCAAAAACTGCCTTTAAGTCCTCCAGATGATCCTCAGGTTCCTTGGTCTTCACGACCATGTCATCTATGTATACCTCTACTGTTATGCCAATTAGATGTCTAAACATTTTGGTTACCAACCTCTGGTAAGTTGCTCCTACATTTTTTAACCCAAAAGACATTACTCTATAGCAATACAGCCCTTTTGGAGTGATAAATGCAGTCTTCTCCTCGTCTGGGGGGTACATAGCTATCTGATGGTACCCCTGTATGCATCTAGGAAGCTCATCCTTCCATGTCCTGAAGTGGCATCCACCAATTGGTTGATCTTGGGTAGTGGAAAACTGTCTTTAGGACAAGCCTTGTTCAGGCTGGTGAAGTCCACACAGACCCTCAACTTCCCATTCTTTTTCTTCACAACCACCGTATTTGATAACTATGTCGGGTAATTACCTCTCGAATGGCCCTGGCCTCCAGAAGTTTATCCACTTCCTTTTCTACTGCTTTGACATGCATTAACGTCGGCCTTCTTGCTCGCTGGATGACAGGTTTAGCCGACTTGTCCACATTCAGTCTATGGCAAGTGACCTCGGGGTCAATGCCAGACATCTCGTACGGCGTCCAGAAAAACACCTCAATGTTTGCTCTAAAAAACGCCTCTAGCTCTTTTTACTCTTTCTTGGCCAAGCCCGAGCTGAGAAGGAAGAAGCGCTCTTCATCCCCTTGTTGGACAAGGATTTTCTTCAGGGCTTCCTCACTCTTCTCGGCTGGCTCTTTGCCGACATCGTCTAGGACTTCCATGTCCTCATCTTCAATCTTTGCGGGCTTTGCTCCTCGTATGTTGCAGGTTGATTTCATTGCTGCCATGGAGTAATTCTTTGCCTGCACTTGATCCCCTCTGACCTCCTCAATTCCATGCTCTGTTGGGAATCACAACAATGGGTGCAATGTTGAGGGAACAACCTCCATTGCATGCAGCCATGGCCTTCCCAAGATAGCATTATAAGGGGATAGAGTGTCAATTATTGTGAACTCAATTTTTATCTTCTTGGTGCCAGCCTGCACTACCAAACTAACTGCTCCCAAGGGCCATGTCGGCGTTCCATTGAACCCGACCATTAGACTGTTGGACTGCTCCAAGTCATCCCGGTGAAGGCCAAGCTCCTTGTAACATCTGACATACATGATGTCACATGAGTTACCCTAGTCAATTAAGATGCGCTTTACTTGGCACTCCCCAACCTGAAGGGATACTACCAAGGCATCGTTGTGTAGATGTTGCACCATCTCTAGGTCGTCTTCAGTAAAGGACACCACTAGTCCCTGGCACTCGTCTGCCCTAGGTCTTTTCTGCTGGACCTGGTACACATGCTTTAAGTGTTTTACCTTCTGAGTCTCCCCATGTATTTCGTTCTTATTGACCTCTGAGTGCATCACATTAATCACTCAAGGTCTGTCTGTTTGCAGTTGTGGTGCTGGAGGAGATGGTGCTGTCGGTGCCTGAGGCAGTCTTGCATGTTCTTCCCTTGTACTGGCCTCATCTATAAGGTTCCTTAAATGACGTTGCCTTACCAGGTCTTCCAGATGTGTCTTCAGGGCTCTGCACCCCTAAGTCAGATGCCCATCTTCGTTGTGGTAAGTACAATACTTGCCAAGGCTTCATCCCATAAATTCACCAGGGGCCCTTACTGGTGCTCTATAATAAGGCTAGTTTCGGATTTTCTCCAAGACTTTGTAAATTGGGATTCAGAATATGGTTGTGACTGCCTGCGCAGTCCTTAATCCTGTTTTTTGCTTGTTGTATTTGCCATTACCTCGGCCTTGCTTCGGCGAGCCATTTCTCTTCTCTTGCTTTGACGCATTTGTCTCCAGCGTGTTTTCCTCGGCTCTGGCATACTTCTCTATTCCAACCATTAGTTCTTCCATACTTTTTCGTAAAGCCTTGCCAGTGATTTTCGAAGTAGGCAATCATCTTTTAGGCCGTTCTTAAAAGACATGACCGCTATTTCTTGGCTACATCCTAGTATGCGGTTGAATACCTCATAGTACCTCTTGGCATAGGCCCTAAGGCTTTCATCCTCGTTGATTTTCAGAGCCATTTGGGAGTCCACCCTTAATGGTTGTAATTTGTTTGTCACAAACCTGGCCACGAACATGTCGGCCAGGCCTTCCTAGGTTTTCACAGTCCCTTTCAGCAACTTGTGAAACCAGTTTGATACAATTTCCCCGAAGGACGAGGGGAACACCTTGCAGAGTAATGGGTCATTCCCGGTGTATAGGGCCATCGAGTTCAGGTACAAACCGACGTGAAAGTTGGGGTCCGACTTATCGTCGTATATCTGAAACCTCGGCATAGTAAACAGCTTCGGGGCCTCGAATTTGTCCAACTTTACCGAGAACGGCGTTCTTGGCTTGACTGGGGAGGTTACCTTGGCATTTTGTTGTTTCCTTTGGAGGTAATCCCTCAGATCCTCCTTGGTCTGTCCAGGAGCTCGGCTATCTTCAGATTTTACCCATCTCGGCGCGCTGCTTCCAGTGTCATTGTGAGTCCTCTTGGATCTCTCTCCGTTAGTCGCGTCGAAACAGAGTTCATTCCCCTGAACATGCCGATGTTCTTTGGGGTCAACTTCTTTGGTACGATGCGTCTTCCGTGAATCTCCAGTTATTGACTTTCCTTGCCCGACCTCCTTGGAAGGCCGGTGAAAGTGTTCCTTGGTCCTGGTGTGCTGGGGGGCTACGGAGACTATTTTCTACCCTCTCTTCTGGGCATTGTTCTTCGCCGCTAGAATCGGCGTGTCTTGCAGCGGGAACGGTGGCTGCATGATGTTGTTCTGCATCATGAAATTGACGACCGTTTGTAGGTCTACCAATTTATTTGCCATTCCCTTTATCTCTTCGTCCCTTTGTAGGCATCTATCTTTCTATACTTGGAGGTCGTCCTCGTTATAATACCCACATCGGTCTGATTTCTTTGGTACGTCACTTTCCTAGCCGACGTCATTTTCTCCGTGATTCTTATGACGAGTCTCTTTGTTGCAGTTCTCTTCTTCGACGTCAAGGTCAATATGTTTTCCACTCCCGGTAGGAGTGTCGTCCCCAACCTTCTCTTTCTGTCCGTCGTTAGTTATCTATTCTTCTTTCTTTCCCACAGATGGCACCAAATTGTATGAGTCGATTTCTAACCACACTGCCAAATTGGAACTCAGCTAGAGACACACTGGCATAATAGATTAAGCTCGAATGACTTATCACAAAAAGAAGAGATTTCGGCAGTGGTTCCTCCACCTGGGGGCATTCTGACGATCAAGTCAGTTATCTCTCAAAGATAGCAAAAGTGCTTAACTCACTATTCAGAATACAAAAGGCGTACCTTAGACCCATGGGGGTGCTTCTCTTTTATAGCCAACATTGACCTAATCCCAATAGAAGCCTAGCTTCAATGGACTTAGGATTACTGCTAATCTTGGACTCCCAGTGGGATTAAGATAAACTCTCTAAGAGTCTTATCCTTACCCAAACTGAAGTCCTTTCCCATTCTAGGACTCTTGTCCTTTATCCACTTATCCCAGATTCCAGTATTCTCGCAGATAACCTCGGCCTAACCGAGATCATCTCGGCATCATAACCAGAACACGTAGCACCCCGGTTGGCACTTCGGTGACATCTCGGCCACGTGTTGTCATTCAAAAAATATGTCCCCACACTATATAAATAATATCACATAATATTTTGAATGTAATAATTATATGAAATGCCAAGCTAAGCATAACTAATCAATTTTTTTCTTGTCAAGTTCTTGATAGAGATGGAGAGAGGGCAATAAATATTGCAGATGAGCAACCATACTTTGTTTGTGATAGCTTCAGAAGACTGGAATTTTTATCATTAAGGGCGATTAGTGAAGATAACGCAAGAGAAATATTAAACATTTATAGTTTATAATTTTAAATTTATTTAATGATATGATAAAGAGAATTGAATCTGAATAGTTGAGTGTGTAATTAATTAAAAACTAATAAATGCCATTGTGGTAAGATCGTAAGAGTTTATTTTAGTATAATAATATTTTGTATCAAGAAGAGCTTCTTTGGTTCCAAAAGTCCAGAGCCAATTGGATAACTACGGGAGAAAGGAGTACCAGGTTCTTCCATGTTTTCGCTTTGGCTAAAAGAAGAAACTCAAGGGTGATTACCCTTAAAGATGATGGTGGTTATTGGGTTTCAAATCCTGTTGACCTTAAAAAGCTTGTTGGTGATCATTTTGAGGGGATGTTCATTTCTTCATCCTCTGTGGAAAGGGAGGTGTGGAGCTATGGTACTAGCTCTAATTTCTCAAATGACGAGAATACTGATCTTTGTAGACCTCTTTCCAATGAGGAGATTTGGAAAGCTATGAAATCTATTAAAGGGTTCAAAGCCCCTGGGTGTGATGGTATTCAAGCTATTTTTTATCACTCCTATTGGCATATTGTGGGAAATTTTGTGTGTAGCTTTATCAAATCTTGTTTTAGTTCCTGTGGTATACCTCCAAAAATAATCAAAACCCTGATTACCCTTATTCCAAAAGTTGATAATCCTGAAACCATTAAACAATTTAGACCTATTAGTTTGTGTAATGTGCTTTATAAAACCCTCACCAAAGTTCTTGTGAATAGGCTCAGACCCCTCCTTGATAAAATTGTTAGCCCAAACCAAAGTAGTTTTTGTCCTTGGAAGGTCCACTAATGACAATATCATCATTTCCCAAGAAATTATCCATACCCTTAGATCCAAGAAAGAAAAGAAAGGTGAGATGATTTTCAAAATTGACTTGGAGAAAGCCTATGACAATGTGTCATGGACTTTCCTTCGGGACACCTTAATGGAGCTTAAACTGAATATGCATTGGGTGGAGTTGATTATGAATTGTGTTACTTCTGGGAATTTCACTATTCTTTGGAATGGAGAACGTGTGCGTGATTTTCATCTGAGGAAGGGACTCCGTCAAGGAGACCCCCTTTCCCCCTTTCCCTCTATCTCTTTGTCTTATATATGGAGACGCTCTCAAACTTGATTCTTGATAGAGTCAATTGTGGCGAGTAGAAGGGAATCAAGGCTTTTGTTAGAGGCCCTGAAATTTCTGACTTGTTTTTCGCTGATGATCTTTTATTATTTGCTAAAGCAGACACTAAAAATTGTGAGACCATTATGGAGGTTCTTCAATACTTTAGTACTCACTCAGGGTTAAAAATGAACTTGGCTAAGTCCAAATTATTTGTATCTCCAAATGTGTGCAATTCTATGGCTAGGAACTTGAGTATTTTTTGTGCCATCTCTATAACCCAAGATTTGGGAAAGTATGTTGGGATACCTCTGCTCCATAAGAAAGTAACCAGAGCTCATTTCTCTTCTATTTTTGATAAGCTTCAATGGAAGCTCTCAAGTTGGAAAGCTAATATGCTGTCCTTGGCAGGTAGAGCCGTGCTTATTAAGTCAGTGACTGCTGCTCTTCCTGCTTACACTATGCAAACCATGAATTTACCTGTTAATGTGTGCAATGACTTGGGCAGAATCAACCACAACTTTCTTTGGGGAGATGTAGGAAATTCTAAAAAAGTTCACTTGATAAAATGGAATACTCTGTGCAAAAACAAGAAAATGGGAGGCCTGGGCATTAGAAAGGCTAAGCATTACAACATTGCTTTACTTTCTAAGTTGGGTTAGAAGTTACTAAATGGTGAAACTTGTTTGTGGACTAAAGTGCTTAAGGCCAAATACCTACAAGAGGGGTCTCTTCTTGACTATTCTAGCAAGAGAATAGATTCTCACACTTGGAAAGGTATCCTTAATACTAGAGAGACTCTCGCTAAAGGTAGCAAGTGGTGTGTTGGGGATGGTTCTCACATTTCCATTTGGTTTGATTGGTGGTGTGGGGAGAGTATTTTAGCATCACTCTTCCCTTAATCACTTCTCATTAATTTTGATACTGTTAACCTACTTTTAGATGAGAAAGGTTGGGATCTCATTAAATTGAACTCTAAGCTTCCTAGGGAGGCTGTTGATCTTGCTCTTAAAGTTCATTTACCTAGATTTGTTACTTATCCGAATACACCTCATTGGCATGGTTCTAGTTCTGGTGATTTTTCCACAGCTTCAGCTTATGAGATTGTTGTCACTCATGAGATCGAAAATTGTAACTGGCTTTGGTTGTGGAGGTTGAGACTCCCCCAAAAAATTAAGGGCTTTGTGTAGCTTGCCTTGCATGGCAAGTTACTCTCGAATAGCCAAAGAACCAAGAGAGGTCTTACTGACTCTGCTGAGTGTAGCAGATGTGATTGTCAGTGGGAAGATATTGATCATATTTTTAGAGATTGCCCTAAAACAGCCTATATCTAGAGCAGTATGGGTTGTTTGGAATGGTTGTCTAGGGATCGGCATACTCCTTTGATAAATTGGTGGAATCAAATCTTAAAAACCAACTTTCTTCTAATTTGGATCCTACTCTTTTTGTTGTTACTCTTTGGCAAATTTGGAAAGATCGTAACAAATTTTTTTTTGAAAATGTTGATCTCTATTGGTATCAAAGTATTATGTTTTCTAGTAAATATGCTTTTGATATCAAGGAATCTTTTAAACCTTCTGTTTTGCATCCTACTATTTGTGATGTGGTTATCAATTGGTGCCCTCCTTGTGTAGGTAGACTAAAGTTGAACACTGATGGTAGCACAAAAGGAGACCCTGGGGAAGGAGGCTTTGGTGGTCTTATTCGAGATGAGAAAGGCATATGACTCATTGGTTATTATGGGAAGCTTGATGTTTGTACAAGTTTAGAGGCGGAGCTTTGGGCTATTTACCGAGGCTTAACTATTGCCTTCGAGAAGGGGTATAAAGATCTCACTATTGAGACGGATTCATCATCTGCAATTGAGCTTTTGAAAGAAGGATCCGTGGTCTCCTCTTCGGTTAAAAGCTTGGTGGAGGACTCTAAATTTCTTATGCAAAGGTGTGGCTATACCATTCAACATGTTTTACACGAAGGAAATAATAGTGCGAATGGCCTTGCGAAGTTGGGAGCTACTCAAGCTGAGCCTCTTGTTGTCATAGATGAAGCCCCTGTAGAAATTAGAGGGCTAATGATAGCAAACATGGTTGGACAGGGTACCTTAGGCCATGATTGGTGTACCTCATCTGTTTGTGCTTCTCTGTTTATTTTTCTTTCTTTAGTTTCCTTTGTCTGTTTTCCTTTTCTGATGTACCAAAAAAAAAAAAAAAAAAGGTAAGAGTTTATTTTAGAGTTTTAAATATTTTTTAATTTATTTTATATAATTGGTTTTATTATAAAAGTTGGTAAATGTGTCCATTTTGTTTCGTTCGTTTTTGCAATCTATTTTATGAAAAACTTAAGTTGCGTTTGGTTTGTATTTTGATATAAATTTTAAATTTTTTTTTTAAAAGAAAATTTAGAAATATTTTTGGTTTGTTTGATTGTATATTTTGAAAATAGTTTTGGAGTTTGAGAGTTTGAAATGATTTAATATTTTGTTGTAATTAAGTAGATGTGTGTGAGAGAAAAAGTAATTGAGAATGAGAGAAGAAAAAAAAAAATTGATTGATGTGTAATAAAGAGAGAAGTAATTTTAAATTTTTTTTAAAAAAATTTGTAAGCAAACATGTTTTTAAATTTTTTTTTTTTAAAAATATATTTCAAAACATAAACCAAACACACCCTTAATATTTTTTTGTGCAAAAATAATAGGGCCAAACTCCACCTCACCAGCAAGGATCTTCACCAACAATTTTTTTGAATGCGTCTTCAGTATTCACATACTTTTCAGCCTAAGGATTTTCTTGATGCGCAAAGATTTGTGAAAATAATCAGAGACAAAATGGCCTTGTTTGGTTTGTTTTTGAAAAATAAATTTTAGAGGAAATTTTTTGAAATTTTGTTTAGTTTTGTGATTTTAAAAAAAAAAATTGAAAATTATTTTTTATCTCCTACATATTAATCAATTACTTTTTCTCTTTTCTCTCTCATTTTCAATCACTTTTTCTGTCATACACATTTACTCAACTATAATAAAATATCAAATCATCTTAAACTCCCACACTCTAAAACTATTTTCAAAATATACAACCACACAAACTACTAAAAAGTTTCTAAACTCTTTTTCCAAGTTTTTTTTTGAAAATTTATATCCCAAAACCAAACTAAACACATCCAATATTTTGGGTATATTGTGGGTGTTTGGGAAGTGAGTTTTTTTTATAAGTTTTTTTAGTTGTAAGATATTATTGGAGAAATTTTTTTTTATGTTTGGAAAAATAGTTTGATTTTTTGTAGTTTGATTGATGTTTATGAGAGAAAAAGTGAAATGATTATAGGATTTAATGTGATATTTTGTTTGTATTTTTTTTTTTAGTTTTGTAAAATATTTGTCTTGTAGTGAAAAAAACAAAAAAAAAAAAAAACTCAAAAATCAAGTTCTCATACACTTACAAATATAACCACTCAAGGTGTGTTTGGTTTGTGTTTTAAAATAAATTTTCAAAAAATTTTTTTAGGGAGAGTTTAAGGGTTCGTTTGGTTTGAATTTCGGAAAAATTTTTGAGAAATTTTCTCTACAAATAAGTTTTTAAAAGTAATGAAACCAAACAAATTTTCCCAAAAAAATTTCTCAAAACTTGTAAACCAAACAAGTTTTCCAAACAAATCTCTCTCTCACACACATCAAATCAATCACTTTTTCCAAAACTCTCTCTCAAAATAATTTTCCAAAACATCTTTTGAAAAAAACCAAACCAAACAACTTTTCGTACTTTTTATCTCTAAAACACATCTCTCAAACACAAACCAAACATACCCTAAATTTTTTTTTGATTTATTTAGTTATATATTTTGAAAATAATTTTAGAGTATGGGAGTTTGAGATGATTTGATATTTTGTTATAGTTGAGAAAATGTGTGTAAGATACAATTTAAAAAAAAGAAATTTGGAAATTTTTTTCAAAAAATTTAAATTAAACAAAATTTTAATTTTTTTTAAAAAATTGTATCTTAAAATAGAAACCAAGCAAGCCGTCAATTTTTTTCTTTATCTTCTATAGAGAGAGAGAGAGAGAGAGAGAGAGAGATATGAGTACGCAAACTTTGCTTGTGATAGCCTTTTGAAGACTGGAATTTTTATGATTATGGGCGATTAGTCCAAAATTGAGACAGAGCAAGCGGCAGAGCATGTGCACCATCAATCATCAGTCAAATAAGTTGAAAAGTGGAAAGCTAGAACACTGTTTGTGCAGATTAGGTCGCGGCATTTGGCATGTGGCGTCACACAGCTCAGCAAGATTAGGAAAATATCTCATCCATCTGTCACGAAAAGTTAGGCCTCGTTTGGAATGTCTTAAAAAAATTAAAAAATTATTACTTTATTTAAGTCATATTATTTTATTTAAATCACACTATCTCTTTATCACATCATTTTAAATTCAACTTATATTTTATAAAAAATTAAAAAATATACTTATTTAGTACATCTTAAACAATCTGAACCTAACTTGTTAGATAGTTTATTAGACAACTAGAGGAAAGAAAAATGTGTATAAATCTTTCAGTGATGTAACTGAGAATTTTCTATGATGCACAAAAATGGTTTTCATATATAATATATTAGCAGTTGTGACACGTGATGCGTGTGTAATTTAAATAAATATAAATAAAATAAAACGTTTATCATATATTGTGTGCTAGTTAAATAGTAAGAGTCTTATTCATTTGATATAAATTTAAGGTTCAAATCCCCTCTTCTCATTTATCTAATTTTTTTTCTATTTTAAATAAAAAAATAAACACGTAACAGTATAAGAAACAAAGATTTCAAAATACCATAAGAGATATCCACTCTATAATAATATAAATAGATAAATTAATTTTAATCATTAGATTCAAATTAGCAGAACTTTAGACCATTTATTGGTAATGATTAAAATTAAATTCGCAAAACAAGATAGTTTTGTGAAAAACGAGGTGGCTTTTAGAGAACGAATGTTGCGTTTGGTAATAGAATTGTATTTTAAGTTTGTAAGTTTTAAAATTATGATTTAAGTGTGTAAAATTTGTTAGATTATGAGTTTTGAAAAGAGTTTTGAATTGAGTTTAAATTGAGTGATGTGGCATATGATATTTGATTAAAAAATTTACAACTCATAACTAAATATATAACTTAAAATTCTATTCAAAACATATAAAAAATTGTAAAAAAATTTCGGAAAATATTTTTTATTCAAAATATAAAAATAACAAGCGTCAAAAGAAAAAAAAACATAGTTCCGGTCAACTAGCCGGACAACTGTCCGAGTGAATAACCAGATGGATGAGTTTTCAAACGCGGATATGAAAATGATTTTTAAAACGCGAAACCAAACGCAACATTCAAATCAGTGGGTGAAATTATAATTTCAGAGTCCCACCAAACACAGCCAAAATGAGTTTAACTTATTAGTACATCCTATTGTACTTAACATTCAATATAGCAATAGTTACCACTTAGCCCTTGTTTAGCATGTACTTGTTTTAGTTTAAGAGTAAAAAAATTACTAAAAAATTAAAAAATTTATAACTTATATAAAAAATTTAATGATTTCATTTTCTCTTTACTTTTTGTATATCTTTTCGTAAAAAATTAAAAAATCATTTCAAATGCATTAATTTTTTTACTTTATATTTTAGTCAAAAATTTAAAAAGCTATTAAACTAGCCTATTCCCAAACCAGGCCTTAATAAAACTCTACTTAGGCCTCGTTTGGGAACATGCTTTTTAGTAACTATTTGGTTTTTTAGCTAAAATGTGATGTAAAAAAATTAGTATGTTTGGGATGACTTTTTGACATTTTACAAAAAGATGTGTAAAAAGTAAAGAGAAAAGAGAATCTTTAATTTTTTGGTATAAATTGTTAATTTTTTAATTTTTTTAATAACTTTTTAATTTTTTAACTAAAAAAAGCACTCGTTTAAAAAAATCACTTGTCAAACGAGGCCTTATCATTAAAAAAAGACAAAGTCATCTTCAAATAACAAAATAGTTGAACAAGTAAACGGTAATAGTTTTGAAAAATATATTAATTCTATTATATTTTAATAAATTTAGGGATATTATATGGTGTGTGAATATCAATTAATTTACAAATTCAATAACTTCTATAAATATTAATTGTGAACAATAAGCATAATAAATAAAAAAACATATAAATAAATTTAATTTTATTAAAAATTTATAAAAATAAATTAGTTAGTAAATCTAGTTAAATATGTAGTATTCACTAGTTTTGAAACAAAAATATGAAATTTCAACTTACCAGCCTCCGTTTGGGAAGTGGGTTAACTTTTTGCCTTTTTAATTTTTTTAACTGTTTTAACTTGGGCTAAAAAACTTGGTTTGGGAAGGACTTTTTGATTTTTTTGACTTTTTTTATGAGGGAAGAGTGTAATGATTATGAGTTGAATGTGAAATTTTATTTATTGTGACTAAAATAACCTATTTTATCTTTTGTAGCTAAAATAACCCTAAACCTCCTTGCCAAATGGAAGCTTTACTATTCCACAAAATTCACTCATGTATTAGCAAAATTCACCTAACCTTTTAGGTAGCTAGTAAACTAATAGTATTAAATTATAATAAAATTTGAAAACTTCTAAAATAAATATGAAATTTATAAAGTAGAAAGTAAAAAAATGTATATAATAAATACAAAATTTTACATTTTTTTTTTGTATACTTTATATAATTTATATGAATTTCATATCAAATTGTTTTGAAGTTTTAATTATTTCACAATTTTTTATGAATTTACTATGCACAATCAGATATCTCTATTTTATTTTAACCTTCTATGATGTTTTTAATACAATTTTAAGGTTTTGTTATAATAATATTTCATCTAATTAAAGAAAATTATGAGGTTTTACTAAGTCGTAAGAAAAATAAAATATGATGAAATAATAAGTGAAGTCTGATTGAGTGGTAAGTATAATTTAAATGAGTAGTAAATCTAGTATGATAGAGTAACAAGTCATGCTTAATTGAGTAGTTAGTGGATATATATATATATATTTTTTCTTTTAAACTTTAAAACCAATTGTAACATTACTTATCACTTAGGCCTTGTTTGGGAACAGACTAATTTAGTAACTTTTTAGCTATTTGGCTAAAAAGGTAGGTAAAAAAAACTTGTATGTTTGGAATGACTTTTTGGCTAATTACGAAAAGATGTGCAAAAAGTAGAGAGAAAAGAGAATCTTTGACTTTTTGGTATGGGTTGTTGGCTTTTTGGCTAATTTAGTAACTTTTTGGCTAATTGGCTAAAATAGCCTCTTGCCAAACGAGGCCTTAATATAACATTACTTACAACTTATTGAGATAATACTTACTATCCATAAACACAATAGTTACCATTTATTCTCATTGTATTTACACCATTCGTTCTACTTACCACTCAGTAGTAAGTGAAATCTTAAGTAATTAATTAAGTCTAATAGAGTAGTAAGTGAACATTTTAATTTACTTTAAAACCAATTGTGACATCACTTATCACTTATTATAACAATACTTACAACTTATTGAGATAAGAGTAATATTTGGGACACCAAAATTTTTACTAAATGTTTTACCAAATGTCTCACATGGGGTGGGTCCCACATGGTCCCACATAAGTGTGGGGTCCACATCCATGTGAGATACTTGGTAAAACATTTGGTAGAATTTTTGGGACATCTAGCATTTTCCTTGAGATAATACCCAAGTCTAATAAAATAATAAGTGGACATTTTAATTACTTTTAACTAATTATGACATTATTTACCATTATAGCAATACATATAATTCATTGATATAATACTTATTATTCATAAATACAATATTTGCCATTCGTTTAATTGCATTAACCACCAATTATGACTTTACTTACCATTTGTTATTGTCACGACCCGACCCGACCCACCCAGTACTTGGAGGTTAGATGTCACATCGAATTGATAACTAAGGTTATCAAAGGCCATCTCTTAAATTAACATATTAATAACGCAGCGGAGTAAAATAAAATTGTACCTAAATAAGTAGTGAGAGGGTAATTTATAATGGCCGAGCTAAGTCCATCTGTTAGAATGGACCGAGCTAGGTGCAATCTCTTAGTTATTGGGCTGCGTCGTAGGCCGATGCACTAAATAGAGTATCTCGGTCCTAGGCTGAGCAGGTATTCAGCTAAAATTTGGACCGGGTTATTTATACCCAAGTGGGACCGAAGTAGGACTAAAGCAGAGGACCGAATTGATTTCCGCTCGGTAAAGCGTCATTTTCATTGTTCAAAACTTAGAGCAGGGTTTCTTTAGTTCGGTTTACCGTGCTACTAGTTGGTGTAAAGGAGTGACAACCATCTCACCTGGTTAGTAGTGAGTAGGGTGTCATAAGGCTAGATGTTATCCTTATAAGAGTGATTCCTAGGAGGGCTCTGCTAGGGAGAGTTAAAGTCCTACTAGGATTGTGCTAGGCAGAATCTATAAAAGCTCATGGCAAGACCAATGTAGAGGTAACACAATTCTTACTCTCAAATACACAGAACTTTTGTGTCTATTGCCTATTTTGCTAACTTAGGCATCAGAGAGGTTCTCGGCACACACTCGCCGGCTAGCTCACGTTTGTGTTTTCAGGTAATAAAGCGACGACGTTAAGAGGAATGCAAACTTGATCAACAGGATTATACGAGAAGATTATTTCGTGCTTGTACAATTGGCGTCGTCTGTGGAAAGACACACAAAGAACAAACCTTTTGATTGAGTTTCCTCTTTAATTAAAATCTATGGTGCACAATGAAGACTTAACACATTTTGTTATTGATGGGGAAACCCTGGAAGGCGGCAGGAGTTGCGAAAGTTTACCTTTTATCCCGTCTATGAAAAAATTAGATCCCTAGCGACATAATCCACGAAGGGACACGAGAAACACAGGGATCGAGTCCTCATCGCTCTCAGAGCCCTGATAGGCAGAGGCGAATGATGGATCCTCAGGTTCTGGAGGATCGCGTAAGTGTCACGACTCAAACCCGCCCCTATGGGTTTAAGTATCGTAACCGGCCAGTAATCCGTGATTACCAAAGGCCTGCTTAACAGTAATGACAGTAATACAGAGTAAAGGGGCTAGCGGAAACCAAAATAGTAAATAAAAGATGTCCAATGAGCTGTGACAGTCTGAATGCAAAAAGACTTTTATAAACGAAACACATTCATAAACAAAAGATATATACGTCATGCATACAAACATTCAGGTTAGGGACCAAATCCCTACACCGTAGCTATAAAGTCAAGTCTCAAACATTTATTATAGAACAGACACAAGGGTGAAACTAGGACACCACAAAACAGCCTTTGCTTGAAACGACCTGGAACCTCGCAGTGAGGCACAATGGTTGGCTTAGACAAAACAGAGCTAACCCGACGCTCCTAGCTCCGGTCCGGTGCCTGGAAACCTACATATATATATAAACAGTGAGCTAAAGCCTAGTGAATAACAGTTATGTAAAGAGATTAAGAATGAATGTCCTTTCAGTAATTAAACAGTCATGTTAGTCACTTGGAAAACCATAACAGTCATATGTGGTACATCCCATAGCAAAACAGTACAGTAGGTCTTAATAGACCGAACAGTCAGTTGATGGCCATCATAACAGTAACAGTAATGGTTCCAAACATGGGAATCGACAGAGATTTCTGTAATAGTAGCAGCAACAGTACAGTAACAGTACGTTGCTAAGGATGCCACGAATACGATTTTACAAATAGGACAAACATTCGTTCATTAAACAATAACATTTCAGTAAAGAGTACAGTTGATCATTCAGAAAATAATCATAATTGAACATGTTTTTACAACATTGTTACTCACAGAGCTCTGAGCTATAAGCAGCTAATGAGCGTCCTCGGATGCCAACCCTACACAGTTACAGAACGAACACACATTAAGTTACACACTTGGGATTAACATCTTAGTCCCTAACTTGACTTGGTGTGGTTCTATAACATTATTCTCATTAAGATGCCTTAAACTAGGCCTAGGAACGCCTAGGATGGAATGAGGATGCAAAGATGCACTTTAAAACACTTTTCAAAATTTACTGAAATAGGGGTCCACGCTCGAGCGTGGCTTTCTACGCTCGAGCGGACATGCAGACAAAGGATCTCCGCTTGAGCATGACTTCCTTCGCTCGAACGGACTGTAAACTTCATGAAAAGTATTGGATGCATGCAATTCACGCTCGAAGGACGCTCGACCTCCGCTCGAGTGTGAGACTCAGGTCCTCGCTCGAGCGTGAACTCTCTCGCTCGAGCGGACTGCAAAACACATGAACTTCTGGGCATATGCATTTCACGCTCGAGCGTGACTTTCCACGCTCGAGCAGAGATGCATAACTCAGAGTGTACGCTCAAGCGTGAAGTCCTACGCTCGACCGTGGGTCCAAAATCTGGAATTTTCAGATTCATCCCCAAGCACAAAACTCAACTTTAAAAGCCTCAAATTCGATCCTTTTGGGCCAATTTTTTGAAAAAAAAAATACTTTAAACTCATAATGTAACATGTTTTGAAGATCAATTTGAAAAATCAAAGCCCAAAGGCAAGTCAATTAAACACAAATTTCAAATAAACTCCAAGAACAAGATATACATTTAACATGCATGTAATCGATTAAATTCAAAGCTTCTAACACATGATCAAACGAGTCAATCCTTCCAAAAACATGATGAATTCATGAACTACAACTAGAAAATGGACATGCATGTGGAAATTCATGCAAAACAACTTCAAATTTCAAGAACATGTACATGCATGCATGGATTAAGCCTCAATTCAACACTTTAAACCAATATTTGACTCTAACCTCCATTAATCCCATGAACCATGCAAAAATAACTCAAATGTACAAATGAGAGGATGAAATCTCTACCTTAGGTCTTGAATTCCAAGTAAAGAAGCTCAATTATGCAATTTCTCTTCAATTTCTTCTAGTTGTCCAAGCCAATTCTAGATGAACTCAATTCCTCTCACTCTCCCTCTCTCACTCGGTTTTGGTCTCTACAGGAAATGAAGATGATGCATCAAAAATGTATAAGGCATAATAAGGGTGGGTTTTTAGTCAATCCACTCAATGGCGATTTCTTAAATAACTTGAACTAATGTGATTTAAAATTAATTAATCTAATTTAGTCATTCCAAATCAAATTTAAATAAACCTACCATAAAATCACATAAATTTTAATTAACAGAAAATACCAATCGATTTCTGATTCAGTGGCCGATAGGACCTTCAATTCGCAATTCAAAGATAAAACATGAACATATCATTTAATGACTAACAGATAGAAATGCATTTAAAATAGTATACTCTTGCAATCAATTCAGAATCTCAGTCAAATCAGTTACTTATTATTCTCAGTCATAGTTTAGCATTAATCAGAGGTGAGGGTTGTCACAGTCTTCCCCCCTTAAAAGAGTTTGGCCCACCAAACTCGGATTACCTTCATTTTGGAAGAACACTAGATCCAGGGGAAACAGTTCAGGATATCTCTTCAACATATCATCTTCTCTTTCCCAAGTGGCATAAGTGCCACCGTGGTTTTGCCAATCCACTTTCACTAACGGAATTTCTTTGCTTCTCAACTTCTTGATTTGTCGGTTTACAACCTGAATTGGTCGTTCTTCATAAGTGTAGTCATTACTTAGCACTACACGGGTAGGCTCGATAACATGGAAGGGATCCCGAAGATAATCCCTCAACATTGAAATATGGAAGACATTATGCATATGCTCCATTTCAGGAGGAAGCGCTACTTGATACGCCACCAGATTAATCTTTTCAATGACTTCATACGACCCAACATACCTCGGTGCCAGCGTACCCTTAACTCCAAAACGAGTCTGGCCCTTCATTGGTGTCACCTTAACAAAAACATGATCACCTACTTCGTATTCCCGGTCTCGCCTCCGGACATCCGCATAACTTTTTTGTCGGCTTTGTGCGGTTTTCAATCTCTGCTGAATCAGTTTCACCTTTTCGGTGGTTTCCTGTACAATCTCGGGCACAAGCCAAGGCCCATCTCCTACTTCTGCCCAGCAGATAGGAGATCGACATTTCCTACCATATAAAGCCTCGAAAGGCGCCATACCAATACTCGAGTGAAAGCTGTTGTTATAGGCAAATTCAGCTAAAGGTAGATGACTTTCCCAATTTCCTTGGAAATCAAGAACACACATCTGCAGTAAGTCTTCCAGAGTCTGGATGGTTTTTTCTGACTGGCCATCTGTCTGAGGATGGTATGCACTACTCAGTCTCAGTTCAGTACCCAATGCAGTTTGCAGACTTTGCCAAAATCTCGATGTAAACTTCGAGTCCCTGTCAGAAACAATAGATACAGGCACTCCATGCAATCTAGTAATCTCATCAATATAAATTGTAGCCAATTTGTCCGCATTATAGATTGTTTTGACAGGTAAGAAGTGAGCAGATTTAGTCAATCTATCAACAATAACCCAAATTGAGTCCATACCTTTACTGGAGTAAGGTAAACCAACAGTAAAATCCATAGTGATATGTTCCCATTTCCACTCCGGTATTGGTAAGGGCTGAAGTAAGCCTGCGGATCGTTGATGTTCGACTTTGACTTGTTGGCAGTGTAAGCATTTTGATACAAACTCGGCAATTTCTTTCTTCATTCTCGGCCACCAGAAATTTAGTTTCAAGTCTTGGTACATTTTTGTATTCCCCGGATGGATGAAAAGTTTCAAATTGCGGCCTTCCTGCAAAACTCGTCTTTTTAGTTCAAAATCATTCGGTACACACAATCTTTCCTGAAATTTCAACACATTGCTCTCAAACTTAAAGTCCGACCTTGGTTTGGATTCCCGTTTATCAATGATCTTTTTCAGAAAAAAATCGTGCTGTTGTTTCTCTTTGATTTCTTCAATAAGTGCTGGTTGGGTAGAAATAACAGCCAATGTTCCACCCTGTTCACGCAAAACAACCTCAACTTCAAAATTTTCAAGGTCACATAGCAGTTCTTTCTATCCTGTGAGTAAACAGGCTAAATTCCCAATTGACTTCCGGCTGAGTGCATCAGCAACGGTGTTAGCTTTTCCTGGATGGTACAAAATTTGCAAGTCGTAGTCTTTTATCAGTTCTAACCATCTCCGCTGTCTCATGTTCAGTTTTTTCTGTGTAAAGAAGTATTTTAAACTCTTGTGATCTGTGTACAGCTCACATGTTGCCCCATAAAGATAGTGACGCCAAATTTTCAATGCAAACACTACTGCAGCAAGTTCTAAGTCGTGGGTCAGGTAATTTTTCTCATGCGGTCTCAGTTGTCGGGAAGCATATGCAATAACTTTACCATTCTGCATTAAGACACATCCCAAACCCTTATAAGAAGCATCACTAAAAACAGTAAATCCATCCGTACCTGAGGGTAGGGTGAGAATCGGTGCAGCCACCAGTCTTGTCTTCAGTTCTTGAAAAGTTGATTCCCTCTGATCGGTCCAGTCAAATGGTTTTCCCTTTTGAGTCAACTGAGTTAATGGTTGGCAATTTTGGAGAAATCTTTTACAAACCTTCTGTAGTACCCGGCTAAGCCTAGGAAGCTTCAAACTTCAGTAACATTAGTCGGTCTAGGCCAATTCACCACTGCTTTAATTTTCTATGGGTCAACTGTAATGCCATCCTTACAAATCACATGTCCCAAAAACATAACATTATCAAGCCAAAATTCACACTTTGTCAGTTTTGCATACTATTTCTGTTCTCTTAAGGTCTGTAAGGCAATTCTCAAATGATGTTCATGTTCTTCTTCACTTTTGGAGTAAATCAGAATGTCATCTATAAAAACAACTACAAATTCGTCGAGGAATGGTTTAAAAATTATGTTCATAAGGTCCATAAATGCAGTAGGTGCATTAGTAACTCCGAAAGGCATAACAAGAAATTCATAATGTCCATACCTCGTTCGAAAGACAGTCTTTTCAATGTCCTCTGGTTTGACTTTCAACTGGTGGTATCCAGATCTAAGGTCAATTTTAGAGAAAACCTGGGCACCCTGTAACTGGTAAAAAAAATCGTCAATTTGAGGCAATGGATATTTGTTTTTCACCATTACCTTGTTCAGTTCACGGTAGTCAATGCAAAGTCTCAGTGAGCCGTCTTTCTTTTTCACAAACAAAACTGGTGCGCCCCACGGCGAAGTAATGGGCCTGATGAACTTCTTAACTAACAATTCTTGCAGCTGAATTTTCAGTTCCTTCAATTCAGTCATTGCCATTCTGTACGGAGCTTTAGAAACTGGCTGTGTACCCGGTAATACTTCAATTGTGAACTCTATCTCCCTATCAATCAAATCCCCTGGCAGATCATCTGGAAAAACATCTGGGAATTCTCTGACTATAGGAATACTGTCCACATTAGCTTTAGTATCAGTAGGTACAGTCAATACACAACATACATACCCTTTACACCTCTTTCTAATCAGTTTAAATGCTTTCATGGATGAAATTAGATATGGGGGAGGTACTACACCAATTTCACTAAGCACAAATTCAGGTAGACCAGGTGGACGGAAAACAACTTGTTTCGTTACACAGTCTATGGTAGCATGATATTTTGTTAACCAGTCCATTCCGAAGATTACATCAAAGTGGTTAATGTTCAGTGACAGTAAATCAATATACAAATGTGCATCTCCAACAACAATCTCACATGCAGGATACATATAAGCACATGTCATGGATCCCCCAACAGGTGAAGATACAGCTAACAAACAGTTCATGGGTTCCAGTGGTCTATTTAATTTTCGCGAAAAAGCATGCGAGACATATGAATGTGTAGACCCCGAATCAATCAGAACATAAACATTTTGAGTACAAATAGAGAGTATACCTGACACAACCGTCTCGGTATTCTGCACATCTCCCGGTAAGAGTGCAAATACCCGGCCTTGCCTTACAGGCTCCTTTCCAGTAGCTTTGGGGTTGGGTTTCGGTGGAGCAGTTGATGCTACGGTGCTAGCTGTAGCTTTACTATTGCTTTGAGAAGTGGAAGGGAAATCTTTGACCATGTGGCCCACCTTGCCACATCTGTAACAAGCACCGGAGATTTTATAGCATACCCCTTTGTGTCTCTTGCCACACTCTGAACAGGGCGGTATGGAATTGTTACCTTGGCTAGAACTGTTCGAAGACCCAGTGTTTTGTTTCTTGTTCAATGAACTGTTCCGGCCTTTCTTAAACTTAAAGCCCCATCTCTTATCGCGCCATTCAGTTGCTGGTGTTTCAGTCTGTTCCAATGCTTCGATATTTGACTCGGCCATTATTGCTCGGTCAAGAACATCCACATACTTCAGTAATTTTAGGATGTTGATTCGGTCCAGCATCTCGACATTAAGCCCGCCCTCAAACTTTTTGGCCTTTTTATAATCTGTATCCACCATGTGGGGTGCATATCGGGCAAGTTCAGTGAACTTTGATTCATACTCTGTTATTGACCTGGTACCCTACTTTAACTGCTCAAATTCAGTTACTTTACGATCCCTGACACACTGAGGAAAATATTTCTCAAAGAAGGCTCCCTTAAACTGAGCCCAAGTCATAACATTGTCGGTGTCACAGACAAGCATCCACCACCGTTCGGCCTCTTCTTGTAGAGTGAAGGTAGCCAGTAATACCTTGTGTGCTTCAGAGCACGGAAATACCTCAAATAATTTCTTGGTTTCTAGAACCCATGCTTCGGCCTTTAGTGGTTCAAGGCCTCCTTGAAAGGATGGTGGTTTCATTTTGCTGAACTTCTGTGTCAGAGCAATTATATTCTCATTAACATTCTATTCGGGTTGTACTGGAGGAGGTGGGGGCTATTGGTTCTGTTGTTGTCTTAAAGCTTCAGTCAACAGTTCAGCTATTTTTTCTAATCTTCCCATTCTGGCATCAGATGATTCCGTTTCATCGGCATTCCTTGCATTGTTCATTTCACTATATGCAATACAGTAATAATAAACATAGGAAGTTGTTGACTTAAGCATATTAGCACATTAGCACATTAGCACATATATTCATGTCATGGCCACACACACTTTTCAATGCTCATGCAATGCCCTATTCAATTTTCTAGGACATCCTATAGCTCATTTGGACATGTGTGTGCCGTATAACTCGTGCTTTAGTATCGCTCTGATACCACTTTGTCACGACCCAAACCCGCCTCTATGGGTTTAAGCCTCGTAACCGGCCAGTAATCCGTGATTACCAAAGGCCTGCTTAACAGTAATGACAGTAATACAGAGTAAAGGGGCTGGCGGAAGCCAAAACAGTAACTAAAAGATGTCCAATGAGCTGTGACAGTCTAAATGCAAAAAGACTTTTATAAACGAAAGGCAATCATAAACAAAAGATATATATGTCACGTACACAAACATTCAGGTTAGGGACCAAATCCCTACACCGTAGTTATACAGTCAAGTCTCAAACATTTATTACAAAACAGAGACAAGGGTGAAACGGGATACCCCAAAACAACCTTAGCTTAAAACGACCTGGAACCTCGCAGTGAGGCACAATGGTTGGCTTAGACAAAACAGAGCTAACCCGACGCTCCTAGCTCCGGTCTGGTGCCTGAACACCTGCATATATATATATAAATAGTGAGCTAAAGCCTAGTGAATAACAGTTATGTAAAGAGGTTAAGAATGAATGTCCTTTCAGTAATTAAACAGTCATGTCAGTCACTTGGAAAACCATAGCAGTCATATGTGGTACATCCCATAGCAAAACAGTACAGTAGGTCTTAACAGACCGAACAGTCAGTTGATAGCCATCATAACAGTAACAGTTATGGTTCCAAACATGGGAACCGACAGAGATCTCTGTAACAGTAGCAGCAATAGTACAGTAACAGTACGTTGCTAAGGATGCCACGAATACAGTTTTACAAATAGGACAAACATTCATTCATTAAACAATAACATTTCAGCAAGGAGTACAGTTGATCGTTCAGAAAATAATCATAATTGAACATGTCTTTACAACATTGTTACTCACAGAGCTCTGGGCTATAAGCAGCTAATGAGCATCCTCGGATGCCAACCCTACACAGTTACAGAACGAACACACACTAAGTTATACACTTAGGATTAACATCTTAGCCCCTAACTTGACTTGGTGTGGTTCTATAACATTATCCTCATTAGGATGCCTTAAACTAGGCCTAGGAATGCCTAGGATGGAATGAGAATGCAAAGATGCACTTTAAAACACTTTTCAAAATTTGCTGAAACAAGGGTCCACGCTCGAGCGTGGCTTTCTATCAGGAAGAAATTCGAGTACCTTTTTTTGAATAACACAAAAACTGAATTTAATAGCATCTAACCCATTACCTGAATTGACTGCAGAATGAACATCTAAACACTCAGAATTAATCAAATACCATACCTTCAGTATAGGCATGTTGTCCTTTTCAATTGATGGAAGTGCCTGTAAAGTCAACATAAGCTACAAAATCACAGATTAAACTGTTTTTCAGTAACTAAACAGACAGAATCACAGATTTGAAGCTCAAATAACAAACAATCAACAATCAAATTAAACTTCATAAACACAATCATATACATACATACACATATATATATATATATATATATGCAATTTGTATAGATCAAAAAGAAAAACAAACCTCTGATCGAAGAAGACGAAGAGTTCCAAATCCACGGAGATGAATCATGGAGCTGTGCTCAAAATCGAACTTCGAAATCACAATCCTGAGATGAATCACCGACCTGTAGAAGAATCGAAGAAGAATCACTAAGAGAGTGAAGAAGAATTGAGAGCCTTAAGGGCTTAAGACCTATATAGAGCCCTAAACAAAAGTATTCACTAAGCAAAACATTGATCCAAAACAGGGATAAATCACAAACAAAACAACCTCTGATCGAAGACATAAATCACGGAGCTGTGCTCAAAATCAAACTTCGAAATCGCAATCCCGGTATGAATCACCGAACTGATGAAGATTCGAAGAAGAATCACTGAGTAAGAGACTGGGAAGAATCGATCCTCTGAGAGAGAGATTTGGAGAAACAGATTCGATTCTCTGAGAGAGAGAGAGCAAGAGAGTGAGTGAGACAGGATTCGATCGTCTTGACGGCAGTGCTCAAAATAGGGTTTTCAAAATAAAGGTTTGGAGAGACAAAAGAGGGTGGGAAGAGAAACCGGATTTGGAGGCGCTTTTGAAACGTCTTCCATTCACAAAACGGTACCGTTTTAATTTATAACAAATGCGACGTTTAAAAAACGTCGTTAATTATTAGAAAAGGTGACGTTTACTAAAACGCCGTTAATGAAACGCCGTTAAAACCCTAATTTCCTGTAGTGATAGTATTGATTTGATTATAAAATTTTCATAATCTAATTTAATTCTAAATTTCCTAAAATCATCAATAATGATTTGATTTTAATTTTAATTTACGGATTGTTTGAGAACAATCTAAAATCACATACATTGCCTTTTTATCTTTTTATCTTTTTTAAATTATATCATTTTTTTATTTTTTTTATATATTTTTTTATAAAAATTAAAAAATTATTAAAATAACATATTTCTAAACAAAATTTTATTCTTAAATCAAACCAAATTAAACCTTACTTGGCCCTAGTCATTAATCAAATGGAAAAAGAAAAGCAAAAGTAAAAGTAAAAGCAAAAGCAAAAAGTAAAACAAAAGCAAAGTGGGACACCGCATCACATGGATGTGTTTCGTGAAAGCAAAAAAGTATTTGTCCAATGAATAGATGCAGAGATTAATGCGTTTGAACCATGAAAAGCATCTCAATCCACAGGGCCGGGCTTAGTATTTTTATTTTTTCAAGGGTATATTACCCTTACACCCTTATGTTTAATATTTATTATGTTTTGATATTTAAAAAATTACATTAACCTTCTAGTTATTATACTTATTTAAACGAAAAGAAAATATTAAACTCATGTACTCTCTTTTTTCTTATTTTATTTATTTATTTTTTCCTATCCTTTGTTTTATTTTTTTTTCAATATAATTTTCTCTATTTTTCTATTAAGAGTTATTATTTTTTATATAAGGAAGAGATTGTAAAATGAGAATATTAACCACATGGGTGAAATGTAATTAGATTAAACCTCAGGAGGTGTTAGTGTAATTTACCTTTTTTTTAAATCTCAAATAGGTCAATGTAATTTATCATAATATTTTGAATTTATTTTTTATTTTATTTATATAATAAAAATTATATCATATGGAGGGATCATAACTCTAATTGAAGAATATAAGCAATTTGAGGCTTTGAAGAAGGGATTTTTTTTTTTTCATAGGGGCCAACCCTTCACAAATTGTAAACTAAGGCCATGTTTGATTCACAAGACTAATAGTGAAGGTATTAATAATTTCATTAAATTAATGTGGTATTCACAATCCAATTGGATTAGTAGGATAAATTATCCTCTTGTTCATTGTTTAATTTGCATTGGATTAGTAGGTAAAATAGTCTTTTTATTTTATTTCTTAGATCAAGATATATAATTCCACCTCTACCCCATTATTAATAATTTTACAAATTTATTGAATTAATTATTCATTAGATTAATAGTCCTGAAACAAAATTTCAAAATAAATACAGAATTATTGGGCTCACAGATTAATAATGCTAATTTCATGTTCTAATTAATCAAACATGTCCTAAACGGGTAAATGTATAATATTACCTAAAATTTTGAAATAGTTTGCAGGGCAGTGTTGCCCCCCTTGGGTCCGCCAGTTCTTTCCTCCCCTTCGCTAAATTAGATTACAGTGTGGTAAATAACCGAAAAAACTTTTTTTAAAAATATCACAAAGCAAATTTTGAAAGGACCGAGTCAAAAGACCAAGACACAAGCCAGGAAGCAACGAAGACCAAGACACAAGCAACGATTAAAGTTCCCCCTCAAAAAAAATAAAATAAAATAAAAATAAAAATAATAATAATTTTAGATGTAAGAGCATAGTACTGATCTCAAAATGTTCTCTCCTCCTCAAACTCTCCTTCAAAACCTCTCTGAACCTGATTGTTTCTCTTTGATGGATGTTAATGGTCTTGTTTGTCTTTGGTGAAAAGCTTTTCTCTTCACCGTCGACTGAGTTGTTAAGGCTATGCATGTTTCATCTCTAAGACACTCTGGAAAGTTTCCAAGGTTTTTCTTTCTTCACTTCCACTTCCACTTCAATTCTATTATTTCTCTCTGTTTAAATCTCAACTTACTTTCTGTCTTCAGTTTTATTATAAATCTCTGTGTTCCACTGTTGCTTACCAGAAAAAAAAAAAATTTCCTTGTTTTCTCTCTTGATTTTAGGAAACTTTGTAATCTTCTCCTCTGCAACTCTATTTTATTTACTCTGTGTTGAACAATTACCAAAACAGTATTCTCTGCATTCTGTTTTCATTTTACTAAGCTCACTTTCTTCTTTGCAATTTCTGTTTTACAACACAAGTTCTCTTTGTCCAATTATATTGTAATTCTCTATAGTCAACCTTGCTTGTCAAAAAAAAAAAAAACTTTAGATCCCCTCTTGCAAAGTGTTCCTTTGATATCTTCATGTCCTCTACAAAATTGTATTTCTCTTTGTTCAACTGTTACTTACCAGGATAAAGAAATCTCTGTATATCTTCTTTTGTTCTAGAAATCTTTGTAATCTCTTCCTCTGCCACTCTATTTTAAGTCTGTGTTCAACAATTACTATTCTGTTTTCAATAGTTGTCTGTTTTCTTCTAGTTTTACATATTGCATTCCAGAAAAAGGGGAAAAAAAAAAAAGAAAAAGAAAAGAAACAGGGAGAGAGGTACATAACTGAAATAGAAGTGAGAAATGGTGTTTGGTTGGTTTTGTTGGCCCTATTGTAAGCTCGATTGCAGGCATTGGACAATTTCTAATGGCTCCAGTTGGCCGTCATTTCGGTTATCTATTTTCCTACAAAAGCAAGGTCAAGAATCTGAAAGATGAAGTCAAGAAGTTGGATGAGAAAAGAGGTGCAATGCAGCAAGCAGTTGATGAAGCAAAAAGAAATGTAAAACGTATCGGACCTGATGTTAAGGGGTGGCTGGAAAGGGTTGATAAATGCAGCATAGAGGCCAGAGAAATTCTAAAAGATGAAGTTGAAGCAAACATCTAAGTTTTAATCCACTAAGTTGCCTTGAGTGAGCTAACAGAAGATCCTTGCGCCCTTCCGTGCCAAGCTTCGCATCCATCAAAGCAGTAGTGATGTAAGGCACCTAATAAAGAAACAGAATTGGAAAATTTATCAGAGAAGCATGATAAATATATAAAATTAATTAATGCATAAACGAAATAGAGAAATTGGAACCCAACCATTTTGTCATAGAGAAATTGAATATCATATTTATATATTAAGATGGATCAGCCATTAAGAGAGAAAACAACAGCAAATTTTTGGATTGGCCGTACCAACTGAATTATTCAAGTTGCGCTACCCAACAATAGAAGGGATCAGCATAAACTGAGGACATATTTGATTAACTGGCATACTGCAAATAATAAATAAATAAATAAATACATTCAATGCCCAAAAATAAAAAGCAACTGCAATGAAACTACTAGGTCCATTTGCTGCAATTTGAATTTGATCAATATAATGTCTACAAATTACTTTCTAAAAAAGAAGACATAACAACAACAACAACAATAGCAAGAGATAAAACAGGGTTGAGCAATCAGAGAATTAACAATTGAATCAGCCAGGAGGGGTTTTCAATAACAATCGAACAATAGTAGGCTCCATTTGTTTCCAATTAAATAAAATAAAAAAACACAATATTGGAAAAGCATCTAAAATCTAGCTTAAAAAAAATAGAGACTATTTGAGTTTTTAAAGTTGAAAACCCAAAAAGAAGAACTAATCCCCCTATTTTAAAAGTGCACTGTTTAAGCACATTCTTTTAAGCTAAATAAGCTGCAATTTTTTTTTTTAAACAAACAAGGCGTATCTAAGTCTAACCCAAATGAATAACAAATTGTCCTGGAAAACCAAACTAAACAGGACAGCAATAGTCAAGATATTGTGATTAATAGTAATCACTGACATAAAACACTATCTAACCCAGATGGGACAGTGGAGGATCAATTCAAACATCAAAGGCGAAGAAAGTGCAGGACCAAAACCTCTTGCACTGTAAAACTAAGTTAATGACTAGTTATCCTAGGAAAGTAATCTAAGAGGTAGTGAAAAGCTTTAGTTGAAGCCTTACCAGGAGACCAGACAACACGAATCAAACTTCAATTAAATTCCAAGTGTTAAAGACCTACAGGGAAAAGCTGGTTACAAGGATCATTGCCATTTGAGTACGAACAAGTCACCCAATTGCATCCACTAAGAAAATGGTAAATCAGTGGTGATCATCCTTGTGCCAACTGTCTTTACATGTGGGTCAGCAAGTTGGGACAGAAACATACAATTGTGTAAAATCTATTTTTCAACATGTCATTTGGGAATATTCACACCCCTCAACAAAATCATAAAAGCTCTCAAGTATGACGTGGTATAATATTTCATCTAGCCCCACCATTTCCCAGATCAACCCTACTCAAATCAATGGAAATTCAAAGCCAAAAATATAAGAAACATAAGAAAGCAAAAATAAATTGGATAAGAATAGTTCCTTTGTTAACTATAGCTTGTAATTTACAAAAGCAAAAGCAAAAAAAAAAAAAAATAATAACAAAAAGAAAAGAACTAATCCATGCTGCTATAACCAGCATCCACAAAATAAAATTCAAGCTAATGCGGAAGCCTAGAGTCATGAACCTATGTAGAAGCTACATTATGAAACTGTGTTGATGCCACATTATGAAACTGTGTTGATGCCACATTATGAAACATGGTTGGCACTACATTATGCATATGTGCTGGCACAAGATGATGTAACATACTATGAAAGTATTCCTTACTATATGCATTGGATGAGTTTCAGTCTCCGCTCCAAGAACTGCAAAAGGAAAAGGTAATTTATTTTATATTGTTTGGTTAATATCAACTTGACTAACTTTCATACCCACTGAGTCAATGAATTTTGGTTGATTATTTGATCTGGTGGCAGAGTGAGAGGTTGCACAAGGTCCTTGAATTTGTATCAAATACCTGCTGTTTAAATATTGACTTGTTTTTTGTTGTCAAGGCTGAGGTGGAAGTTGAAAGGCCTGATCAACTAAAAGCTAGCAGGATGAAGGAAATTGCTTTAAAGAGGCAAACTGAGGTTGAGGAGATTTTTGGATAAGGTTGAGAAATGGATAAGGTTGAGGAGACTCTCAGCAGGAGGAGACTCTCAGCAGGAATATATATATATATATATATATATACTGGGGCGAAAGTTGAAAAATCATATAACAACTTGGAACAAATTGTTTAACCAGTTCCATCAGCTAGCATTTATGCTCTACATGATCTATCCAGCTACTACAACATTACAAAAATGGAACTCCACTAAGGGAAAATGAAAGCTAGAAGAAAGTATGCCCATTTTATGTATGAGTAAATGAAAGTCCGATTGAAAGTGCTAGAAGACCTATTTAGCTGCCATGGACATCACTATTTGATCCACATCATGGATCAATCCAATAATATCAACACTAAAAAAGCAGCTAAATTCTAGCAGTTTAGTATAGACTGTTGTAAAGATTTTTTGAGTCTTGGGCAGTAGAGCAAAATATATATTTGAAGTAAAAAAAAATACCAATGAGTCGTCCATATGTCATCCCATCCTTGACATGAAATATAGCCTGACATATACGAGAATAAAAAGAAACAATGACCCTAAGTTCGTCGCTCAATGATTAGAAAGAAGAGAAGAAAAAAAAAAGGAAAAGGAAAACTCAAATGAATGAAAAGATAGTAACTATGGCTCAAAAAAGGTCCTTATGAGAGAGAGAGAGAGAGAGACAGAGAGAGAGAGTTCACCTTCTTGAAGAAATTTATCCAAGCAATAGGAATTGGCCCTAGTTTACAAATATTCAAATGTCACAAAATTTCAAGAAGTTTTAAGATGTTAATCATACTTATTTGAAACCTTTGAATACGCATGGAGAAGAAGATACATCTTTTTTATGTTAATTATAATTTTTAAGCCCGGCTTATTTGCACAACAAAAATAAAAATTCAAAAAAAGGTAAATTATCAATATGTTGTATTTTTAGGACTTATTGTCCATTAAATCTTATTGATAAATTTATTAGTCTTCCTTATTTTTATAAATAAATTTACAATAATAAATTTATCAATCAGGACCTATACATAAACAAGTCTATTTAATAGGACTGATTGATTTTTTTTGTTGGTAAATTACCAAGGGACACTTACTAATCAGTCTTATTAATTAAACTTATTTACTTATAGGTTCAAACTGTTAAATTTATCATTTTATTCATAAAAATAAGAGAGGCTGATAAGTTTATCACATGATAAATTTATCAATGAGACTTAATGGATAATAAATTTCAAAAATAGGACCTATTGGTATAAAAAAAAAAAAAAGAGATGTGCCCACTTTTTTTACCAGACAGGTTTAAATTTTTTTATTTTTTATTTTTTTATACAGATTATGAAATATTACCCCAAACATATTTGCAACTTTTTTTAAAGGGTAAATTACAAACACATCCCTTGATATTTACTTAAATTACAAATTACTCTCTGTGATTCTAAAAGTTATATTATGTCCCTCAGGTTTCTAATTTCATAACCAATAGATCTCTTTATTAATAAATCATCAAGTTAATTAACAGTTTTTAATAATGTTAAATTTTATTTCAATTAATAATTCAAATAATTTTATTATTGTATAGGTGAACAGTTAGAAATTTCACTCTTTCAATTAATTCTATTAAATAAAAAATTCTGACAGGAAGGTATTTGTAATTTTTCAAATTACAGGGGACAATTCGTATTTTAAACAAACCTCAGGAGGTGTATTTGTAATTTATCATATTTTAAATTATCAATCTTTTCAGTATTTATTTAAATTATTTATTAAAACATCAGTTGTAAAGAGAAGTGACAACAAATAGTCTAGTACAAATTTTCAAATTAAAATAAGTTATAATCACTCCCTATAATCAACACCAAACACCCCCTACGTCCATAGCTTTTCTAATGACAAATATATCGATTGAACAGGTCTGATTGATCATGGATTGAACGTATTGACTCAAATTCAACTTGTTTGACATAATTTTTTTTCTTTGTTAGAGAGTAAATATTAAATGTAAACGAAAAGTGAAGGATAAATTACACTTTGCACTCCTGTATTTTATACTAAATCTCACTTTGGTCACACATGAAATCATGACAATCATCCTTCTACACTTCTGGTTAAATCTCATTTTTGTCCCTACACATAAAATTGTGACAGTCAACTCCCTATACTTTTGATCAAATTTTACTTTGGTCTCTATACAAGTGTCAATGTCCTATTTATGTTACTTAATTGTTTAAATTTTTAACAAAATCTAGTCATGTATAAAAATGTACGTACGACATGAGGGTAAGAAAATAAAATTATTTACATTTTCTACCAATACGCATTTTATCCCAAAATTTACATCAAAAAATGATCGCATTATGCTAAAACAAAATGCAAATTATGAACAATTAAGAAGATGAACTAGGGTTTTGCATAAATTGGAATCACAAAACTCTACTTTTCACAGTAACACAGTCTTCTGTCTTTTCATCTTTCTTCCTTTTTGATTTCTTTGTCATATTTATTTTTATTTATCTCAAAAGTTCTACTTTTTTACCTTTATCTCCCAATTTTTACTATATGATCATATATATATATATATATTATATTATGTAACTCTCATGTGTTTATCATGTCGGACAAAGGGTATTGATGGGAAACATTGATGATTTTTTTCTCTTATTCTCATTTCGTAGTTACATTTTTGTCATATGACTAGATTTTGTAAAGATTTAAAAATGAAATTACAGAAGAGATACATTGACACTTATGTAGGGATCAAAGTGAGATTTGAATAAAAGTGCAGGGGGTTGACTATCACGATTTCATGTGTAGGGA